>JAMJFZ010003861.1:1227500-1812500 GCA_026225945.1 Cricetomys ansorgei | reverse complement strand
TAAAAGTGTGTGTACGTGCACACATGTGCACACACTCTGTTTAGTTGTACACAGAAGCACCTTGAGGTTCAGGGCAAGCGCAGGCTGCAGTTGCTTCTTGGGCTGCTGGTTTCACAGCAATGGCAACCTGGTGCTTTGTGCTGCTGAGGCATGGTGAAGCTCTTGAGTTCTGACTCTAGCAGAAGCAGAGAGAGCAGCAGTAGCAGGACACCCTATGCTTCTGGTTCCTGTAGCTCAGGTGTCTGGTTGCCTGGGAAGGGGCATGAGAGCTGCAGAGAAGCAGGATCTCACTCACCTCTCTGCTCTGTGATACAGGCCTGAGTGGCCCAGCCCGACAGGTGGTGGGCAGAGAAGCTCACAGCTTCCTTTCACCACTTCAGATCTAGCAGTGTCATAATATTTCCTTAAATGTTTTTCTATTTTCCAGAACTGACACTCATAGTACACTATCACTTTCTTTTGTTAAAGTTTCTTTTTGTTCATGTTTCTGCGCGCATGTGTGTGAGTGCTTGCCAAGACTAGAAGGTGTAGCATCCCTGGATCTGGAATCAGAGGAGGTTGTGAGCCACCCAATGTGGGTGCTAGGAACTGAACTTGAGCCCTCTGCAAGAGCAGCCAGCAAAGGCTCTTGACTGCTGAGCCTTCTCTCCAACCATTCTTAACACTAATGATTCAAGACACAAGAATGAAGATGTGTGCTTCTGTTAATTTTTCACATAAGCGAGCACATGCCCACTGACCACTTCAAAAATCTTATGATTTAAAAAGTGACATGCAGAGATAGAATTAATGGAGTGCCACACACTGAAAAGCTTCAGAACGTGGGTTAAACACATTTAATTCTGAAATACCATTAGCATAAGCATAACAAATGAAGAATGTACAAAATAAAACAGAACAGGAAGGGAATGAGACAGCAGGGATCTCAGGAGACACTAACACTGTGGAAACCACAGCACACTGTTGACATCTGAACCCAAAGGTTCAAGTGGAGGCATCTCAGGAAGCAGCTGTTCAGGCAGGACTATGAGACTGAAAATCTACCATAACAGAGTACATGCCTCCGACAACCTGCTTTTCCATGCGTGCCTGTGTCAACTTTTAGAGACGAGCCTGCATCTCCACACTCCAGAACAATGGCGTAACTGGCTTTAAGAACAAAGGCTGTTCTGGAAGTGGTGATAAAATACATGTCTCATACTAAATACTGACATGCCTGCCCCATTGGACAACAGACCACTTTGTCCAAATGAGCCCAGCTGGGCTCTGCTCTCCAGGACATGTGGAGGACTCTCCAACAGGGCAACTTTACACCCTAAGAGAAAATTTGCACCGAGTTGATGCTTTTGAGTCCCACAAGTGGATGGCTCTGCAGGGTCCACAAGCCCCTTTCACACAGAGAACTAGGATTTTTATTCAGATCTTTCTACCTCAAAGAGGTTTAAATGCTAAAGCATGAGGAGACACCAGGAAGAACTTTCTAGAATTAAATACAGAAATATTAAATAAATTAAATACAGAAAATAGAGAAAAATTAAATACAGAAATCAAAATAAAGAAAAAGAATGAAAAAAATCAGAGAAAATAAGGTAATTAGAAATTCTCTCTGAATCATAAACATTTCCAGGGTGGGGTAAGCAAGACAAGCGTGTCCACAGCATTAAAACAGAACGATTTAAAAGCAGACAACGAGAGGCAGGTGTCTGCAGAAATAGCTACGGAAAATTTTAAACAATTGGAAATCTTCAATAAAAAGATGGGTGATGAATTAAGGGGGATGTTCTGAAAAGGTGATGGAAAGTAGAAAATTAATTTTTAAAAAATCAGGCAGTTGATAATTATTTCTAGAGGCCCAATATCCAACTAAAAATGTATTAGAAAGAAAAAGTTACCAAATTTAACAAAAATAAAATACATGGCTTCAGAAACAATGAATATCTTTTCATACTGAAAGCTTACCACTGAAGTCTAACACAGCACATGATTAAAAAAGATCAACACCAAAGCTCCTAATGAAACTTCAAACATGAAGGATAAAACATAAAAAAGCTTCAGAAATGGAAACCAATCATCAAACATCCGAGTTAATGTCAGACTGAACAGCTGCAGGGAGAAAAGGGGAGAAGTCGGCAAAGCAGGGTGTCTGGTTTCATTCCCTTGCTGAGACAGATGCCATGAGCAAGTGCAGCTTGACAGGAAAGGGTTTACTCGGCTAGTGCTTCCAGGTCACAGTCCATCCAGGGAAGTCACAAGTCACTGCAGGAAATTCCAGCAGGAACCACAGAGGATGCTACTTGTTGGTACCCTCAAAGCCTCATGCACAGCTGGCTTTCCTCTATGGCCCAAGATCCCACTGCTTCGGGAATGGTACCACCCACAGTGGGCTGGGTCTGCCTAAATCAATTTGCAATCGAGATACTGTTCCATGGTTATGCCCACAGGCCAATCTGATCTCAGCAATCTCTTCATCCAGGCTTTCCCTAGATGTGCAAAGCTGACAATCAAAGCTGAGACAAGGCTTTCTAAATTCTAAAGAAATATTATTTCTAATGTAAAACTCTACCCTCAGCTATATTTTAACTAAGTTGTGAAAGTAGGATCAATTAAATTTGATTAGAATCTATCACCTTGCACAAAAACTAACTCCAAATTGATCAAAGACCTAAATGTAAAACCTCAAACTTCTAGAAGAAAATATAGGCGATACCCTACAACAGATAATGTAGGAAAGACCTTCTGAATAGGACTCCATTTGCTCAAGAACAAAGGCCAACAATTGACAAATGGGACATCATAAAACTAAAACTCTTTTGCACAGCTGGAGAAATAATCAACAGGGTGAAGAGGAAGCCCACAGGATGGGAGAGAATCTTTGCCAGCTATATATCATCTGGAAAAGGATTAATATTTAGAATATATAAAGAACTCAAAAATAAGAGTAAAAAAAAGTCTCATTTAAAAAAAAAGTAGTTCTTGGATCTGAATAGAGAGTTCTCAAAAAGAAAAAAATGGCTAAAAATATCACACAAAATATTCACTGGCCCTAGCAATTGGGAAAATCAATCAAAACAATTTTAAAATTAATCAAAATGCCTAAGATCAACAAACCACAACAGCCAACCACAAATGCTAAAGAGGATGTTGGGATAACGGAACCCTCATTTGCTGTTAGTGGGACTGCAAACTGGTGCCACCACTATGAAAACCAGTGTAGAGAATTCTCAAATAGCTAAAAATAAATCTACCATAGGACCCAGGGACCCATACTACGGCATGGCACACGTCCAAAGACTTCATACTCCACAGATACTTGCTCAGCCATATTTACTGATACTTTATTCACAATAGCTAGGAAATGGGAACAATCTAAAAGTCCTATAACCAATGAATGGATAATAAATATGTGGCTCCTATACCACTATGGAACACTATTCTGGGCTAAAGAAAACAAAACCATGAACTTTGCAGGTAAATGGATGAAACTAGAAAACATCATATTGAGTGAGGACACTTAGACACAGAAAGAAAAAGGTAGCCTGTTCTCTCTCATCTGTGGCTCCTAACTCCAAATCTACAGATATGAGTACGTGACCTGGAAGAGCCATAGGACTTAAGGGACCACGGGGAGAATGACAGAGACGGAAATAACAGAATTTAGTGATATAAAGGAGACAATGAGAGAAAGGGGACCTTTAATTGTAGAGGAGAAGAGAGAGAAGGTCAATACAGGAGACAGCGGGGAAAAATAACACTAAGGATGTTTGAAAACAGCCATAAGAAAGCATACTGTTTTTATTCATCTAGAAGTGCATATTCTATTCATAAGTATATATATGTGTATATCTGTGTGTGTGTGTGTGTGTGTGTGTGTGTGTGTGTGTGTGTAAAGTTATTTGGATTAACAATGCTCCTTTCCATGAACTATAGACTGCCTAATGAAAACCCCAGTACCAGGAAAGAGAAATCCCTTTCAGTGGTTGATTAGGGTAATCCATGTGACCCCGAAACATACTAACTTTTAATGTAGCTCAAAGGTCGTCTCTAAAATTTACAAGCAAAACAACAACAAAACCCCATAAAACGAGTACTAACCGTTTCAGAAACCAAGAGTCCGTGTTAGCATGAGCCTAAAAGCACTCGCAGTAGCATGTTTAGGGTGTCTGGACACAGGGGCTGCTATTATTTATTTATCTACTTATTCACTGTTCAAGAACAATTCGGTTTCCAAAATAAAGTACAAATATTGCTTTTGAGAAAAAAAGCATTAAACATAAGAAGTTTGGATAATTCTTCTACACAGATGCAAGACCCTGTTCAGCACAAATGGGGAGTGTGGAGGTGTGACTCTGTGGCAGAAGGTTTGGCTGCCATGTGTGAGGTCCTAGATTTCATCCCCAGCATCGATAAAACAATGACAACACTAAACTGAAATTTGTAAAGGTCAAGCTGTGTTTTCTATAGAAGTGAAGCAACTGCCCAGTGTTTCCATACAACTGTACCCCACAGTTCCCATAATGAGCAAGAATACACTTTAACCAAAACCAGACAAAACTTTTATAAACTTGAATATAGTTGACATTGAGCTGTTTTGGTTATTGTTTATTCTGTTAAGTCTAGTTTTCCTTGTTAATAAATAATAAAGCATCCTAAAATATAATGTCTTTCAATATAATCGTTTTATTATCATCTTTTTTGAGTTCTGATGTCCTTGCTCAGGTCCTCTCAGAGGGCTGTGGAGATCCACGGCGAATTGCTGGGGCCCCTTTTGTGTCAGATCTAAAATGAGACTGTCACTTTGAAGAACTTGTCCACATTCTGTCTTTGCGGGCTGGCTTTCATACATTATGGCTCTGAGACGAAACACAACTTCCCTTTAATGACCTAGCCTCATGAGCCAGCCATACAGCATCATGTCCTCCACAAACACAGCCCACAGCGGAGTCCAAACCAGTGAAGTACGGGTGGGTCTACTTCCAACAGCAAGGCTTGCAAAGCTGTGTGCTGAGGGGCTGGGAAAGGAGACCTTGACTATCCTGAAACATGTACAGGTTCCCAGATGTCTCTGTTTCGATGTGGAAAAGCCTGCATTCCCATGATGTGTAACATTTGTCTTCCAAGGAGCTATACACAGACCAGGATATTTCAAACTGGAATGTGTATACTGTGGGGGGTGTGAGTAATTTCAAAAAATAACTTCTACGTTCTAACTTAAAATGCATTCCTCAGCACACTCATGCCGCTGCTCCTCTCTTTGTCAGGTTTAAAGAAAATAAGAGGGTGGAGCCTGTTACACACTTGACCACTTTACTATGTATGTTGACAGCAAGTGGAAAAGCCTCTAGTTGCAAACAGTAGCACAGCTCAAAATATTGGAACTGCGCTGAGAAAGAAAACGACTCTAATAACTGAATAATGGTACTGAAATTGGTTTCAATTCTTTGTCTTTAATAAAGTTGAAAGAAGCCTAATTGAGCTGACAGCTGGTAGATCATTAGCAATAATTCTGGTGACAGATAGCGATGCGTGTGGCATGTGACTTGGAAGGGGTTCAGCTGTTTGAGTGGTTCTGCTAAAGCAGTGCTCCACTCCTACCTACTTATTTATGGAAATGCATCTTCTCAGGCCTTACATCCACAAAGAAAGAAACAGAATAGACTGATGCTGTCAGTGTCTCCTTCCAGCAGTCAGTAATTCAAAAGCGTATGTTTATTGAATAAAAATAGCCCAACTGTCAGAACAGTGGAAAGAAGTTTGAAATAAACTTTTATGTTTATCTGAATACAAAAGTATGGATGTGGCTTAGATTGTGTATTACTTAAGTTCAATGGGGCTTTGATTCAGAAGAAATAAATGTTAGCTTCTACAGCCTCAGGGTCACAAATCTTAATTACTTTTTTATGTGCATACATTTTCTACGGCAGGAAGGGGAATATCCCTAAAGAATTTCAGGCAGAGAGAATACACAGTGCCAGTTACAGATGGATCTGTTGAGTGTTTTAATCGGGACTTGGACAGAAACCTGAACAGATACTTTCAAGAGATAATCAAGTTTTTGTGTTAATACCTTTAAAAAAATCTCTAAAATTAATACTTTACAATTATTTAAGCGTGGGATGAGAAATTACAGTGGTCAATAAGAGGAATACAAGGGATATCATCAAATTTAAAATTATGTATATTAAAATAACCTTCCAAAAGCATGAAGCTTGAGCCTAATTTCACATAAACGTTTCTTCCTGTTCTCTCTGAGATGCTCCTGAGCCTCGTCATGTCCTACCCTGCCCCCGGCTGCCCTACTGTGTCTGAGAGTAGCTGTGAGCCACGTGAGGAGCATAACTCAAAAAGGAAGTGTCCTGCAAACCCAGCAGAAGATTAGTATGACCCAATATTATTATTTTCCTAAATCCAACTAACTATAGCTGATATTACTGATTTTACTTTGAGTTTTGTTTTTAATCAATAGGAAGGAACACACCTATAATCAAAAACTCCCAAATTGTTAGCTTCGGAGGAATGTGGGACAGAGACACGTAGAATAGACACGTCCATCTCTTTTGAAGGCTGATGATAATGTCTACCATATACAAGACTTAGGGATCCAGATGTGAGTTCTCTGCCTCAGTGCCCTCCTCATCACTGGAGTGCTTAGAGTGTAGATCTTTACGTCTGTGGGTAGATTGCTATATGAAGAAAAGAATTTGGATTCACACCTTTCGTGAGTCACTCAGTAATTCTCTCTACTTTCAGCAATTTTCACTATTTTCTCCATTTTCAGCTAATTTATAGTTGAGTTCTAGCATCTGAACAGTAGTTTCCAGCTCAGCGTGGCCTCTGCATCCACGCCACCCAGAGTGTGCTGTAATTTAGCTTTGTATGTCTATGTTAACCTACTATACTACACACTTCAGAAGGGTGAGCCTGAGAATCATCATTCCTGAAAGCATTCCCCAGTTGATTGACATGCACATAATTGATGAAGAATCCAGTTAGAAGATAAGAAAAGTTGGGGAAATTCATTCAAAGAACATGAAAGCAGGAAATAGAGGCAAAGTGTCTCGGGGCAGGGTGCTGAATACTGTGTCAGATCCAGCACCCTTGCAGCGGTGGGGCCACAGCCTTGACCAGCCTTTCCAGCAGGCTGCAGGCAGGAGAGAAAACAATCAAACGCTGCTAGAACTAAGTCACGAACGAGGTCTACGGTGCGGTGTGGGGGACTAAAGAGCATCCCACAGAGAATCCAGTTATTTCACCACAGAGACAGGGGGTTCTCAGGTCAAGAGTAGCAGCACCACCTTGAAATGTTTCTTTATTCTAAGTCTGCAACTCTGTTACCAAATTAATCCCCCAAATCACCAGTTTAGCTGCTTACAGGTCTGTCAAATACTGTGTGGAATCCTCTAGAGAAATTAATTGAATGCATTTGTGACTTTCTGCTATTAAACTGTGTTGGATAACAGCACACTAGGTAATGTCTAGTTAAGAAAATATCAGTAATTATCTTCCTGGCTTGGACCTCCCAGGCAGCCAACTTTAGGGCTGAGCCTGTTTGAGTTTTCTGACTCAAAGGAGGTGGTGGTCCAGTGATCAGTTTTCCCCTTAGGAATGGCTTGTCTTGCCTGGTTCCTGGCTTAGCCAACCTAGCTCCCTGTGGTTCCTCGAAGGTGTCTGAAGTCTACTGCTGCCATTCCAGGCTTTGTCTACCAGCTGCAAACAGTCCAGAACAGACAGGAAGAGCCTTTTTTTCACTGCACTGGGGCCTCATGAACAGCTCTCCTTCTCCACTCGGTTAATGTTGGCTGGATCATTTTCCAAATACCATCCGAGTGGGGAAGTTTACTTTCATTCATGAATTTAGGAATCAGTGTTGAATTTGAAGATGTCCCCACCTATCCAAGGAATAAACGTTGGCAAGACATTCAAACAAGCAGAGACCTGCAAGTGCATGCCGCTGCCGAGGAGCCTGAGTGTGTGTGTCCAGCTGCCCCTCGTCACGTCTCTGCTCTCTCAGGCGAACACACTGGTGCCTGGGAAGGACATCTCATTACCTACCACCTTGCTCTGAGTGTCACTAAAAACATTCTCTTCACGAGGAGAGACTCAAACAGCACTCAGGAAGGAGTCAGTGCTCCATCACTTACTCCGGGTCCATCAGCAAGCAGCAGAGCCACTGCTGCTGATAAAGCGGTGGACATCACATTCTTCACCCTCACCTCAGTCTTTCCTCCTAATTAATGTCTACTGACATTTAATGATGTCTTATATCTTTGGTTTGTTTTGATTTTTGTCTTCAATATATTTCCTAGTGGGCAGCATCTTCAAAAACAATCATGCGATGCCATGATCTACAAAATAAACACCAAAGAATAACTTTAATTCACACAAGAAGACTGTTATAAATGTGCCGACTCCGTTCTAGGATGGAAACCAGACTCCAGACTGGGATGAAAACCAGCTCTCGAGCGACATGGTCGGCCATAGTTACAGCTCTTATCAGTGCCACGTAGGATCTGTGACAGGTGCTCAGAGACACTGCCCAAACTCTAACTGCCCAGAGGGTAATGCTGATACTGTCCAAGGATCGCTGAAGCAAACGGAAAGACGGTAAGAGGCAAGGCTTGTGCCGGGAGATGAACTCCTGAGTGTGTGGCTGCTTTCAGTTGGTAAATTAACCTGTTCATTCTGAGAGTTGCTGTTGTTGTCCAATGCCATGTACTCAACACACACATACTCCTTACCTGGCAAGAATATATTTCTGATTAACAGTGGAGGGATAATAGGAAAGTCGGCAGCCAGATACAGAAGGCAATCAGGGCCGAGCCACTGCCACATGGCACTGAGCCTCACGTTAGGAAATCGGATTTGATCTCCACAAATCAGTAGCTGTGACTCTGTGTATGTCCTTGAGCCTGCGTTTCTCGATCTGTGAAACTAAGTAACAACACCTCACTCATGAAGCGATGGAGGATAATAGATGTAAAAATGCTTTGTAAATTTTAAAGTAGCTAAAGTGTAAGATACTATTAATTCTGTTTCTTGTTAGTGTCACCTGTGAGCTATGAAGGCATAGTCACAGTCCTGGAAAGTACAAGTTTAAGATGAAGCATTTGTCAAAGCCATCCCATTGGAAGAAGTAATATAAACAGTTTAATGAGTAGTCATACATTTCCAGATACAGTGGCAGATGAAATACCACTAAAGATATAAACCAAGCCTCTATTTTAAAAGGCTGTTCTGAAATGCACCAAAGTCCCACAAGATGATTCCATAAGCTCTTCTGGACAAGCAATCCCAGAGCATCTACAAACAAAGCAGCTAACAGTGGTTCTCAATCTGTGGGCTGTGACTCCTTTGGGGTTGAATGAGCCTTTCACAAGGATCGCCTAAGACCACCTGCAAATCGATATTCACATTATGATTCATGACAGTGGCAGAGTTACAGTTATGAAGTAGCAATGAAGATAACTTTATGGTTGGGGTCACCACAACATGAGGAACTGTATTAAAGGTTGCAGCTTTAGGAAGGCTGAGAAGCGCTGAGCTAGAGCAACAACACACCTGTGCTGTGATGTGACTTAGGTGAGGGCTGGGTGCCGGACCTGATGCTGATCTGAGTCCCCTCTGCACTTGTCTCTAAACAGTGAGTGTTCTGCTAAAAGAGGAGAAGCCATTGTTCATGTCCATGTAAGAAGAAAGCATGTCCACACTGAGGCTCCCCAGAACCCCAAGACCAGGTGAGTCCTACGCACACTTACTCCTTACGCTGTGGCTGCTGGGTCAAGATAACAGCAGGGCTTCTCTGCAGACCGAGTTCACCGAAGCAGAGGAGGTTTAACTTCCCATCACTATCCTTCTTCACAGAAAGAAGTTCCAAGAACACGTTCCAAGAACGATCTTCCAACAACAGTGAAAATAAGACTTGGAAAAATTGAGGGTCACAGATTCAAACACTGGGCTGGTTAGTGGTTTAGTAAGCCAAGTAGTCACCTTCTCGGGTCAACTAGGATTTTACCCCCGACTGCTGTCTAAGTGGGAGCATGATGGATGCGTTGCACCACACTGTGCTCACCGACAGCCTTGCTGCCGATAGGGACGTGCTGTAGAGGTGACATCCCAACTGCAGCCCTTCTAGTCCCTCCGCTTATATGCTACTCGGTTGCACTTGGTTCTTATGAACTCACCACAGCACTCCAACTGACCTCCTGCCTCAGACCTTCCCCTCATTCCAGCGCAGCACCTGCCATGTTCACATGGCTCTCCAACTCAGACTCCAGTACTGGAGACAAGATCCAGTTCCTAGCCTTAAAATTAAAATCCTGAAAACATCACACGCTGAGGATTTGGAGATCTGGAGAGCAGTGAGGAGTGGGGGTATGTGGACAGGATCTTTTGCAAAGTGGATTTGAGGTATCAACCATGTGTTACCCTATAATTCCCAACACACACACACACACTTGAATAAACTGTGGTATAATTGTGTATCACAATATTCTAAAACAGTGAAAATACGTGAACTTACAGATTCATCAAAAGCACGTGGACATCTGATTGGCACCGAGAGAAGCAACACTGTGTTACTGGTTAATACTTTGTGAAAACAACCTGAGGCAGGAACTGCTTTTGCTCAAAGCTTTAGGGATGTCTACGCTCTGTGGCAGATGTGCTGGGTGAAGGCAGTTCACACCGTGACTGGCCCGAAGCAGAGAGGCATGCCTGTGCTGGGACAACTCCTTCCCTGTCCAGTCCAACTGGGATGCCAGATTACCCAATGGAAGCGTGCTCACTCAGGGTAGATATCCTGATCTCAGTTAATCCTCTCTTTCTTTTCTTTCTGTCTTTCTGTCTTTCTTGCTTGCTTCCTCTTGGTTTGTTTGTTGTTTTGTTTTGTTTTTTTATTTTTCAAGACAAGGTTTCTCTGTGTAACAGCCCTGGCTGTCCTGTAACTCCCCATGTAGATCAGACTGGCCTCAAACTCAGAGATCCTCCTGCTCTACCTCCTGAGTACTAGGATTAAATGTGTGCCACCGCGCCTGGCTAAAATGCATTCTTATTCACACTAATGTCCTGTGTTTTTAAAAATTTGTATTTAATACTTTATTTTATATACATTGGTGTGATGGTGTCAGATTCCTTGGAAATGGAGTTACAGGGAGTTGTGAGCAGTCATATGGGTGCTGGGAATTGAATTGGAAGAGCAGCCAGTGCTCTTAACTGTTGAGCCATCTCTCCAGCCTCCTCTCCTGCATTTTTCAATCCAATCGAGTGGGCAATCAATGGAATAACCATCAATGACACAAATACCATGCCACAAAGGCTCTATCCTACCATAGAGTCACTTACTCATCCGCACTCAGTACTGCTCGTTCACAGTCGCCAGGAAATGGAATCAGCCTACAAGCCCCTTAAAAGATGACTCAATAATGAAAATGTTGTATATGCATAATATGGAATTTTTTTCAACTAAAAGGAGAATAAAATTACAAAGTTCTCAGGAAAACAATGGGTAGAACTTGAAACATTTTTATTAGCTGAGGTGACGCAGGCTCAGAAAGACAAATATCACATGTCCTCGCTCAGATGCAGACCGTATCTTTCAATAACAGCATCTATTGATAAGGACACAGAATCCAAAATAGGTGGCTCTAAATAAGGCAACACTTCCTTATAACATTATAAACTCTAAGGGGACCCTTGGCGGAATTTCATCCCAGCCCAAGGGTTCAATTAAGTCTTCCTCCAACAGGAGTATGGTATATATGTACAATATACATGCACATATGATATATCTATATATAAAGAACACTATGAGGAATTGGACCACATTACTATAAATGTTGAGAAGTTCCAAGACTGTAGCCAGGAAGCCAGAGAGCTAGAGAGCAGTTCTAGTCTGAATCTCGGAACCAGGATCAGGCTTGCTACCAAAACCTGACTTTTCAATTATGGTCCAAAGGCAGTGGGAGCTGGTGTCCCCACTGAAGCCATTAATCAGCTGGAAAGAGTTCCTCCCTGCTAGCATGTAGCCAGCCTTGTATCCCATTGGAGATCGAATTAGGACTGCTCACGTTGGAGGGCAATCTGCTCTATTATTACCCCAGTTCAAAGGTAAGCTATCACAAGCATTCTCCCAGATGCACCTAGATTAACAAGTGACCAGATAACCAGATACCTATGGTACAGTTAAGTTGACACAAAATTAGCCATCACAGTATTCTTGAAGTTGAAAGACTCTAGAATGGTCTGGAAGTTTTATCTCTGGCACCACAATGCTTGGCGCACAAGCTGACAAGCTGAAGGTCACTGGTAATGGTGGCTGTGGGTGACACACACTGACATACTGGGACATGCAGTGCTCACACACTGCCCCAGCAATATTCACAAATATCCTACGTCTTGGCTGCAGCAACGATCAACCCTTTAAGAAAAGGGAGATCTGGCTTGACTGCTTTTGGTACCTGCAGCTCAGATGCCTGGAGCTGTTCTGTCCTTGATGCGCGTATGGAAAGTCGGCATGTGAAGAGGGGCGGCCCAGGGGATCCTCTGGCTATCATCTGAGGGCAGAATCAAACAGCACATGAATCAGGCTCACCTGAGGATTTCTCGGGGTCATAAACCGGCAAATTCTCTTTGATTTAAGGTGAGCTAATACCACTTGCAACATAAAACTCAAAACTGATGTAAAATTTGATGCTAGAAGTGTCATATTGTAACACGCTTTGAAACATGGTGCTCACAGAGTCCAGAGAAACAGAGAAGCAGCCCAGTCCTCAGCTGTGTGTGCATGGAACCCAAGGCAAATTTCTGAAATGCGTGGCTTCTGTGAAAAAGGAATGTTGACCCCTACCAAAGGCATAAAATAAATGTGAAACCACATGAAGGGAGACTGGCTAAGCTGGCCACACACAAGGGAGGTACAGCCAGGAAACTGATCCCAGTAGTATGTTTGGAAGCCTGACACTAAATCTGCCGGTCTAGGTCCAATCCAGAAACAAGCCATACTGAAAGACAAACGAGGAAAGATTCACACAACAAATTTTCAACTACGGTCAAAGAATAACTATGAAATACAAGACTTCATTGGGGCCCTTGGGTAGGAGGAGTATGCCTAAGCAAGGACAAACTGGGGAAGGGTCCCCTCTCCAAGGCTGTGTTTAAGACCCTTTAAGATGTGTACTTAAAAGGATCTGATTTTTCCAAGCCAGAGCTGCTGTGCGGTCCATCAGTGAGGCTCCAGTGCAGTCAGAAGTAGGTAGTCAGCAGTGGGGATGACGTACGGCAGGGCAGAAGCCTTTCTGGCTATAGACAACACAAGGCTTTCAGAGGGCTTGGTTGGAAGCCTCCACCACACCTGTGGGTTGCAGAGACTTAAGAAGGAATGGTGATCATGGAGACTGGAAGCCTGTGGAGTGGCAGTTTCCATGTTAAGAGCACAGCAGGTGAGTCATCCCCAGCACACCTCTGCAAGCTTGCTGAAGGACCAGTTCTGAGCACACAGCACGGGCAGAGCTCCAGCAGATGTCTTCACTTCACACTGTACCGGCGGAAACGCAGACAGATGCTGCAGTGCTCCCTCCTCTGTCATCCTGTAGCGCCCTCTCCCGAGAATGTTTCTCAGAAGCCTGACTTCAAAGGAGAAGCACTAAAGGAACCTTCTACTAAGGAACACACGGGAAAGATGGGTGATGGTAGCAAGAAGCAAGAAACAAATACCTGTCACGGAGGCTGTGAGTGTCAGCTATGAGAAATGACACTCATCATTACTTTCAGACATTTCATCTGTGTTTTCTGAATACACAACTGAAAGGTTGCAGTGTCCAGTTCTGACATCTGCAGCTGAGCCATTTCCCAGAATTATGTACTTTTCTGATATTGTTTTTACTAAATTATTGTTTTTACTTTTCACTAGAATCTTTCTCATTGATCACATTTACTTAGCTAGGATTCTATTTCACATATTATTATGTACTAATCAATATACATATATATGCATATATGTGTTATATAGGATATATATATATATATATATATATATATATATATATATAACCTAAGAATACATATCTTGTTGTAATGGGATCAGTCAATAAAACAGGGGGTTTAAAGCAAAATAATGACAGAGTTCACAGGTACTTAAAGCGAGCATATTTTAAGGTAACAAGCACTTTGGTTGGCCCTCAAAATGAAGCTATTGCCCTTCACCAGAGAAGTGTCTTGTTATCATAGGAGCAGTTAACATAGCCTGTGTTACAGACACACACGAATGGTCCAAGTGCTGAGAGTACGGGACAGTGGTTGCTGATGTCACCCATAGCAAGGCTTGGGGAACACTTCAGAAGAAAGGAAGGAGGAGCTGGAGAGGAGGGAATGCCTTGAAATCGGGTCTTCTGGATGTGACTTGTTCTCTGCCCTTGTGAACTTACTGTAGCTGTGGCTACCAGGTGAGATGGAGCCCCTCAAAGTTTCGTCACAGTCAGGAAGGCGCGTGAGACATCACCCTTCCCTGGGGGACCACTGGCAATATTGGTCGTTGATGGAAACAATGTAACTTTCTTCAGTGCTGGAGCCACAGAGAAGTTGCCCATGCTCTACTAAATGGCCTCCCACCCACACTCATGTGGACAACCCTAATTAAACTAATTAATGAATGAATGAAGCATAACTGAACTCAGTGGGTCACACACAACAAAAAGACACGAAGGGGGATTTCTTGGAAAGAAGATATGTTACAGCAGAAGGGGTACGAGAGTAGGCAGTGGAGTGAAAGTGACTAAAATTCACTATACACGTGCCTGAAATTGTCAAAGGATGGAAAATAAATTTTAAAAAAGAAACAAAGGCCTACAGGAGATAACTTCATTAAACTGCAAATCTGAACAATTTTAATTAAACTATTTTCTATAATAGTAAAATATCCCAATTTTCCATTGAATTGAAATTGCCCTTAAGTCTGCCTGGCCACTCAAGAATTCTACAGCAACAACAGAATAATGTCTGAAAAGGAAGCATTTATTTTCAGTAAAAGATAGAGAACTCTAGGTAAGCAAGCATAACAGTCGCAGCCTGTTCTATAAAAAGTGAGCAAAGTGTGTTGCTTGTGTGTGCATGTGTTTTATGAACAGAACTTATAAGGAATATAATTTAGGAAATCATTTTTTTTTTACTTATACTCTTTTTCAATGTGTATGCCCATGCACATATATTGGGGGTGCATGTATGTGGGAGTCAGAGGTCAGTTTTACTTATACTCTTTTTCAATGTGTATGCCCATGCACATATATCGGGGGTGCATGTATGTGGGGGTCAGAGGTCACTTTAGCTTCCTCAGTTGTTTCTGTACATTACTTTTTGAGGCAAGGTCTCTCCCTGAATCTGAAGCCCACTGATTGGCTAAACTTGCTGACCCATGAACGTTCCTGTTTCTACCTATGCTACCCTGGGATGTCAGGGGAGCAGCGCTCTGCCCAGCTCTCCATGTAGGTTCAGGGATTTGAACTCAGATCCTCTTGCTTTCATGACACTACCAGCCAAGCCAGCTGCCCAGCTCTTCTGCTCAATGCTCTCGACAGTAAGATCATTACTTTACGGCGTAGACACCAAAGAAGTGCACATAAATCCAATTTAAGTAATACTGGGTCTTGTAAAATTTGACTTTAATATTTAGACTTTTTTTTTTTGCTTTAACATTTTTCCTAAGTATCTCAATAGTCTTTTCTTAAAGCCACAAACTTTATTAAAAAGTTTTAGCTCACCTCAAATACTTCAGGTATTATTTGAAAAAGGTACCTAGGGGGAAATTCCTGTAAGAAGAGTAAACCCAATTTAACAGAAAATGTAGAAAATTGTTGATGAAGTGCTTTGTGTGTGTGTTCGACCCACAGGAAGCATCAGCAGGCTCTGGGGTGTGAAGCACATGAAGGCACTGCACCTCCTCTGCCGACTGCAGCTGGATAATGGTTCCTTTTATTGTCAGGTTGGCTGTGTTGAATGTCAACACTATATAGCAAGTTCCCAAAGGGATGCAGCGGGGGAAGGCGATCCCAGCCCTTCTACTGTTAAATGAGCTCACGGCTACAAGATAAAAGTTACATACAGTGAAGACCAGTCAGTAGCTAGTTTTATTGCTGTAGTTCAAACTCCTCATGAGTTTATGTGTGTTTTTATGGGAAGACTGCATTTAAACAACACTCTAACTTGAGATTTACCAGAGAAACAAATCCTGTGAATTGCTGTCCTGATTTGTAGACTATCTTTTCCTTTCAATAACAATAGCACAATAGGCTGTTAGGCCATTCTCAGCTGTAACAATGGATTTTATACTTGATTTAAAATATCTGAAATGGGGGCTGGAGAGACAGCTCACAGGAAGGAGCACTGCTGCTCTTCCAAATAACCAGGGTTCAATTCCCAACACCCACATGGTGACTCACAACCACTTTTAACTCCAGTTCACGGGGAACCAACCCCTCTTCTGGTCCCCTTGGGCACCAGGCTCACAAGTGGTGCACAGACATACATGCAGGCAAATACTCAGTCACATACAAATTTAAAAAGTAATAATAAACATATTTTTAAAGCAGCAAATACACTTTATGTATGTATGCAAGGATTTCCATGCGTCACCTATAGAGAACATTCATTCTACAGTGCACAAAAATTCTCTTATCACCTCTGCTGTGCCTAGAAGCCGAGTCTGCCTGTTGTAGGGGAAAGTCTGGGCTCTAAAAGTCTTTGATTCCTATGGACTAACTAAGCACCATGTTTCACACAGGGCATAACATAATGATGATTTTTGCACAGTGGTACAATTGCCTTATATCCAAGGAGGGATGGGGCCAAGGAGGGGATATTTAACTTACCGACCCACGACACAGTACAGGCTCCAAAAATCAAAATGTCAATGAAATGCAATTGAGTTTTGAAAGAAATTCATGGAATTCAAAACCTCAGCCATTTTGCCAACCTCAGCCCTTATGTAAATATAATTTAGTAAGTTCCCACTCCTCTAGGGGCAGAATCCTTATGACAGAATTTGTATCCAACCCTCCACAGTAAGTATGGACAACTAGAGAATATCCGTTAGTACGCACAATCACATTCACAGTATGTGTGACGATGTAATTAGTCAGTTTTCAGTCAAGACTTTAAGTCAAGTGGCAGGCTGCGAAGTAGTAAATATGAACTAAGGAGGAACAGGCAGAAGGTACGAGAGAAAATGACTGTTTCTAAAATAGAGAATAGTTCTACATGTTTTCGAGTGAAAAAAAAGGTTGTAAAAAAAGACAGAAGCTGGGCACATAGTAAATGGCATAATTGCAGAGCAATAACTAGCCAGGGGTAGAAGTTTGTGGACAAGGACAAAAGTCAAGAAAGCAGAGTGACTGCGTCAGGAGGGCAGAGGATAACAACGATGAGAGCTGCAAGTCGTCTCAGAGCAGGAAAGGAGGTCATACACCATGGCACAGGGATGCAGTTGGCAAGGACAGAAGGGAACTAGACAGAACCCTGAGAGTAAACAACCTTCAGGCAGAGATCTGAAGGAAAGTGTGTGATGCTGGCTGCTTTGGTGAGGTAGAGCAATGATCTACAAAGCACAGATGTCGAAACGTGACTGTATGTCCATAAGGAGAATGGACAGGGATCTGAAAAGATCTGATAAAAAAAAGTCTAAGAAAGGCTGGACAGAATAAAGACAGCACAGGCCATCTGCTGAGACTTGCTCTGAGAGTCAAAAGTGGAGTGGCTGCCCAATGGATGGCAGGGCAACAGAGTAAGAGGGGAGTCTAGAGGGTGCTGGGCTTACGGGTGCCAGCGCCAGGTTTAACTCAACGACCCAGAGGGTCTGAGTAGCTGAAAAGACAGGGAACAAAAGCAGGCTCACTGATTAAGAACAAGGCCAAGCATGAAGAGAACCAAGAAGGAGGAGCAGCTGCTCCCCTACACATCACCTCTCTGGAGTCAAGGCATCTTCAGCTTTCAAGGTCGAGGTCTGGTGCCTTCCTATAGCAGAAGGTGCCCGCTCCTCAAACCCATTTCCATGCCTGCCCCTCCATGTCTCCAATGTCCAGGAAAATCCACTGCTCGGCTATCTCCTACCTAAGAGTTTCTCCTCCTGTCTTAACCCCATTCCCTGCTGCCCTTCTCAGCCTTCAGGACTCACCTAAGATCTCCCTTATTAAGGGACCCTGCCTTTAATTGCCCCCAAAATAAAACAGGAAGGGAGAAAAGGAAGGAGAAGGGAGAGATGGAATAGCTCCTAATATTCCCTCCTATTCCTGTGTACACATACCATTATCCCACCCAAAAACCATGATGCTAGTCAGACCAACAGGGCATAGTGAAACTAACAACATAACTCAGTTCCAGCCTAACTTAGTGAGCATGAGCAGGTTCGCCTGTCTGGAGAAATAGCATCAAGAAGACACAGGTAGATTTCACAGAGCAGCCAAAACACACACGGCACTCAAAGATGGAGCCTGATCAGCCTACATAGCTGTCAGAAATAGGCCAAGCTGCTAAATTTTCACTTAAACTTTAAGTCATAAACTTATAAATGATATGGCTATTTTAACTCTGTACACCTGCTCAAACTTTCTTCTGCATGGCGTGTATGACATACCACTGTTGTATTACTAGTCACACATTGAGTCACATGCTTCCTTCTCGCTCTGTGAGATGATGAGGGGCATTGTTGCAGTGAACACGGCACAGATAATTCATCTAAACTGAGTTGAAAGAGACAAAGTCTGAGAAGTGGAGCTTTTATGCAGACATGGAAATGGTGGGAGTGGAGCCCGCCGCGTGTAGTCAGGGAATCTGCATGAGGCTCGGAGGGTCATGAAGAGGTGCGGACTGTGCTCCAGTGACTACAAGACCCATGTGGAGTGAGACCCAATGGGAACAGAGACAATGAGATTTTTAGTAAGGCTCCTACAGAGATTCCAGGAGTTTAGATGCTGCACCAAGCTTCTGTTCAGCATGTGCTCCAGGGAGAGAAAGTAAATCGTAAATCTTTACAGGTGTGTGCACATGTGTGTAAGATTTACAGGAGTCTTCCTTGGATCCACGTATGGTTTCTCTGTTTCCTCCACTGTCCCTCCTGTTCCACAGCCTCACAGATTTTCAGCACAATTCTCTTCCCTTTTCTGCACATCTACTTCCTGGGCCTAACGGGTCACAGTTCTGACTTTATTCACTGGCTCTTAAATTTGAATTTTCTGACTCTGTTTATTTCATGAGATTCAAAACTTAACTGTTAGTTCCAATCCTCTTCTGAATATATCTACATCTAGCCTACAAGGTCCTTCAAACTCAAGATGTTATAGGACAAATTATCCTCCCTAGAAAATGTGCTTTCCCTCCTGTGTTTCCTGGGCCTGTTACAGAACTAAATGCAGAACAGTGGAGAGGTTAGATTTCAGAACCATTCAGAGAATGTGTGGTCTCCACAAATTACTAATAATTTGGTTAATTCTAATCTGCTCAGGCTATGTGACAAAATAACACATACCTCATGATTCTGCAACAGACATTAGTTCTGAAGGCTGGAAGTGTGGGGCTGGGGTACCAACACGTTCCAACTCTGGGGCGGTGGGGGGGTGCCCTCTTCAAACCTGATTACCTCCTCAATAGTCCATCTCTAAACGCCATTGTGTTGGGATTAGGGCTAAGCATCTGGTCTGAGGGCACACGATAGTTCACAGCATTCACATTGGCAATGACTTTGGAGAGCCTTGTTCTTCTTGACTTCTATGATTTTCAGAAGCTTTTGAAGATGACCCAGTAAATGTCTATCTAAATCTCAGTATTAATCACATGATCTAGATCTATCTAAGTTATCCTTGACTTCTTTCTTCCCCTTAATTTCTGTGTCTCCCTAGTAACTGACCATTAAATCTGTCATTTCAGTTTCCAAACACACAACTTAGCATATGTTTTCTCCACTGTCACTCCATGGTGATGCTACAGGACCTGAACATACCTCACACTGCCCATTCCTAGGCTACTTTAACTTTCACACCATCCCCAGGGACAACTTCTTCAATGTGTGTATCAAGTCATATCCTTTGAGATGCCTTCATGGATTGGCAGTAGTTCCTCATTTCCTACAGAAGCCCTGCAAATTCTTTAGCATCTGATGTCTACAGTCTCAGCTGGTTGCCTTCCCTTGTCTTACACAATCACGCTGAAGGATGCTTTCCTGCCTCTGTATCTGCTTCCTTTCCTACATACTGAGTTGTCTCTTTTCTTGTGAGAATTCCTGCTCATTTCCAAGGCCCAGCTCAAATATTTCTAATTTGTTGTTGTCACAGAACCCCAAGTGACACAGATTGCTCCCGTGTGCATTTTCCCACAGATCATATACAAATCTGCCATGTCCCTTATCACTCTATGTATAATTATTAATTCATTTGCCTGTCTTACCAGCTAAGGCCCAACTGTCTCCTAAGAGACGCACACAGTGAAGTATTCATTGTGCATCAACAGTTGTCCCTGCCATGGTTCCTGGACTCTGCAGGGAGTGTGAGATGGTTCATAAATGACTGTTGAGATGAGTGAACAAACGAAAAACTGAAACTTTAACGGTGCTTATTATCATTAAACATTAACAGGGATTATCACTCACAAGTGGATCCTACCATACAATCTTTAGATCTATGTGTGCAACCTGGAGCACTATAGAATCCAGGAAACCAGAAAGGAACCACTGGTAGGGAAGAAAGATCTTAAGGGAGTGGGGAGTGCAGAAAGTGGGTGATACAAAGAGTAAAGGAGAAAATAATGGGGAGGGAAGTTTAAGTGTGCAGAGGTAAGGAAAATTAGGGCAGAGGATCATTAACACTAAAGCCACATGGAAGCCTACAATTCTATAAACTGTGTGTGTGTGTCTGTGTGTTCATACATGTGTCAGCATGCATGCGTATGTTTAATCAAGTTACCCTACACAGGTGACAATGCTCCTCCAAATAACCTTAGCTTGATAAATAAAAAGCCCCATGCCCAGTGTGGGTATACCTCCCCTCAAGTTGTCAGTCACAGGTGTCTGAGAGACCCAAAACAATACAGGCTGTTGCCATTGCTCTTGATTGCCCCCCAGAACTTGATAGTAAGACCCCATTACTGAATACACCACACACATTTGTCATAGGATATGAAGAAATCAAGTTGGTACTGACCAAGAAGCTTCTTTCCTACTTGCTAGCCTTCCTAAAACTGAAAGGTACTACGTAGGCTACTGAGAGAGAGAAAAACTATTAACGGTCTTAACCAGATATGAGCCTGTGAGCTACTGGCATGGCAAGGCATGTTCAGAGGTACAACAGTGACAGTCATGCTATGGGGCAACAATTTGCACGGTTTAAGGTCCAGTGCACAAGAGGAAACACATTCCTAATACCCTACAGTATAAATCTGGCCAAGAACTCATTTGTGGGAGATCACACATAATAGGCTATTCCTATTAATTTGCTAGATTGACAGAGTATCCAGCTCCCCTTTAAATTCATATCTCTCTGCCCGCAGATTCATACAGCTCTCAGACCTCAGCAAAGAAGTTTCTTTTGCACAGTAGATGGCAGTTAACTCAGAAACTGGCAACTGGTCAAAGTTCAGAGGATAGGTGTGTGTGGAGTGCTTAGCCACAAGTGACATCTGTGTCAGCCACCCACCCCCAAGAGTCTGAGAGACTGCACGAGTCAGAGTTCAGGGAGAGCCTGAGCAAAGCAATGTCTCCTGGACATGATGGGACTGCTACGCTCATGAATTCATGGCAGCTGTAGTCCCTTGCAGAAGATCTTAACATGATTAAGCCAGCCAGTATTCCACAGAGGAGGGTCCTCACCAGCCCCCGTCCTGAACGGAGGGCTATTGACAGGTGATGATTTCTGGGGGAGGGAGCGCCAGTTCTCCTCCAGGGCAGCCACTACGAGGTCAACCATGATCCAGTAGATCCCACCTACAAATACATGAGCAGCACAAAGTGGCGAGGATATATAGCTACAGATACATAGATGTAGATATGGATGACACAGATAAATAGATACATAGAGACAGAAATATAGAGATATAGGAGACGAAGCTGAGCAGGGTTTGGAAGTCTGGGGTATAATCTGGGAGAAATCAGGGAAAGGAAGGGGGGAATATGATTAAAATACATTGTATGCATAAATAATCAAATGATAAAAGTATTTTAAATAAAGAAAAATATTCTTAAACTATGACACATAAGAAACAACAATGATGAAATCCAGATGCAGGTGCATGTAAGAGAAAATCCCTACAAATAAGCGTTAGCTCAGGGTAGAGTAAGTTTGATTCTCACTTCTGTCTTGTTAAATGTCCTATTGCTGGAAAGAGACACCATGACCATGGCAACTCTTATGGATGGAAAGCATTGAATTGGGGGCTTGCTTACAGATTCAGAGGGTCGGTCCATTATCATCATGGCACTGGAGCAGTAACTGAGAGCTACATCCTGATCCACAAACAGAGAGGCAGAGAGAGTCGCTGGGCTGATGTGGGCTTTTGAAACCTCAAAGCCCAGCCCCAGTGACACACTTACTCCAACAAGGCCACAACTGCCAATCCCTCTCAAGTAGCCACTCCCTAATGACCAAGCATTCAAATATTTGTGCCTATGGGGGCCGTTCTTATTAAAAGTATCCCAACTTCCAACCCTCAAACTCTATGATCTTCCTAAAACCTGACGGAAGTCTCCTCTGTAGGCATAGACAGGTCGGGCTGCCTTTTAGCAGAATAGAACTTAGTGGGCTGTTCGGGGATAATGTCAGCCTCTTCTATCATAAACTGGACTTGCAAATTTTATCCTTTTAGATTAAACAGACCTGGATTATGTATAGTAGGTGACCCTTCAAAGTAGAAAGACAATGAGGAGAATGTGTCTAAATCCTTGTCAGCTTGAGGACATGTGAGCACCCAGAACTCACATCTGTTAGGGAGATCTTATCGCCCTGCATCTGTTACTAGAAATTGGAACAAACATTATGAGACCAACACACTTAAAATGTTATGATGTGTTTTTAAAATGGCCTTCCACAGAAGGCCTTTCATTTTATTAGAAAATTATAAGCAAACAAGGTTGTTTGATGGCTCTCAAAATATAAATACAGTTTGTGTCAAAATTGTATCACTTTCAACTGCTTGTGTGAAAAATCTGTCAGGTCCTGGTGCCCAATAAAACAGGGTACAGGGCAGATTTGTTGCTGAAGGGTATAGCATATGCTCAGTTAAACAAACAGTGTGCAATGGTCTGATGGAGTCTCAGGAGGCACTGCCAGGTTTCTGTTCTGGGAGCAGGATGATTCTAACACCTGGACATTTTGATAAACCCATGTAACAAGAAGCTTAATCCTTGAGCTTGTGGTTTAGGAATAGTTGGCCTTTCTTAATTTTTACATATATTTCCAAAACTTTTTGGAAATGCTACCCTTTCATTCTGCTGCCCTAAGCATCTCTGCTTCTTTTGCTGCCTCCCTTAGTTTCCTGCATATCTTAACTACTAACGAAAATGTATGTGAAGTACTAAAGTTACAGCCAACTTCTCAAAGTGATCAGTTGTTTGTTGCAATGCTGTTTCACTTGAGAAATAATTCCAAGTGCGCCATCTCTTTGAACATGGAAAACACATATACGTGCTTCAAAACGATGGGCAACTTCACATAGCAATCCTGATTTTCTAAGCTGGCATAGATCACAGGCAGAGATGGTATGTGCTACATTTTTTACCACACACACACACACCAACTGACAATAAATAGATAACTCTTAAGATACATTGCTTCCTATTATTCTAAGAAAAGATGATCCTGAACACCAAGGTCCCACAGTGATCTGTGATTATGTTACTAAGCTGCCACCTGCTGGACTTTTCGTCTAGAACACCCTATTATCTGCTATAGCCTTCTCTCCTCCAGCTCTTTGTTAACATTGCTCCCTCTCCTGCCACACTTTCTCCAGCAATGCATACTTCTGCATTTCAGTGCTAGCAATGTGTGCTCCTATAGACCAGTTAAAAATGGTTTCCACCAATTGTAGTCTTTTGGAAGCCTCTCACATCCTGTAAGACTTTGATTAGTGGAGCCATGAAGACAAGTCGGTTTGAGGCAAGAGGTTCAGCAAGGTTTGCACCTTGCAGAGTGCCAGCTGTCTCCAAAAGGGTATGCTCTTAGAAAGCTGTGGGTCCTGAACTACTTGTTCATCTCGTGATTGACAGCAGCTTCCTGCAGCTCCTGCAGACTGTGTGCCAGTGTTTGTCACCAAAAACTTCAAAGAATAATCTATTTCTCCATCTCTTTTTTCATAGAGTAAATCACAGTATCTGTGACCAGAATCAAAAGAATAAAAAAGTATTAGGTATGTCTTATCCAAGCTGCTTTTAGAAGAAAACTAGACAACCAATGATATTTCTTTAATGAACAATGTTTAATATGCATCACTGGTAAATCCCACCTGATCTGCTCTGTCCTACAACCACACACAAATGCAGTCGATACTCAAAGCATCATAAAACTCTGAGCTGTCTCCTGAAATGCTGGCGTTTATCAAGTACTCACTAGCCATTCTCATGAATACGATCGCATCTTATCTATGCTCCGGTCTGGACAGGCAGATATAATCACTTTCACCACTGGCAGCGGCTGAGGCTCTGAGAAGTACTGACAGCTCACGTTTATTGGCTGCGTGCTGTTTGCCTGCTGTTGCCTTTATTACTTTAGAGGGTCCTCAGCAGCTGAACCTCAAACCACGTTAGGAAGCGGAAGCTGTCATTATTCTCATTTTATTACAGGTGATCCTGAGATGTTACATAACTCGCTCAGGATCAGTCATTCAAACAACAGACAGTACAGCCTGGGTTAGAACCCAGGCAGATGGGTACAGATGTCTACCTGTTAACACGAACATTACAGGGATTGTTATGTGCTATACTAAATATGCAACACTCTTATTTTGGTTCTTAAAATTGGTAATTGTGTGTTGCTGTCAGGCATTTTACAGGAATTACTCATTTAGAATTCACGCATTCACACAGTATTGTCCCCATTTCACTTTGATGAACATGAAATGGAGAATAGCAATGACAAAAATGGCAAGCACTTACCTGGCCCTTATCTGTGTCCAGATGCTCCCCATCCAAACAGCTCTACACACAGTGCTCACTCCTGAGCACAGGAGCATTCATTCCTGTAGCCAGACAAGGAGATTGAACTGAGGTTGCAAGGCTAGCAGGAGGCAGAGAGGGGACTCTAGTTCCATAGGATTTTAACCACTTACCAAACTGTGGGACAGTGTGAGCCAGGTGACTGCTGCAAATGTTGCAACTTGCTTCATACCAAGTAAAATAATTATGCACATTTGGAAGGAAGCCTTAGCTGAAAAGTTTCATGCAGAGACTTGCATAGGTCAATCAATAAAGGTAAAAAAATAAAATAATTCTCTTTATTTGTTCCAAAAACATTAAGCACCAACTATGTTTCCAGGTGCTATGGTTATGGAGATGAAGTTCATTCTCTGTCTATGAAGAACTAGAGGTATACACATAGATAATTAAAATATACAAAAATTGTTAAGAGTTTTGCTTCCTAAATCAAAGCCAAATTTATAAAACATCCTGTGTTACCTGGTCACACAGCCCCAGATGAGTTCACACATAAGGTAAAACCACAAAAGAATAAGGCAGAATATTCCTTCATATATACATAGAGTAAAATGCTTAAAATATTACATGATGTCTGCAATCTTACTCAAAATTCAAAAATGGTTATGTGTGAATTAGTCCCGATATGTATTCACTGTTTCAGGAAGGATTTAGAATATGTATATTCTAAATACACATATTTAGATCAAAGAGTCACCTCTGATAACCATTCCTGCTTAGTAGGCTACCAAGTCCATAGTTCTAAGACCCTCCCAGTGCAGCCAATACAAAATACCACTGTAATAGTAATAAGAATTCATGGACCCAAGTTACAGAATCCTGTGCAATTGAGTTTAAACCAAAAGAAAATTCTCTAACTTGGTTCATGTGACTAGAATGTTCAGTGAACAGACATGACTTATGAAAAGCTAAATTCAGAGATTCAAGTGCTGTATAGAACTCCTCTCTCTTGAGTACATCTATCAGCTCTTACTACTTCTGTGTAACTTCTTCCTGTGGATAAGCTGTCTATAAAGTAGGTTTCATATTCACATACAACAGCTTAGCAACTCCACTGAAGACAATGTCCCTAAATAAATCCTAGGGAATACTACATTCTGGATGCATTTCCTGGATCAGCCTTCAAAACAGTCCTACAAAATCAAAGACAGATTCAAACTTCACCACTAATCGTTTCAGGAGTGCAAGCACTCAAGGAGACAAAGACAACAGGGAAAGTTCTGGAACACTGCAGGTGGCTTCCAGGCCCTACCTTTCTAGGATCTCTGATAATAGACAAGTTTTCTACAGAGGTTTTGCATACTACCTCACAAAGTGGGAGCATGTGATTTCTAAAACATCTTTATTTTACAGCTTAGAGTTGTACAGTGGTGTGGCATCCCATGACAAACTCCAGGGAAGCCAGGATGCTTAAGTCAGCAGATTCCAAACTTATATACTAGAACTAACCTTTGCCCCAGGGTAATAACTCTGGAAGTTTTGGACTTTAAAATAAAATCCCTCCTTTTAAAAACAACTCTTCCATTTAGCTAGGTTTTCTGTTGACCAGCAGATTCAACCAGGGTGTCAGCTTGCTTTTCTCTCCCCTAGGGTGCCCTCTAGGAAAGGAGGTGAATGGCCTAGGAGACAGCTAACTTCCTTCTTCCTCATCAGAGACTAGGTATTCTGACTGGGCTGCCTGGGACAGGGATCTGGAACTGTGCCTGAGGCTAAGGAAGTGTGAAACACCGGGAGTGGGACACGCTAGTGCAGGCACGGTCCCAACTGAAAGTGACCAAGCTGCTCCCTACAGACAAGAAGCTGGAGGGTTCTGATGGTGTGAAGCCCTGCAGTTCATCCCCTTCTCACTAGTTTCTGTCTGTAAAGAGTCTCCAGCTCTGTTCTGCTGCTCTCAGATTACCGCAAATGAAAACAAACGGCAGTAATAGTCAGGGAAAGGCAAGCCAGGCACCAAGAGCTGGTCTGTGAGACAGTGAGCCAGGGGACCCTAGCCAGGGCCTCCCCAAAAGGCTGCACGAAGGGTTTCCCCTCCCTGTGTCCTGTTCTTAGATCCATTTCTCTGCTAAACTCTACCACAAAATTCTAAACACGACTGAATTTTAAAGACAGGAACTGGGAGCAACTTCTGGCCTGATGTAATAATCTAGCTAGCACTTTTTCTTTGGCTGAAAAAGCATTTATTTTCAGGTTTATATGCCCTTAAAGAGTTTGTCACAGTCTCCCTCACTCCCTAGCGTCCTTCTGGGGCCCTCAGTAATTCATTTACATTACTGCCTGGCCTCAGTCAATTCTGAGATTTTTGACCTCTGATTTTAAGATTTCTATGAATTTTAAATGTTAAACTAGGTTATTTACATCAGTGTGAATGAGTTTTCTCACGTAACAGGATGAGGAGACTGAGGTGAGAAATGGCTCAACAATCATGGAGACTCGGTCTCAGGAGATGCCTCCAGGGTCTTAGTTCTTAGTGACCTCACTCCCTTCCCAGCCTTTTAAGGAGAAAGTTTATTTGATCAAGTTCTGACACTTGTGATAGAGTAACATTTACCTTCCCTACCCTTGAGTCTGCCTAAAATCCAGTTTTCTCCTACTTACACAGCCACCTCTGCACTCCCTTTAGGAGACTGTCAAACTCTTTGCCTACAGCCATCAGCTCTCTGCTGACTGAGGGAGTGAACCCATGAATCACTGTGCTGTGAGCACCCACATCCAGCCCTTACACTGTGAGCACCCGACATCCAGCCCTTACACTGTGAGCACCCACATCCAGCCCTTACACTGTGAGCACCCACATCCAGCCCTTACATTCTAACACAAATGACTACACTGTGAGCACCCACATCCAGTCCTTACACTGTGAGCACCCACATCCAGTCCTTACACTGTGAGCACCCACATCCAGTCCTTACATGTGAGCACCCCACATCCAGCCCTTACACTCTGAGCACCCCACATCCAGTCCTTATATTCTAACATGAATGACTACGCTGTGAGCACCCCACATCCAGCCCTTACACTGTCATGGAACACCTGGAAGGTCTTTGTCAGCTAAAAGGTTTAGGAATTCTGTTTCTTCATTTATTGATGGAAAACTTCAATCATTTTTCATCAAAATTATTATTTTCACTGTAAATTTTAATGTACTTTTTCTGTTGTTCCACCGTTCCTCCCAACATGAATGTAGGAGATCTGCAGCTGTCATCTTAGCCAGCCCCAGCCGCTGCTCCTCAGTCTCCAGCATGGCTAGCCTCCTTGACCTAATTAGATCTTTCCACCTCCACATGGCTAGTAAATACCATAATTAATTTATAAAGGACTCTGAAACACCAGCTGGTAAAAACAAAAGCCCACCAGTGATTCCTACAGAATGAGAAAGCAAGCATTTAAGTTGAAGAGTTACGAAGTGTGTGTGTACATGTGCATGCACGTGTGTGTGTTCCAATCTCCTATCCACTGACTTTCTGAAATGTCAGTTATAAATTATACTAAATACACACCGTTCAATCATTTCTTATAGCGCATTTATTTTAAATTGCAAGGAAAATTCTGTGTGACAAAATATAATCAGAGATGTATCTTTGAAGTTTGTGAGACATGAGTATCCATGTAGATTCATACTGGAAATTCATACTTTCTAAGCACACTAATAAGCTAATGGGTCTTCTCAAGAGAATGTCAAAGAAAAAAAGTGGACAGTCAGCTTAAGGAGGATTTCACATGCTGGCAGCAGTTACCCATTCAAGAGCCATGGTTGGCAAGAACTAGAAATGGCTCTTAAGATTCCCACTGCACTGGGTTATACCCTTTCCCAAAGTATAGTCAGGCTTTGGGAGGAGAATGGGACACCCTTCCTTTTATTAGGTTATGTAATACAGAAACAGTGGTGGAATCCTTTGCCTATGGTGTCACATTGAATATAAGATTCTAGCAACAATGATAGCTGTCGCAAGCAACTGTAACAGCAGCAGCAGCAGGATCGGGAGAAGCTCTCCTGTTAGCGTTGGAGCAATAAGCTCCATATTTTCAGAGGGCCACATGATGCACGTCTGAGGTCCGTCTCTAGTAGTTCCGAGAAAGCCCTGGCCAATATCTGCAATGAAAATGATGACCTCAATACTCAGGATGGAGTTCTATAAAACCAGCAACCAGAATTAGCTCGGGAGACGACTTCAAGCTCTAGTTGGGACTGCAACTACGAATCTACGCTTTTGGCATCTTCATGGTGAGGCGCTGAGCAGAAAAATCCAACCAAGCTCCTCCCAGCTTTCTCAGCCACAGAAGCTGGGCGACTATAAATGTGTTGTTTGTACTGCTAACGCTGTGTAAATTACTACTCATCACTATAAAACCAAGGTAGCAACAAGCTACCTCTTCCTTTGTGACTTTTCCAAATGGCACCTCCTAGCCGTCATTGTGACCTTGAATACCTGACGCCAAGACAGACCAGGGCAACGAGAACCTTTGGAAATATAAAGTTAAAGCTAAGATATTGCACTTGAGTCTGAATGAACAGGAGTACAAACTGCTTAGCAGAAGCACCTTACCCAGCAACGCTATGAGGGTATCCAAGACATTGGAGGTGACTGGGGGGGAGCGCTTTCTAGCAACAATTTAGTTATAAAAGTAATTACAAGTTATGGGTCCACCTGAGGTGTAGCAACTTATTAATAAATATTTGGGGTAAGTAAAATGTGTAATTTGGCTATTTATTGTCCAGTTGGTGCACATGAAATTTTTTCCCAGTTCCCAAGAAGAATCAGTTTGTGTTTTCGTCACAAATACCAAACCCGGTTAATGTCATGGATCTAACTGCAAGCAGAAGGTGGTGACACTGTTATTCACAGTGACATACTCTCTGCAGTCTTTCTTAGTTTAACAGTATAGATGCTTTGCTTCTTGGGTTCTCTGATGACATCTATTCAGTGCCTGTTATGTCACTACTCATATCCCACAGTGTCCACTGTGCAATCTGTGAGTCACTTTCCAATAACCCTCAAAACACTGTCAATGTATTTATGCAAGAGGATCACAAACACAAGTGTTACCTGAAAGAAAGCACAAAATAATAAATAATTGTTGGCCCGTGGTAGCATTTATAAAACATGAAGCATTTACAAGACAACCCATCTTCCATCCACATCTTCTGATCCTTCCTGGGCCTTACTCATGACAACTCTGGAGTTTAAACAGTGTAATGCCAACTGAGAGCCTGTCTCTCTCCATAGGTACCAGCAGTAAGGACAGGTGAGGGGCACTGGGCAGGTCATGAAGCACTCTCTTATTGGGGTAAGCAATTTCCATCATTTAAAACCACCCAAGAGAGTGGGGTGATGCTGTCTTAATTAAAAGCAAGAAAAGACACGCTGAAAAGGCAAGCTGGTTTTGCATTGCCATAGTCAGGAAAAGGCCTGGGAAGAGACCAGAGTAACTATAACAAATGCTACCGAACATGTCATCTGGAGCCCTGCAGGCAGAAACAATGGAGGCAGGATCAAATTAAAGGAACCTATAACTACCTGTTCCTCCCTTGAAGAAAAGGGAGAGTCCACACACAACCTCATAATGGTCACGTCAGGTCCAAAGATCAGCAGTGTCCAGTGGGCAGTCCAAAGCCTCATCTTGGGCTATCACAAATCATCTTTTAGTCAGTCCATCATCACTGTTTCAGTGGTCCAAACTTGTAGGATCCCATTCAAAAAATTGCCCTAGTCAGTGAGAACTTTAACCAATCTTTCCTCCAGGCACTGGTATGGCCACGCACCCCTAGCTCATCTCACAGAAACCAGCCTCAGAGCTCTAGGACACATGCTGAATCCAGACACAGCAAGAGAGCTCCCTGAGAATCTTGAAGCCTAAGTGCCCATCACTACTACCATGGGGCAACAGAACACCCTAGGGCTTCTTTCACAGGTTTGGAGTGGCCCAAGACACAAAAGACTGTGATCTCTACAAGGTTTTCCAAAGCACGGCTGGGGCCAGGCCAGGCTAAGAGCCTGCTTTCTCATGTCTAAGCCTGGTCTTGCCTCTGACTTCGTTGTGAACTAAGGATAGAGAGCTGGCTGTTGTAGAAATTTATTTTTAGTTGTGTTTATAATGATTGTTTTTGTGCACTGTTGGAAAAAGGGATGCATAGGCCTTGGCATTTTGTATTGTCTGCAGGTGTTGGATTTCTGTGAGGGATGTTTGATTGCTAATGATCTGCACCTGAGGAGTTCTTAATCAGTAAAAGCCCTGAGCTCAGACTACCGCTCGAGGTTCCACTGTGAGTATGGCACTGGCCATGACGGTGGTTCCCTCTGCTGAGGTCTGGCAGAGCTTGCAGTTGTGAATATGCCTCCATGTCTGTTTTCTGAGCTGCCACAGCAGAGTACCACCGCTTCTGGCCTTAAGAGAGAGAGTGTGCTACTGAAGCACAGGAGCTTCTTTTAGCCCCTTTCCAGACCTGAGCTATTCTCTTGCCCAACATTCCAGGAGAGCTCTCTTCACAATGCTCTTTCTACTCTCACCTTTTGTCATTTCAGTTGGGCTTTAATGAGAAGTTTTAAACCATATATTCTGATATTAGTTCTTGGAAAGGAGAAAGAGCCCTAACAGAGCTGCTAAAGGCAACATTTTCTGTAAGTTCAGAGCTCAAATGTGTCCACCATACCTGATTAACTTCTTAGGGACCAAGATTTGCTTGTCCACATGATAATTTATCAATCTTTAAATATGTACAAGGGTGAATTGCATGCATAGCTCACTCTGTTTCACTACAATAGGTTATATGTACCCAGGAGATGGAACAAAATTACCAACCAAAGGATTAGAATAAAAATAATGGGTAGTTGGGTTTTTCTTTCATGCTTACAGAAAGAAATTCACTCTACTCTAGGAATGCCTCTCCCTGAAAACACATCTACGGCCTTTGAACTCACCTGTTGAGGTTTTTGGCAAACATCCTCTTAAATTGTGCTTACTGTATTCCAAACTCACTGTAGAGCACTTTTCTGTTGACTTGACTCTCCCAGATTTACCAACTATAGTTATTCCTTTGTTATAGTAACTTCAAACCATTTTACTAGCTCCAGTCAGGAGACTAATTCAGAAGTTATTAAACTTGATATAAATAGAATGATACATAATTTTTCATTTTGTGTCTCGATTTCTCAGTTCAGTATTGTGTTTGTGGGTGACATTCATGGTGTCCAATGTGGCTTTGATGCTATTCTTACTGGTGCATGTTGTATTCCACTAAACAACTATGTGATTATTTCTTTATTTTGGTTACCATTGATAAAGTCAGGAAACCTCCAACTGGGAGTATCAGGAGTAATGAAGCTATAAACAATGTTATACATATTTTCAGTGGAAACATTTGCAGGGCTTAGGGTACATCCTGAGCAGTTTCAGGGTCATCGTGTGCATTTGTTCAGATTTGCTAGCATCCGACAAGTATTTTACAGAAGAGAAATGCTCCTTGATTTATTATAGGGTTACATAAAGATCAATGGGCTGAAAATACCATATGACAAGCCTATTGTAAGCTGAAATGCTTTGACTATACCTGACTGAGCATCAGAGCTTAGCGACACTGTACACTGTAGAATCTAAGTCCTCTACCCTCATGATAGCTCACTGTTACTACCCAGAATCTCAAATATGCCAAATATCATTAGATAAAGAAAAGTTAACAATTCTAACTGTGAAGTCCCCTGGGCATCATATTTGCATCATGATAAAAACCAAAATAGTTTAAGTAAAACCAAAATAGTGTAAGTAAAGCCCTGTGAGGCCAGAACACATTGCCTGCAATCCATGAGGATTCTAGTCATCTTTTAATTCATGGAGTTTCTCTTTGAGTAGTAGCACCATATTATGATTTTAATTTGTACTTCCCTGACTTACAACAATATAGGAGGGGGCAGATTCACTGCCATTTCTTTTTTCCACAGACCACAAGGAGAATTTGGATAAAACACACAAAGCCCTATCAGTGGGCACTGAGAAGGAAATAAAAATGGGCAAATTGCAGCATAGGGCCTAAACTTAGTGGTGTGGGTTTGTTGATGATTACTTCATCTTGTTTTGCTATTTTCTCTTGTAGCTGCCTGGGCAACTAGTAAATCTGCAGTAACAGCACAATCAGTAATAGTTGAATAAATTTAAAAAAAAACTTTTTTCTTGCCAGATGAACTGGGAAAAGAAACTCCTATGAGCTACCAGTTTGTGAGGAAATACTTAACTGTTTCATAGCGCTCCTCCCTCCCAAAGAGTGAGAGAATAGGAGAAACTATGTTTCCATATAATCACAAGGAAAGGAAGTCTCTGTAGTCTAAAGAGTGTGGAGAACAAAAACCACCCCTTCCTCTTTTCCCTCACCACTTCACCTATCCTAGGGCCCTAGTCAAATGCTACAGCTATGACAATCGGCTAGAACTCCAAAGGAAATCTCGTATTTCTCACAATGGGACCAAGAAAATGGGACACTGCAAGATAGAGCATGTGAGAGGAGTCTGAGGGGGAAAATGGATGGAGAAGTGTGTCCTCCAAATCTAGTATGAAACCCACACAAGTTCTGTGCTCACATCTCAAATGAGCATGTACAGACCAGGTCAAAACTGCATGGAAATGATTCATGTAATGAACTACAATTCAAAATATCAAGGCAATCCAAATGTTCACGTATAGAACAGATCAAGCTAGCACAGCAGGGGCTGGAGAGATGACTCAGTGGTTCAATTGCCAGAACCCACATGGTGGCTCACAACCATGTGTAACTCCAGGGGATCCACATCTTCTCCCAAGCCTCTGAGTTTCCCAGCATGCATGTGGTGAACACACATGGAGACAAAACACCATAAGCATAAAAACAATTCTTTTAAGGGAATGGCAAATTCTTAGGAGGACCAACTAATAAAGAACCAGTACTCACTCGCAAGACTGGGCCTGTGATGTCAACCCAAGGATTGCTTGCTAAAAGAAAACAAAAATTCCACATTACCCAGGATAAAAATCCAGGGGAAAAGAAAATCAATGACTATAGAATACAAAATAAAGGGGAAGATGTGAACAATTATCAAGTTAAAATATAACCAACAGCTTTCAACTGAGATGACCAAGATTACAATTATCAAAGGTGTTAGACAAAAAAATAAAAATAAAACAATCATAGCTTAGAAAAATTATTTTTCCTAGATGTGAGCGATATGATAGAAACTTTCTTGTGTAAATGGCAGAACTCTTGCCTAAGAATGTTCATGAGTGTTGATCACAATGGCAAAATGCAGGGCTTAGGGGTTAACTGTAAGAATGTTCACATGTGTTGGTTATAGTGACAAAGCATGGAGTTTGGGGGTTAATTGTCAAAAGAAAAGATTATTAGCATTGTGTGTCATTGAAATAATAGTGAGCTGCATGCAACTACATGAAAACTAAAAAGAAACTCCTCTATAACAACACACTATCCCATTTGTCCCTTAGAAAATATGCATACAGTACATGAACTAAATCTTTTAAAAAGCAAGAGAATAAACCCAAAGTAAGGGCCGGCATTAAATCGGGGAAAGGTGTGTTATGATCAGAAGACACCAGCAGTTGTGTCACTACTGACAATGCCCTATTTTAAACCTCTGGATGGCTCCGTTGTGTGCAGAGCTCTTTCGCATATTACATCTTTTAAAAACTAAGTTTTCAAACAACATCCTAAACAGCGTTGTCTTCCTTTATTAATGACGTTTCCATCCAAACACTAAGCAGCCTGGCTACACACGGAGTTCTAAGGCAGCTGGAGCTCACAAGGGAAAGCCTGGCGTGTTGGTGTGGCCTACAGAAGACTGACATAGGTTCGAGGTCGGCCTGGACAACACAGTGAGGTTCAGGGCAACCTGGGCTAACCGTTAGACTCTGTTCAATATCCAAAATAAAGTAACTTCTCCAAAGACTCGAACCGCCCACCTTATCGCTCACCCCAGTGAACCCTAGGCAACGCGCAAGGACACGCCTCCAAGCCCCGCGGAAGTCACTTCCGCCTCCGCGGCCTTAGCCCCGCCCCGGAAGCGGAAGTGCCTTCTCTGGGGCCCTCCGGCCTGCGGGGTACTCTGCTGCGCCTGCGGCGCCATGATGGCCGCCGGGCCGGGCTGTCCTCGCGGCGCCTGCTCCGGAGAGCGGTGAGGCCGCATGCGGGCAGAGCCTCGGCAAGGCGGGGGACTCTGGAGCATCGTCCGCGCACGGCGACGCCAGGCTCGCGGCCGGGCGGCCTGCGTACCCCCCGCCCAGCGGAGGGCGGGTCCGGCGGCGTGCGGACAGCCCGGCGCGAGGCCCCGCGGCTCCGGTGAGGACGTCGCTGCGGGCGGCCGTGCTGCTGGCGTCCAAGATGTCGACCAAGAATTTCCGAGTCAGTGACGGCGACTGGATCTGCCCTGACAAGAAGTGAGCGCGGCGGGGCGGGTGGGTCCGGGGGCGGCGGGCAGCGCTCGAGAGGGCGGCGGCGGGGCCGCGGCCTTTGTGGGGGCGGCGGGGCGGTCGCCGCCGGCCTTGAGCGGTCGCGGGCCCGCACGTGACCCCGCGCGGGGCTCCGCTCCCGGCTGAGTCGCCCCGCCTCGGGCTCCGCCGCGGCCCCGCCGCCCTCCGTCCCCTCCGCGGCCGCCGCGCCTCGGGGCGGCTGGCCCTCCCCAGTGACTCGGGCTTTTGGTCCCCTCCGGCCTGGTGGCAGCCCCGGCGCGTACGTGGCGCCGTCGCCGGTGTGCTCCGAGACCCTCCTGACCCGGACGGGCAGCGGTGCACCGGCTCGGGCCCGGCCTCACCGCGGCTCTGTCTGCTGCGGAGCGTCCGGCTCGAAGCTCCCCGGCTAGGAAATGCATTGCTCCTTACAGTGAACCCCGAAACAGCACGGGTAGCGTGGAGAGCGAGGAAATGATGTCACTCATGCTCACTTGATAGGTAACGTCCGTAGGTCGCTGTGGGGAAGGCAGAGTGGAGCCGAGGTCCTCCCGGGCTGACATTGCAGAACCGTTCAGAGATCAGCCACAGGCCTCCGCCTTGGGGCCGTCTGCCACTTGTAGAGAATGTGTTCTCTCTGTTCCTACTGAAAACACACTCAGAAATTTCGGGAGGACTCCGTAGTCCTCTGCACCCAAACTCATGGGCAGAAACAAAATGTCTCTTCTACTGAATATATAAGTCAAGGAGACATTTTCTTTTCCAGAACGTATTTTCAGTGTTACTTGGATCGAGTTTATTTTTTAACGGAGAAAAGCATCCTGAAAGTTTGTATGGAGCCATCAGTTTAGTGTTAACAATTCCATTCACTGATTTACCTCATTCTTTTTTTTTTTTTTAAATGGGGTGGTAGCTTGTTTTTCTTTTTTAATGTAAGCATTTAATGTTATTTGGAGCGTCTAACATACTTTACTTGATACGCACTAAGGTTGTGTAAGTGTATAAAAATTTCAATGTTTAATGTTGTCATAAGGCTACATTTTTACTTTACTGGTTGTGGTGGTTTGCTGTCTTGTTTTTTACTGTTTACGTTTGATAAACACTAAAATACTCATTTCTGTTTGATGTATATTTTTAGTTAATATAAAGTCTTTTTTCTTACCATCTTATCATCATTCCTACCTCTGGAAGAACATTTCATGGATTCCCTGGAGTCTTTCTCTACCTGTTCTTTCCTGGTGGATCCATCCCTGGGATTTTGTGCTTCTTAAACTCAGCATATTTATTACTTACACTGAGAGTTAATTTGCTGTTCTTTCTTTAAATCTCTCTGATACCTTGTCAATTGTTGAAGAAGAGTCAGATGACGTATTGAAAGAAGGGAATTCAATGTAACTAATGCTACATGCTAGTCTGAAGACAGCAAGGTTTGGAACCTGAAATGGTTCCATAGCTATAAATGCAAGGGTGAGGTTTTTCCACCAGCACTTACTTCTCCACTCTGATGCTGACATTAACATGACCAGGATAAGCTTGTTTTACGTTCCAGGGTGTAGTGAGGACAGTTGAAAATATAAACGTTTTAAATATCTTGCAATTACTTCAAGTGCTTCTCATTTTATTTCCAGGTGTGGAAATGTAAACTTCGCTAGGAGAACCAGCTGTAACAGATGTGGTCGGGGTAAGTGCTTCTGGAAGATTCTCTTACTACTGTATATGCAGATCTTTTCTTTACTTCCCAAGATTTATACTGCATTATTTGTCTGTTTTCAGAGAAAACGACTGAGGCCAAGATGATGAAAGCTGGGGGAACAGAAATAGGAAAGACGCTGGCAGAGAAGAGCCGCGGCTTATTTAGTGCGAATGACTGGCAGTGTAAGACGTACGTGCTCCAGGCTGCTGACTGTACTACCACAGAAATGTCTCCTCGCCACTCAGCAATATGATGAGCTCTTGTTAGCCGTGTGACAAGACATTATGTTGATTGGTCTTCGTATAGTGAAAGGGGAGCTTTAGTCGCATCTCTCATAGGGTATCACCAGTTGCTGCTGTGATAGAGTGAACCCCAAAGGATGGGGACATTAAGGCACTATGGTGTGCTTCCTGTTACTAAATAATTGCTTTTTTTTTTTTTTTTTTTGGCCTCTTTTGTAATATAAAAGTAACTTTAAAGTTTTAAGTTGCCTTCCAAAAAATTGTTTCTCATTGGTTTTTTTTTTTTTTTTTTTTTTTAATATTTTTGCCTTTCAACTTTGGATTTCATTTTGTGCTATGTAGACAAATCCTATATATATGAAAGAGCACCAAACCAGAAGAGTGTCTTACATAAAACTCTGGTCCTATAGATAAGACCTCGAATTTGTATAGGAAAATTGTCTATCAACAAATCAAAGGTCACAGGATTTAGGGTACTGCAAAGGATTCCTTAGAAGGGAATAAGAATGGCAGTCATGTTTGAAAGACAAGACCTTATTCTTTAAAGTAAACTCAGAGATGGCAAGTAGTAGAACCTTTAAAGTACTGTTTGTCCCTAAGGTAGTAGGATCTCTAGTTATGTCACTTCTTAAAGTATTACTTACAATGAATAGATTTTGTTCTCTGCTTACATAGTTCAGTCTGTTCTGGGAATTTATATTCTCTAGAACAGTTTTGTTTTAATTTATATTACTCCTTAATGAACATTGCTGTGTACTAATTATTCACCATAAATGTTAATGTTTTTTTCTAATGTTAATATTGTTTTTCAATGTTTGGGTACCTTCTCATTTGATGATTTTTACAATCATAGTTGCAGTAATGTGAATTGGGCCAGAAGATCAGAGTGTAACATGTGCAATACTCCAAAGTATGCTAAATTAGAAGAAAGAACAGGTAAGATAGAGTTACATTCTAATCTTAGTTTCTAAAAGAGATAAAGATTCAGTTACTATACTACCTTCTCAAGAGAGCACAGGCAAAAGCAAGGGATCTGTCTATGTTCTCCTTCAGTTTGTTTGGAGTGCATGCGTGTGTGTGTTTTCTGTTACGTAGCCCTACCTTACCTCAAGCTAGATAAGTGACCAAGAATGGCTTTCATCTCTTAGCTTCTGCCTCATCCTCCTGTGTGCTGGTGTTATAAGCATGTACCACGTCTTATGTTATTACTATAATTTTTCCCCATTCAGTTTATGAAGTACTGTTAGGCAGCCCCACCCTAGCATTTGCAGTCCTAGTATACTTTGAGAAATGCTTTTCTGCCTCTTGGTTGATGACTTGGATGTGATAGTTGGTGACCATATAGCAACATATGTCTTAGAGTGACAGAAAGGTTAAAGAACACTTTCAAGGGCATTCTGTAAAACTTAAAAAATAATTCTTAACCTTAGGCACACTTTAGATTATCAGAGAAGCTTTACAAATTACAAAGCACGAAACTGTAAGTTCTTTTTTGTTGTTGGATTTTTGTTTGTGTTTCCAGATCAGATTTTGACCTACCTATACAGCTGCTTACCTTACATTGTCATGTAATTGTCAAGTTCATTGTATCCTAACTGTATTTGTGATTCCCCCTAAGATCTGGTCTTTTGAAGAGTTCTCTGTCTTGCTATAAAGTGCTGCCCACATCAGAATGCCTTTCAGTTGTGTGCATCCTGGCCCCTCGTTCATCTTAACCCTACATTCAAAATCTACCGTTAATTTGCTGAATAAAGTTTAATCCATGGCTCTTATGAGATCACTTCTAGAAGAATTAGAATGGAGAGGAAATTTCTTTGAAAACTTTGTCGTAGCGGAACATAAAGATGTTTTACATGTATATTCCATAAATGACCTGTCATGGGAAATTTTTAAGTTGAAAAGATCTGTAAGTACTGCTGTGGCTTAACAACTAAAATAGGTCTGACTTGTTCTCTATCATGATTTTTAACTTATAAAAGATGAATAATTATTAGTTACATAAATAGCCACCAGTGATTAAATTTTCTGTTAGTTGGAAATAGTTCTAGCATAATAATTTTGTTATTTGAGTTGTTACAGCAATTTATGCCCTCTCTTTAGGATATGGAGGTGGTTTTAATGAAAGAGAAAATGTTGAATACATAGAAAGAGAAGAATCTGATGGGGAATATGATGAGGTAAGCCCTCAATGGGTGTGTACGGGCTAAGTTTTAATCTGAGAGATATTAAAAAATGTCTGGCATTCAGAAGAGGTGCGTATGTGTGAGCGTGTTCGTGCGAACATGCAGTAGAGGGGTGCATGCGCCCGTGTGTGCATCTGTAGAGACTAGGTTGATACTGGGTGTCTCCCTCTATTGATCACTACCTTGTTTTTAGAGATGGTCTCTCACTGAACCTAGAACTCATCTATTGGGCTTGACTGGCTGACCAGTGGGGGATCCTCCATCTCTATCTTGCAAGTGCAGGGGTTACAGTTACGTATTTTCACATCTGCCTTTCCACATGAGTGCAAATAGTTTTAGAAATAAGATGATTTTCATGAGTTTTCAGCCTATAAAAACATTTGGTTTTGTTTTTCTCTAGTTTGGGCGTAAAAAGAAAAAGTACAGGGGGAAGGCAGTTGGTCCTGCATCTATATTAAAGGAAGTCGAAGATAAAGAATCAGAGGGAGAAGAAGAGGATGAGGATGAAGATCTGTCTAAATATAAGCTGGATGAGGTAATGTCCCCTTTCTTCTCTCCCCTGCTATCCCACTGGAACTATTCTGACACCTGGACATACCTCCTCACCAGGGGAAGTGTAGGAGGATACCCTTTAGAACTGTCTTACCAGAGCGGGAGGGATGAGGAGGACAGCTTTTACTCAATGTGGAGATGTTCTCTGGGCCACAGTTTGAGTTTGTGGTCTGGCTCTGATGTCCAGACCCACGTGGGCACTTTGAAGTGTGATCTTAGACAGTCCTAAAATGCAAGTGTTTTAAGGAACAACTGATATGTGTTTATCTCTTCATTATGCACTATCTTTTTAATCCTCTAAGCCAGGCTCGGAATGAACAGGTGCCTGTTGAGTGGGATGATGTCAGCATGGCGAGGGTTAGGGGCACAAAACCAAGTGAATGGTTATTGTAGCACAGAGAAGAGAAAATAGTATTCCAAACTCAGGCTAGTGGTGGGCCAAGGACTCCAGACAGAGTTGAAAATTGCTGTCCGTTAGCTTGGTGTACATTCTGAGAACCAGTGGGGAGCGTTTAGGTCTGAACTATCTGCCAAGTTCTCAGGTCTGTTCTAGCAGATAAGTTTATGGGTGAACTTGAACTCTTTGAGTTGAAAATGAGTTTGTATTGAAGTATTTGGCAAGAAACCCATCTGAAAATGTCTAGTGTAATAAATACTCATCTTCCTTGGTGGACATCGTTAATATGTAAGTGTCTAAATAGAATTGAAATTTTATTAGGACGAGGATGAAGATGATGCTGATCTCTCAAAATATAATCTTGATGCCAGTGAAGAAGAAGATAGTAGCAAAAAGAAAGCCCATAGACGGAGTCGTTCAAAGTCCCGATCGTCTCATTCAAGATCTTCATCACGCTCATCCTCCCCCTCAAGTTCAAGGTCCAGGTCCAGGTAAACGGGTGCAGGCCAAGGGTAACATCAGTCAAAATGTCAGTATCTAACTTTTTACTTATAAACTTTATTTTACTATTTAACTTAAATAACCTTTTTATTTTAAATATTTCAATCAAGCTGCCTTAGCTAGACTTCATCTTTGTACCCTGTAGATAATTGCCCTATATTTTCAGGAATTCCAGATCTTAAAAGTTGCTTGTTGTGTGTCACTCTCTTGGCTTGGACTAGAGTAACTGAAATCGTTCCATAGCACTGTGTAAACAATGTGTATCTAAGTAGATAGTGTGTGTTCAAAACTGTCAAATAAAATGGAGATTTATTTCATTATGCTAGAGGCTTAGCTCAAGGTTTTTCTGGGCACTAATGACACTTGCACAATTTTTGATAATTTATTTTGGTGAAAGGAATAAATCCAGCCGTGAATGCTTATGCTTCTAAAGAGTCCAGGAATAAAGTAGTATGTTTGGTTGCCATAAACATGTGTTTTACTATTACAATATAATTAAAAGTAAACAATGCTTTATATAGTTCAGAATTAATGATCAATTATTTTTAATCATATTTAAGATAAAATGTGTTGCCAGCTACTTAATTAGTACTGTAGAGCCTGTAAAGAATGCTATTTTTCCTTAGTAATTTTGAGGGTTGGGGTATATAACTCAGTTTTAGAGCCTTGTCTAGCATATATTGTGCCCTAGCTCAGTTCCTAGTCCCTTTCTCTCCCCCAAAAAACATAATTCTGAGATAAAGGAGACAGTCTTATTTGTGGGGACAAACTAAAGATGGTGTCGTCAGAGATGTGGTTTCCAGAGCTTAAGTGTTGTATTCCCCTGACACCACGTTCTGTTAGTATGTAATGAATGTCGAACACTGTAGTGTTGTATTCTTTAATTCTCCGGACAAGCAAGTGAAGGCTAGATATAAAAGATGCGAGGCAGAGTTTAGGGTGCCTGCCTACTGGACACTGGAAATGGGAGTTTTACACATGAACGTGATAAGAGCTCTGGAGAACTTCAGTGTAACTGTAACATTGTGTAATGAACTGGTGGTGCTCATGGCTTGCAATCGAGGAGCCTTATGGTAGTTTAATCAGACTTGGAAAGTTGTAGCTGATTTTTTTTAACTTAATCTTTATTACAATAAGAAGCCTTGTTTAAGTGTTTTGCTTGGAAAATTCATATCTTGCATAGATACCTATTTATGTGAAAAATGCACTCTTAATATACGGCTTTCTTTCAGTATTCATATCACAAAGCTCAGAAACGTGGTCCTAGGGGGAAAAAATGCTTCCATGTTGTTCCAGGTCCCGTTCAAGAAGCTCTTCCAGCTCGCAATCAAGGTCTCACTCCGGTTCCAGAGAACATTCCAGATCCCGTGGTTCGAAATCAAGGTGAATGAGGTAGCACCTCTCTGTAAAGCAGAGAGGAGAGTCCTTAAAGGCTTCAGGAGGCTTCACTGCTTTCCCTCATTACTCTGCTTCTACTTGTCAATTTTATTTTAGCACTAGAAAACTAATGCAGTTGCCTCAGCTTATCTTACCACAAAATGTTTTCATTGCGCAGTGTGCCGGGACATTTCCATGGTTGAATAAAGGGATGGCTTTACATCTGTAGCTCAGGTGTGTAAGGTAGGAAGGAAGGCGAAGCCAAGTTACACCACCAGATATCTAGTGTGTTAAGATTATGTTTTGCCGTCCTCAATTTAAGTATGACACACAAATGAAAAGTCTAGTTAAAAGGAAGACCAGTACGTGGCTTTAATATATCTTGCTGTACAGAATTAGCTCTGCCGCTTTTGCTTCAGTTTCTAGTGAGTGGTATGTGTGTTTACTCAGTCTCCCTGACTTTAAAGAATATTGTAAATTATCGTATAACAAGCATTCCTCTTGAAACTAAGTCACCCAGGATGTAAGCTTAGCTAAGGTGTGAAATATGCCATGCTGTGAGCATTTCAGTTGTGTTGAGTCAAATATCAAAGGAAAAGATTGGTAAAGAAGCAATTGAAACACTAATTTTTTTTTCTGTACTTCATCAGAATATGCTGCCTTTATGTTAAGTCACTGTATTGTTGTCTACTGCAGGCACGCAGCATTAATACGAAAGCCTCTAAAATCCCACTTGTGGGAATTCACATTGAAGTTTCCTAACAGCTCTTCTGGAGAAAGGTTCACTTACTTGAGCCCATTCTAGCGTTTGAGGGCAACTACCGTTGAGCCCCACTGAGGAGAAGAGTGGTGGGTGCACTCATTGAGCCAGTGCACACTAGAGCAAAGGTGCTTTCTTACTGTGTGTTACCATGTTGGTGCTATTCAACCCTTGAGTCTGGGTGTGGTCCCTTTGGGAACTGTAGGAGTGAGGTTTACAAAACAGCCTTCATATCTCCCCAAACATTTTAATTGCTTATAACTTTACAAAGAATTCTCCTTTTGGGCTTTCTCGTTTTATTTTAAGCCCAAAGGTGAATTTTTTGGGAAGTGTGAGCTAAATTCCTTCAACTAAAATGTGTAAATGAAGATAAATTTGCATTTAAAAATTGCACATTTACTTCCATCTAAATGTGAATGCCACCCTTTCATACTTCATTGCACAGATGTAAACACAGTCAAGTTTTAACATTACTCTTTTCTTGGATTACTTAGCAACTTAGTTTTCTATTTTTTTCCTGGGCCATGTCCCTCAGTTTTCTGTAGCACCTACCTGTAAGAAATTAATTGTCCTCAACAAGTTTTATATAACATGGATTTTCCTCCACAAATGGAAGCATCTAATTTCTGACCATAAAGACACAGAATTGAAGTTACCAATCCCTTGATTTTACTATTTATATACTTTAAATTGGAAAGCTATAAGCAATTATAAAAATATCCTGTCTGAATTCAGTAAGCTGATTTTTAATTACCAAGGGATAAATATTTAGGAATCTTTTAAAGATTAAATTAAAATGGTTGTGCATAAATAAAACATGTTCATGGTTGACCCAGAATTCCTCTGCTGAGTAAGTAGTAAGTATTCCCTCTTACAAAACCCTCATAGTCACAGTCCTGTTTGCTTTTGGGAACTGAGCAGTCTTCACTTCTGCCCTTAATGAAACGTCTGCTTTGTCTCTCAATCAATGAAGATCCAGCTCCAGGTCCCACAGGGGCTCTTCCTCCCCAAGAAAAAGATCTTACTCGAGTTCTTCATCATCTCCTGAGAGAGACAGGAAGAGGAGTCGCTCTAGGCCTTCTTCACCTGCTGTTCGCAAAAAAAGACGAACGAGATCACGGTCACCCGACAGGTTTGGGTTCTGTAGAATAAGAATGGGCGTTCTTACGTGTAGTTCATAGATGGACTCTCTGGGCAAGGGTTAGAGTCCTGTAGAATAAGAATGGGCGTTCTTACGTGTAGTTCATAGATGGACTCTAGGCAAGGGTTAGATTTCTTTGTTCTTTAAATTATTTTTCATCTTTAAACTCAAAAATCAGTGTAGTTTGTTTAGCTTGTTTATTGACTTTGGGAAAAGTTACAGACTATTCTCTGATCACTTTATTTTTGAATTTTTATTTCCATGTATATTATAGCCAACTCTCGGTTATTTTTGTTTTTAAAGATTGAAACTCAAAAGCTGTATGTTGAAATATTTTGCACGTGTTTATTTTTTAAAATTAAATATTAGAAATGGTAGGGATTCTAGGGCACCTAGTCAGGACTAACTTGCAGGATCACTGGAATCTGTTTACGTCCTCATTTAAATACATAGAAGTGCATTCCGTAGCGGTGATTTTTATGCCCTGCTTGGGTGTCACTCCTTATAATTAGTAACGTTTTCATCTTGTAATCCAGATTCATTTTTCTCTTTTGAAAAGGACCTTCCTTGGGTCTCTGTATCTAGAGTGCACTTGTCATGTGTCAGCCTTTTCTGCAACAGATTAGATTACTCGGTTTCACTAATTTTCTCTTGGTTCTCAATGTCTTAATTATGATTTGTGGCTTCATTTGTAATCTTGACAAATTTTCCATATCCTCTTAGCTTATGAAAGGAAAGAAGGATTAATAGTCTGGTGATGGCTGGGTTCAATGGGTAGGATTGTATTATTCCTACTCTCAGAATTAGCCGTCCTTCACACTTAACTTCATACTCAAGTCTTTCTGTGCATTGTTTCTGTATACGAAAATTGCTCTGTTCTCTAGTCAAATTCATTCTGTTGCCTTCTTACCACTTCTGCAAATTTTTATCTTAGCCACATATAATCCCCCTAGTTTGTTGTCATCTAAACTTAATGCACATGTTCTCTATTCCGTAAGCCAGGTGATTGATGAAAACATTAAACAACCCTGAGCCCAGGGCCAACCCCTACGGAACACCACCACTTTGCCCAGGTTGATACTGACTTACTCATATTGGCTGCATGACTCTAGCACTTTAACTAACTGTACAGTCACCTTATGTGATCCCCAAACTTTATTGCTTTGAATGTACTTTCTCATACACTCAGAAGTTATGCTGTGTTACAAAGAGACCTAGTGTGCTCTCTGTGGTACAGCCAACATTGATTTTATCACAGGGCTTTCCAGGATTATATGCCTTCCTTGTACATGTATGTGATTATGGGCTTTTTTTCAAGGCTTTCCCTCTATTACTTTGAATAATTGAGAGGTGGCTATATTTGAAATGAGTGTGTATTATTAAATTGTAGAGAGTTTTGAGTTAAAATCACACCAATTCTGGGCTCACATCCAAAAGTGTGTGAGCTATCTTAGTTTTAACTACTCCTGCCAGCACCAAGGTACCTAGTGTTTGCTCTGCTCTTTCCTGGTGTTTGCAGTCTTAGGAGCAGACGCTCTGTTCAGTGCTGTTTACAGACTGTGCTGCTCTCTTGTGTCTTACAGGCACCACAGGTCGTCTTCCGGATCAACCCATTCTGGTTCCCGTTCAAGTTCAAAAAAGAAATAATGTATTAAAATTTACATCTTTAAAAAACATTGAGTACAGTGCATGAAGCATATTTTTAGGAAGTTGATGTCTCATTTGGTCAGAAGTACTACATCTGCTAGTAGAGGTGCATGCCTTTATTGCTTTTCAAAACAATACAACTGTGTTTATTTGTGAAATTGAAAGTAAATTGCATTTTAAGCCATACTGTTCCCCAGATAAATGCTCTGTTCATTATTTACAACCATTTGCTTCATTTAAAACCATCCTAGCTGTAACAGAGTACTTTGTTTCCTAATTTAAATCCTTGTCCTTTTCATTTCTAAGTGTTCTACTGACAGAGACAGGGTTGCCTGGGCTCACCTGAATTTCAGACACATGGGCAAGGCTGATAAACTAGTTGGAAAAATAGTTCATGTTTATATGGGAGAAGTAGTCAACCTGGTTGTATTGTTTACCTGTGCCAGTAATTTCTTACCAGAAGTTAACTACATTACAAAGCTAAAACTGGGAACTTTAAATTCTCTGCTGATGGTGCCTTAGACTCATTGTCTCTCTTACCAGCTTTATACCACTTTTAATGCAAGAGGATATTAGCAATTGCAGAAGGAAAAGGTTATCCACATCTTATTTCAAAATGTTTATCTGAAATAAGAATTTAAGAAATGTGGATATCCTTGAAATCTAGTTACCAAATAGTGTACTTGATTGATAAAGGTTTTTTTTTAAAAAGGCTAAATCATAGTTAATAAGCAAATTAAAGAAAGCTTTTGAATCCTATTTCTCAGTGACGGGCTGACAGACATGAATATAAGTGACATTTGCCTCGAGATGTCTGATTTTCAACACTAAGTAACAGAAGAATCTTTTTTCTGCATGATTTAAGCAAAATCTCTTTTTTTCCTCACCTGAAAAAAACATATGGCTTAAAATGCTTTCAGAATTTTATTCTAAAATCAAAATCTGGTCACTTGAGATCCATTTTGTTCTCTGGTTTAAAAGTTACAAGGTTTCTCTTAACAGTCTCTTCAGCAGCAGAGCAAGGTAAGTATGTGAGGGCGTGACCGTGGGCGCCTTGTCACAGGGTTGTTTATTCGTGCCGTTTCTCCCTCCTCCCTCCGTTACTGTTCGTCTGCCGCAGTTTAAATACGTAAAGCATTCTAAGATGTTTAGTAGACAGATCAAACAAAATGTTTTTATTTTAAAGTGAGTGTTTTTCTCTTCAACTGATCTAAAGATGAAAACAAAATATCGTACGTAGAAATATTTTGGTAATATTTTTACAAGCTTTCCTGTGTTTTTTGTCTTATTTTTCTTGCTGCGTTTACTGTAGGTTGCACACGAACTCTTACTCTCTTGTAATTGTGCCTCAGACTTCTCGAAAGTCGACTTTCTGAGTTGCCCAGATCTTCTAGATCCGACGTGTTAGCCTTGGTTTGTTCTTGTGCTTTTTGTATTTAAGACTTGGGATGTACTAGGCAAATGCAAGATTATAGATTTAGCTAATAGGATTTTACAAACAGTTCAGATGATTATGATTTGATTTGGTTTAATTGAGCTGTACTAGTTCATTTCGTAAGGAAATGATACTGTAGACAAATGTAAATAAAATCTGTGGTCAAGCATCAAGTGTTGTTTATTAGAAATAAACTAGAAAATTCTAAGTTCTGATTGAATCACTTCTAAGCTCATAATAGTTTTTCTTTTGTTAAACACGTATGATTTTTACTGTTCACTTTATCGTGCTTGCTTTCAAATATCACAGACGTTGTTGTGGGTAATAATGTGAGTACTCAGAATTTTCATTTGTATATCTTGCTACCAGGACATGACATACCTCATTCCTTGTGGTCATTCAGAATATCAGTGTGATCCTAGAATTACTCAGGAGCTGACACTTAATGCCATTCAACAGTGTCGTTAAGTTTCTAACATTTCTGCTGGGATCCAGAGCAACCTGTCAGTACGAGCTTGGCACAGTTGGATAGATGGTTGGTCCTTTGCTCTCTCCCCACTTCTTGCTGCTTGGCACTAAGAGCCATTATTGCAGATTCTGGTAGGGCCGAAGGAGGACTCTGCTACCTGCTTTTTTTTTTTTTAAACCCAGGTGTTAAATGTTTCCAAAATAGATAGTACCATCAGGACTTTCTTGACCTGCAAGTTGTATTATTTTTAGAAACTAAAAAACACTTTTTTGTTGTTATTTTTATTTGTTATTAGTATGTATTATACGGGTGTGGGGTACACTAGCCACAGATGAAAGTGGAGGTCAGAGATCAACTTTGTAGAGTCTGTTCTCTCCACCTTGTGGTTGTTCTGAGTCATCAGTCTTACATTGTTGGGTGGCCAGCACTTTTATCCACTGAACCATCTCACCAGCCAAACTGCACAGTCACAGAAGGTTATAAAGCACAGTGCAATTAACAACTTGTTTGTGGGAACCAGCGACAGACTCCAGTATTATGTCTATAAACACCACATTAACTTCTGTAGTTAATAAACCAATTATTCAGATACACTTTAGGGAAATAACTTGGTGAAGAAGCTGTAAGCGTGGGTACTTCTGTGTATAACTGTATACAAAAGTTGCAAAGATTGTACATAAACTGCCACACCATTTCCAGTACTTGTTAACATTGTGGATCCATGTGTTTGCTAAAACTTAAGAAATTAATGCTTGTATACTATTTATGTTCTCGCTTTGTCTTTTGTTGTTTGCTTTTTGTTTCGTTTTTAATGTTTTTTAATTCATCGGTTCTTATATCAAATGGGACCCTGCTAACATGAGGTCCTCTCTCCTTCATGCCCTCTCTTTAAATAACCCAGAGTCCAATCATTGTTGCCTACATGAGTATGGGCAACCTCTTAGCAGTTAAACTATTCAAGAAAATGGCTCCTTATTCTGTTGCTGTGATTCCATCATTGAAGTGGGGAGGGTAGGAACCTGAAGGCAAGACGGCTTGCTAGTCCATGCAGCATTGCCTCTGACCAAGGAAATAGATCAGAAGTCATGGAGGATACTGCTCATTAACTCTTGTCCCCTGACCCATGCTCAGCTAGCTTCCTTACTCAGCCCAGGCTAGCCTACCTGCTTGGAGATAGTGCCATCCACGTGGTCTGACCCCTCATCTCAATTATCGGTTAAGGCAGTCTCGTAGGCATGACCACAGGTAATACGGAAACTGACCAGGACACTACTACTTTGCCTACCATGAAATGCTGGCGTACTTTTTTGAAGATAGTTGATGTACTCAGACTGGCTCCATGGTGCTCCTGCCTCAGCTTCCCAAGTGCTGGAGTTTCTAGTATGCACTACCACAACTTAGTTGTATTAGAGATTTTGTCTGATCTTTCTCAGTTTTCATTTTATCTGTTCATGAACCCAGTGTAGATACACTAATTATACAGCCTTCTTAATCTCCTCTAGTCTGACAGTTTGTTACTCTTTGCTTGTCTTTGGTAACTTGACATTCTTGAAAAATTCTTCCCAGATCATACCTATGTCCTACCCTACTGGGTTAGGCTTGTTTTCTCTCCCTGTGGATTAAGGCTTTGGATTTGGAAAGAACATCACAGGGGAGAAGCACCCTTCTGTTTTGTGAAGCTCACTATGATATCCTTGGGAATGTTAATTAGAGCAGTTTGATCCTTTTCCTTAACATTCTTCATAAGTAAGTGTACTTCACCAGTAAAAGAATGGGGATGCAGAACCCACCTCTTGTTGGAGGTGCTTTTCCAGACCTGTGTGGAGTCTCTTCCTCAGATACCTGTCCTATCTGCAGATGTCTTCATGTGCCCACACTTGTCACTTTTTTTGCTGCTTAGTTGGTTTTATATTTGGTCATCGAGAGTTCTTTCAGATTGACTTATGTGTCCAATGGAAAGGAACGATGGAAGAACTATCAAGTGGTGTGAGTGGGACCTATAGCAGTAGAGGTAGTGAGGCGACAGCTTCAAAGAAGTCCTGGTAGGTATGTGTAGTGTCAGGAGTTTGGGTCCTGCTGCCTGCAAATACAGTAATAGTTCCCACATGTCAGTTAACAGAATGAAAGATACTGGGATATGTGCCCCCAAACTACTAGGCAAATGGTAATAGGTACAGCCAAGGCCACTAATGTAATGCAAGTGCCAGAGCAGTCTTCAGGTGTTTCTAGAGTTGTTAGAATAAAATACAGTGAAGCCAGTCATAGAGAAAGATGGCCTTTATAGAGTAACAGCACAGCAGCAGGTGACTTCTCAGATGCAAGGCAAGCCAAGTGTGTAACGTTAAAATACTATTAAACAGCTAAAAGAATTAACCACTAGGTCTCTGACCAGAACCTGTTAAATATCCTTTGTCACTGAGTTTTGATGGCATAGGACAACATCTGCATGAATATATTTAATGTTTAGTTGACTGGAGCAAGCATGTGTGGTGGGGCTTGTATGTGCTAGTGCAGCATGCAGCTACCTGTGCAAGATGGTTGTAAGGTGCCATGTGCTGCCATCTTGAAGGTAAGCTAATTTTCACATTTCCGAAGTGACCACTAAATGGAATCAAGTTATGGAGCCTGAGGAAGGGAAAGATGTGATCTTGCATATGTCACTGAAACAGAAGTATCCAGAGTAAAGTCAGACTATCAGATCATGAAAACCCACCCCACAGGGTGGGCCTGTGAAACAGGTTCCAAGTAATGGCAGAGGAGGAAAACAAAAATCTGAGGGAAAAATTTTAGCTTCTGAAGTGTATTTAAAAGCTGTGAAAAAATGAACCTCTTTACCTTCAGAATACAAAGCAAAAATCTGGAGCTGCAAATCGGAAATAAATACAGATTTTCTTTTTTGTCATGATTGATGTGAAATAAGACTTGAAAACTTTGACTATCTGATCTGCCCCAAGTCACTAAAAGGACCTGCACACTATTTCAAGTACATATTTAGGGATAGAGACCATCTCCCTCTTGTGATCGCATACCCTCACACAGCTTTAAGGGCTCGCAGAGTTCGGCATAACAATCTCAAGACAGCAGAATCTCAAAGCAGCTAGTGACCCTGAGAATCAGCAGATAGGCATGGAGCATGCTGATAATCTTCCCTTTCTCACAGTTGAGAATTCCTGGCTCAATAAGTTGCTACACCCATAATTAGGATGAGCTAATGTAATTTCCAACTGCCAGAAGGATGGTGATTCTAGCTGCAGAGATGTCAACGTGTACCATAGCAGACCATGTCCAGACCTTAACTTAAAAATCAATTTACATGAAATTGAACGTTTTTAGCTACTCCAGCAGAAACCAAAATGATTACTCCTGCATCAAGGCAGTGGTTAGTGACAGTTCAAACAAATCCTCTTGTTTAACAGAACCGTAGATGTTGACAATTGTGCATGCTTGTGTAGAAACACGAGCTATATGTAATTAACATTTCTGGACTTCTGTATCGATGTAAGTACTCATCTTAGAAATACAAGCATTGTGACTGAGTATGAAGATAATGGGACAGACTCCAGAACCATACAGCAGAAAGGTTGCAGAGTAGGATTATAGGTTTCAGAAAAATTGCTACAAGCATGTCCTTTTTCTCATGTCATGAAGTGCATGATATATCACCTGACAGCTCAATTAGTATTGTATGAGCAATCATGTTAGCTTTCTCTACTATGAAGTCATTTTTCACTGATGAGCGGGTGCTTTTGTGACGGTAGTATCTACATGTGATCTTTCATATATTCCATCACTTAATAAATTCGTGTATTTACATTTATTTACCTCATATACTGGTTACAATTCAATACTACCCTGTGTTTTTTCATTAAAATTGTTGAGCATTAGCCCAGCACTCAAAAGCTGGCCCTTGTTTCCCTTTGGCATGCCCCATCCTATCATGCACTGGCACACCTTTGCCACAACCATAGCGTGCCCATCTTGCCAAGATACCCTGCTGCTCCTCTGAAGAGCATTAACTTGCAAGCTCTGGCAGTGAGGTGAGTATTTAGCAGATTTCAGTATAGAGAATTGTTTTACTAATAATAATGCTAGTTGTGCTTGTTAAAATAAAACCCCATTGTCATTTGGTAAGAAGAAATTTTTTTAAGTTTAATTTTGATCTGGGCCTGGTGTAACAAGCCTTGGTTATAGCCACTTGAGGTACTAAGGCAAGAGACCTGGAAGTACAAAGCCTGCCTGGGCAGCTTAGGGATAGGGGTCGCTCAGCAACAGATCACTTGCTTAACATGTATGTGAGATTTGAGGCCCTGAGTTCATCCTTGATATGTGGAGTTTAAGATGTGAATATCAAAAAGAAAAAAAAAATCAAAAGTAAGTTTCATGTAAGAATTCAGACACCACCATACACAGGAATCCTCAAAACCACAGGGAAAAATGTGAAGGGCAATACAGTTAGATGAGAAGCAGGAACTGTATTGCAGAGTTTCTACAGATGAGGGTAGTGACAGTCCCGTAGGGAATTCCTCAGTGATCAGAGGAGAATGTCTTTTAACTCAAAGTCACCGTGAAAAATATTCCACAGGTGACACACAGTGTTCTTAACACTAGTAATGCAGAAATGTGGGTTTTTTTTGTTTGTTTGTTTGTTTTTTAAGGAGAAAGCTTCATGGTGTAAAAGGAAATGCTCCAATCTCTTTTATGTTAATTTGAAAGTGAAATACAGGTTGAAATTTTTAAATGCCCTTTAAACTTGCTTAATTAGTTTAGATGGTTTTATAAAATCAAGGCAACTATTAAACAGTAAAAGATTTTGAAATTTATTTTAACCAGAGTGGTGGGTAAGAGTTTGAGACAAGTGAATGTGTTTTAAACTTGGTGTTACTGGATGTTGGAAGAGTAAAGAATGACTACTGTGTATATGGTTAGTAACATTCATGTAGACAGAGAGGACTCAAACACAGGACTGGGAAGGAATGTTGAGGGTCTATTTGAACATTGTCAGTGTTAGAGGCAAAGCAGATGCTATAGAGACAAATCCGGGAGGCATCAGCCCAGTGGAAACAGACTGCATGAAAGAGTCCCACAAATAATCAACGTGTGTTGCTGAAGCATTGTTTTTCTTAGAAAAATATGGAAGTAACTTAGATTATTTTTCTCATTGCTGTTACAAAATAACTAACAATGGCAAGGGAAGGTTTGTTTTGGTTGTCAGTTTGAGGTGATACAGTATCATGGTGATTAAGGCAACAGGAGCTTGAATTATCTGCTCACATGGCAGCCAGAGATGAATGCAGGTGCTTGGCTGGCCCATGGAACAATGTTGCCTACATGCAACATGGGGTTTCCTTCCCCAAGCTTCTCTGGCAACAACGGTCCCATAGACATACTCAGGTGTTTTTCTGGGGTGATTCTAAATGCAGTCAAGATGACAAGATAAACCCTAACAAGACAACCCCTTGCCAACTTGACATGCAAACACATTAAATCATAACATTCCACCTATTCTAATCCCTCATGTTCATCACATAGTATGAAGTGCATTTAGTTTCTAAAAGTCCCCAGTTTCAACTGTTGAAGAGTTGTTCAAATGTTCTGTCTACTCTGAGACTCAAGACAGTGTCATAACTGTGAGCCCTTCAAAATGAGAACACAAGTCACATATTTCCAGCAGTCAGCACAGAGTAAACATTTACACTCCGAAAGGGAGGAATGGGACGTGGCATGGGGAAGCTGAGCAAGAGTGGAACCAAAGGCCAGCAGGGCAAACACCAGATCCTAATTCAGCATGTGAGACGCTTGCCACAGGATTGGGCAGAGCCACCCTGTACACTTGCCACCTCCAGCACACGGCTTTGGGCCTGTGGTTAGGTAATCACGGTAATGACTCCACTTCTTAGTACCGATTTTCTGTGTCAGTTCTCACTGTTATTACAAGTTGCTTCACAAAAGCAATTCAAGTATTTTATTTTGACTTACAGTTTGGGGTGAGGTTGGGGACACAGTCAATTGTGTAGTGCAGTCACTCGGATGTGCAAGGCAGCTGGTCACATTGCATCCAGTCAGGAAGCAGAGAGACTAATGCTCATAAGCATCTGGCTTCCTCCTCTCCTTTTTATGTCAGGGACCTCAGCTTACTGGGAGGAGCTGCCCACACCCAGGACAAGTTCCATCCCTGGTCAATCCTCTCTGGAAACACCTTTACAGACACACCCAGAGGTGTGTCTCCTAGGCGACTGGATCCAGCCAAATTGATAGTGAAGGTAAACTACCAAATGATCCAAACATTCCGTAGTAATTAGATTATTAACATTCAAGAAAGATGAAGGATTTATGTGTGTATTGACATGAAAATTCACCGAAATTCTCCTGCCTCAGCCTCACGAGTACTGAGATTACAATTGTGTACCACCATAATCAGCTTCAAAACTGCATTTGTTGAAGACTGTTCTTTATAACACCTCTGACAAATTTGCAAATACATACTGTGGTGTGTGTGTATGTAGTAAAGAGTTCATACAATCCTAGAACATTGTCTTCCACTGACCTTTATATCTGCCTTAGTTTTTCCCATGTGCCCATGACAGAATAGCATAGTCTGAGTGATGGGTAAGCTCTATTTTTGAAACCACAGAAGTTTTGTCTTTTGGAAAGGACACATTAAAAACATCCATGTCTTCATGCCGATACCACACTGCCTCGAATATCACAATAAATGCTAGTTTTTAAATACCCCAAACTATATTTTGTTACAGTATTAGTCTCAGTAGTAAGCATTCAAAAGCATGCAGAAATCAAAAGGTTAATTTAAAAAGAAAAAAAGGAAGCCTGGAGCTGAGGGCTCTTACTGGAATGGGACTACTGCTCAACCTCCATGAACACACTTTGGGAAGCAGGCATGAGGAGAGCCTCACAGGCAACAGGTACCAGTGATTGCAATCAAGCTTGCAGAGCCACAGGTTTAACGAGATTTCTCACAACTCAGCCTACAGTAAAGATGCAGTCCAACCCACCCTGATCCAAGTCTCACAGCTGAACTCCGTGGAGAAGAAACTCTAATACTGAGCAGAAGTCAGTCCTGAAATGGTTAAATTGTTCAATGTGTCTGCAGCACAGATTCATCTGAAGGAGTGCCTTCCCCGCACAAGCAATTCAGGACACCGCGCTAAGTGGACAGCGCAGGAGCCACCATTAGAATTGGAACCATAGAGGGTGATCCCCATAATTGACCAGAAAATTACAGAAGCACAGAGGAAGTCCTGCAGAGAACACAGCCATAAAGCAGGCACGAGAGAGGGAAAGGCTCAGATAGCAACAGGCATGTACCTCAGTACAGGAATTGTCCAGACAGGTAGTCAAGTGTCCACAGGAAAAAAGTACCATCCAGAGTCACTACAATGTATAATTTTCACTAAGTTATAAGATGTCATCTCCAGAGCAAACCATTCTACAAAGACAGGAGCCTCTTGGATCTGAGTTCTTTTCTCTGTGTGGCTTTTGAAAATCAAGGGTTTAATGTTAAAATATAAATTTGATAATTGTAGAGACTTCAATTTGTTTATTGGTATCTCTAAGGACTAAGACAATGTCTAACAGACAGGTGCCCAGTGAGTACTCACCAAATGAGTGAAGAATGATAAAGGAACGCTTTGCGAGGAGGCTTTTTGCGCTGTGCAGCTTTCCTTATGGTTACATGCCACTTGGGACTTTTGGGAACAGCTTGAAGGGAGGTATATAAGATACAGTGTGTCCCTTGAAAAGGCAGTTGGGGTAGAGACAGGGGAAGAGTGAGCACCAGGCTGGGTGATGTCAGGGAAGAGTGAGCACCAGAGTTGGTTGGGTGGTGACAGGAAAAAATTAGCTCCAGAAATGATAGGAAAGCAGGCAGAAACAAGGCTCATATAAAGTTGAACTATCAGGTTTTTAAAAGGTTACAAATTAGAATCTTTCTCAGTAACTGCTGAAAGAAGCTGAACCCAAGAGGTGGAGTTCTGGTTACCAATGAAAAAGTAACAGTTACAAAAGGCTTCAAAGCTTAGATACAGAGTTTTAGGAATGGCTACAGTCTTTAAGAGCCCACACCCAAATGGCAGAAAACAAGCATACATCACTTATAAAAGGAAAAAAAAAATCCTTTACATGATGAAAAATACATATAACTACTAGGATCACAGGATGTTCACCAGGCAACAATGGGTCTAGTTCTAAGGCTGAAGTCCCTAATAGAAAGTTCAATATGGTAAAATAAGTTCAAATACAATAATTAAATGTTGAAATGTGGTTGAGTCAAAAGCCAAGATACAACGAGATAAATTGTGTATTAAAATATTTTAGAGCAGAGTTTAAAATACAACAGGTACAACGGGTGAATATAAGCTTTTGAAACATGAAGGCACAGACCTTCAATTTCAGTCTCCACTGGTTTATTGGTTAATCAGAGATGCAAGTTTGTGAACTCAAGGAGAGCAATGACTACTTTTACTAATAACTAGATCTCTAAGGAAGAAATCAGAATCCCTAGGCAAAGCAGGTAGTGACCACTGGGAAGCTGTCTTTTATGGGGAAAAAAGAATGGTTTCCTTGAAAATACAGGGCTAAGCTCAATCCCCAAAGCCCATTTGGAATTGCTCTGTCTATAATTCCAGCATTGGGGAATGGAGGACAAGGATCCCTGAAGCTCACCAACTAGTCATTCTAGCAAATTGTTGCGCTCCAGGTAATGTGAACCACACTCCTAAGGATGACACCTCAAATTGTCTCTGGGCCTCCATAGTCATGTGCACCTGCACACACATGAACACGTTCATACACATGCTTGCACACGGTTAAAAACAGTTTTTGTGTTTTCAAATTCCCTTTAATATAGGGTAGTGCATGTTGTTAGCCTTTTAGTCACTAGAGGGGAGTGTTGTTTCAGACCAATAAGCTGATTCTTGGAGATGGCAAAATTTTGCCAAAGGAAACCAACCATCAGAGTCTCAAAGTTATTTATTTACAAAGTGAACAGCTAAAAAGTAGATAACTCAATATGGGAGAAACAAAAACAAAAACGCTGTAACGAAGGAAGGACTGCAGAAACTTTAAGGTGAAAAGAGAATAGCCATCGTTGTCAATACATGTTCTCATTGGGGTGTTCTTAGATTTAGGACCTGGGGAGGTGGCTCAGTGCACAGAGCGCTAGCCTAGCAAACATCAAGTTGGGATTCCAGCACCTGAGTAAAAGCCCAGCCGCAGTGCTGTATGTAACCCAGTGCTGTGGGGTGAGAGGCCGCGGCTGGAGAGTCACACTAGAAGACACCCGATGCTAAAATCTGACCTCCAAGCAAACACATACACACATGGTGTGTGTATGGTTGGGGGGTGGGGAGTAGAGATGGGGAAATTGATGTAAAAAGTCAGACATTAGTAAATAGAAATGTTGGCTATAACTGAAGGATGGCATCATTTTCTTTGATGTATGAATTCTGAAATGTTCTTAAAATTTAAATATATCTTTAGAGTTCACTCATTGCTGGAAATGTAAATTTGGTATGTACTCGCACAAGTGTGCTTGCTAGCTTGTACATGAAGAATGACGTCAAAACTGTGGTTACACTTTTAAAGTGATATTATCCTAGAGAAAATACTTTACCAGCATGAGTTTGGGATTAGTTCAGAGTAAAGAAATAGTTTGAGAAAAACTTAAAACACAAGCTCATCCCTATTCTTTTCCATCTGTGAATCTCATTGTAAGCATTATGTTTTTTCCTGAATAAAGCAAATGCAAAAAAAAAAATTAAATGACAACCAAACATGAGAAGAAATTAGCATTGTGATTCACGCAAATACTAAGATGTCCGATTTCGCCCTCCCTTTTCTCGGGTGTCACCATGTAACCCGAAGGCTGACGGCTGTTGAGCACTTTACGGAGTCGGGAAGCGCGGGCCGAGGGGGCGCGGCGCCAGGTGATCCCGGCCGACACCTCCCTCCGCCCGCCCCAGCGCGGCACCGCCCCTCGGGCTCCCAGCCGCGGGAGGAGCCTAGCGCGGCGTCGGGCGGCGCCCGGCCCGACCCCGCAGCCTGCGGCGGGCTGCGGCGGGCGATGGAGAGCAGATCCCGGGCCCGCGCCGTCCCTCCGCGCGCGCCGCTGCCCCGCACCTGAGCGGGGAGGCCCCGCCACCCCGGCCGGCATGTGGGAGCCGGGACACCCCGCTGAAGCGCGCGGCAACCTGTCAGCTGCCCCCGAAGACGGCTCGGTGTCCGTGGCCTTCCCCATCACCATGATGGTCACCGGCTTCGTGGGCAACGCGCTGGCCATGCTGCTCGTGTCGCGCAGCTACCGGCGCCGGGAGAGCAAGCGCAAGAAGTCTTTCCTGCTGTGCATCGGCTGGCTGGCGCTCACCGACATGGTGGGGCAGCTCCTGACCAGCCCGGTGGTCATTCTCGTGTACCTGTCGCAGCAGCGGCGCTGGGAGCAGCTCGACCCGTCGGGGCGCCTGTGCACCTTCTTCGGGCTGACCATGACGGCGTTCGGGCTGTCCTCGCTCCTGGTGGCCAGCGCCATGGCCGTGGAGCGCGCGCTGGCCATCCGCGCCCCGCACTGGTACGCCAGCCACATGAAGACGCGCGCCACGCGCGCCGTGCTGCTGGGCGTGTGGCTGGCGGTGCTCGCCTTCGCTCTGCTGCCGGTGCTGGGCGTGGGCCGCTACAGCGTTCAGTGGCCCGGCACGTGGTGCTTCATCAGCACCGGGCCCGCCGGCAACGAGACGGACCCCGCGAGCGAGCCGGGCAGCGTGGCCTTCGCCACCGCCTTCGCCTGCCTGGGGCTGCTGGCTCTGGTGGTCACCTTTGCCTGCAACCTGGCGACCATCAAAGCACTGGTGTCCCGCTGCCGAGCCAAGACCGCCGCCTCGCAGTCCAGCGCCCAGTGGGGCCGGATCACCACGGAGACGGCCATCCAGCTCATGGGGATCATGTGCGTGCTGTCCGTCTGCTGGTCGCCGCTGTTGGTGAGTAGTGCGGTGGGGCGTTTGCAGCTGGCGGGAGATGGAGACTTTCTGGAAGTGTCTGGCACCACCAGTGCTGGACAGTCCGCGGCTCCTGCCGCTCAGGGTTGCAGCCTCCAGCCAAGCGCGGAGCTTACAAGCTCCGTGCCAAGCGGCGCGAAGATGCGAAGGTGCGGACAGCCTGGGCGCAGGGCTAGGCAGCCGCTGCTCAGAGCTCCGTGCAGCCTGACTTTTGCACCCTGTGTTATGAGCCAGATGGGAGGACAACTCTAGCCCGTTTCAGTACCCGTGTTTTAGTTCTAATCCCGCACTTGATTTTCTGCTATCAAAGTTCGGAGCCCAAAAAGGGGGAGGTAGAGCTTTTTGGCTTCAGCCGCGCCGCGGCCCTTCTCTCCTCTCTGTGCGTCTTGACATGTTGTCGCTCTGCACCAGCGCTAAAGGTGCTCGGCTATCTAGTGTTTCAGGGAGGGGCGGGAAGGCTCAGCTACCCAAGCTCCTGAAACCAGTAAATAGTGTTCACACCGCAGTGGAGGACTCTCAGCCCAGTAACAGCCCCCAGAGTAACTGCACCATCCTTGTTGCCCTCCACAAGGGCAGGTCTATGCATTCCAGAGACAGGAGTTAAGAGTGTTTCAGCCCCTGGCTCCCCACATCACCCATCACAGAACTAAGCAGAGGAAGTGGGCTTCCGCAAGCTCCCTATCCCCCCTCACATGGTGTCTTTGAGGTTTTCTTCTGTGGCACTTGTAGCTAGAAACGTCCATTGGTAAGTGTGGTTTGCTAATTCGCGGAGGAGGGATGCTTATAGGATGAGGCAGCCTGGCTTGATGGATGTGCGGAGCAGCAGCCCCATGATACTCGGAGTTACCTCCCAGCGTACAGTGGACAGGATACACGCTCAGCATTTAACAAAACTTAGCACTTCAACCCTTTCACGTGTACAGGTCGGTGAGGTCGGGGCCATCATACCGCCGTGTCACTTGACATTGTGTGGGTCTTCTCTTCCTCCATCCTCCCGGGTGGTGGCAAAGCAGGTATTAGAGAACCAGGCGGAGACTGGCCTGGGGCTGTGGCAACAGGACAGGACTCAGCCGCCTACAAGTGACTGAGCCGGGGCACAGGCTGATGTCATCACCATGTTCACCAGAACCAGCACCAATTTTAGACATTTACTGCCGTGGTTGAGGAATGCAGTGTAGATGGCCAAGCAGAGGGAAATGAAGCTCCCAGAGTAAACACTTGGCTCAGCTAGCATGGCTTTAAGGGCAAGCAGTGGCCCAAGGTGTCACAACTGTCTGGAGTCCCTCCCAGAGGTCCAGAGCATAGAGAGATGCCCTTAAAACACAAGAATGGAGTGACTGTCCACTTGGATGATCGCAATCAGTGGCATTTTAGCTAGCACCTTATAAGTTCATTTCTCACAGAACGATTACAATGAATTCAACATGAGATCATATGGATTGAAATTCCATTTCAAAATGGGTCTTTTTGTTTATTTCTGCATGTGTGTGTATGTGTGCTATGCATTCACGTGTGTGGGAGTGAGAACACACATGTCAGAGTGTGCACACTGTTGGGCCTTTGCACGTGGAGGCCAGAGGCCATGTCAGGTGTCTTCTGTGATCGTGCTGTGTATGGGGCACATCTCTCACTGGAACCCAGAGATCTCTTCTTCAGCTAGTTGAGCTGGCTGGCTTGCTCCAGGGATCCCCTGCTCTGTCTCCCAAGTAGTTCAGTTACCAGGGACACTGCCTCTGCCCAGCACTTTGTCTGGGTGCTGGTGATCCAAACTCTGGTGCTCATATTGTGACAAGTACTTCACCCCAGAGCCACCTTTCCAGTCCCAGAATAGACACATTTTAAAAGAAATGGTGTACCATCAAAATACAGATAGCACATCATCAGAAAGACCTGTGGTACAAACGTGGAATGTCCTAAAGAAAGAAACGGACCGAGCCTTTTTCTTGGTAGGTTAGAAGGGTACAAGACCCCTATGATCTGTGTTTCACTTGTAAATGTCAACATGAGAAGTCATCTTCGCATAGTTTCTAAGAGTAAAATCTGAATTCCCTACTGTCTTTGGAAGAGCTGGTAGCTCATCTAGTTACCCACGCTCTGCTCGGCTGTAAATTTATCTTGTTTCGAAGTCTACCTGATAATAATTACTGTTGCAAAACTTAGTAGAACCAACGTCTGTAAGAGGAGCTTGTTCCGCACTGTTCCACCTCACGGAATGGAGTGCAGCTGCTGCCCCTTCCCACCACGCACGGGGTCCGGTAGAGCTTTGCAGATTACAAGATGTGGCGCTGTCAAGATGATGAGATCAGTAAGAAAAGGCCTGCCGGGCAGTGGCAGCATTGAATTTGTGTTAGTTGGGTAGCGTCAGCCAGTTGACTCAGCAACCTACCAACTTACTACGTTTTGGGTTTTTTTTGTTTTTTGTTTTTTGGTTTTTTTTTTCTTTTTGTAAGCCATGCCCACCAAATAGTCAGTCATTTAACACAGTAGTCAGATTCCTAGACACAGGAACCCTTAGGGTGCTGTTTAAACAAGGCCAGTAAGACATTTGTTTTTGTGTAGCCTGTTACCCCAAAGAGTATATGTGACTGATTACTGCAGCCACAAAGGAACACTAAATTCAAAGCCGTGGACACCATGAAGGGTGAGGTCTGACGAGCATGCATCTGCTCATCTTTTGCGTTGGGACTGGACACAGCAAACTTGGAATTGTTTATCTCCAGTCTGAGTGAGCCACATCTCTGCACAGTGTCCACCTTCCTCACGTGGATTCTTCAGTGGACATGTTTTTTACATGGCATTTGCTTTAAGAAGACACATGAGGTAGATAGGCTTGCTATATTATTTTAGGGGGCAACGTGATTCTATAGCATGTAAAATTATTGCCCAACCCCTAATTATCTCTGCCTGTAGCTCCTGACATGTTTGGATGGTGCTCAAGGGGAAATTAAGATTCGAATATGCACCTTGGGGAGATTCGGCTATAGCTTGTTTTATGAAGTGAGAGTATTTAGAATTCATTTTATTTTGGAGCTGACTTCAATATAATATACTGTTTGGTTCTCTCTCTCCTTCCTTCCTTCTTCCTCCCTCCCTTTCTTTCTTTCTTTCTTTCTTTCTTTCTTTCTTTCTTTCTTTCTTTCTTTCTTTCTTTCTTTCTTTCTTTCTTTTCCCAAGTGCTGGTGATAGAATTGAGGGCCATGCACTATAATTTCAACTCTAAGACAAAACAAGTCAGAGAGGAGCTGGAGAGATGGTTTAACAATCAAGAGCACTGGCTGCTCTTACAGAGGACCTGGGTTTGGTTCCTAGCACCTATATTACAGTTCCCAACTGTCTGTAACTCCAGTTCCAGGGGATCCAACACTTTCTTCTGACACCTAAACAGGCATACATGCAGGCAGAACACCCATACACATAAGAAGTCCCCCTTCCCCAGTCAAGAAGTAGGACTTCCACACCTATGCGTAAAACAACTGAAAAGCCATGCCATTGACTCTCAGAGGAAAGCCCTCCTGAAAGGGCTACCATGGCATGGTTTAACCTCATGGCTGACCTTAGTGTGTCTGGAAGCTCAGTCAGTGATGACAGTGTGCACAGTGGAGCAAAGGGATGCATGTGAAATCTCCCCAGATCCAAGTTTACTAGTTAATCTCCAAATGACAGAGTGAAGAAGCCCCCACCTTGGGTGGCAGCAGCAGAACCCCCGTATAGAGATTTGAGGAAACTGATTATTAACAGGGCTGTGGTATGTGGATGTATATGAGCTGGAAAATTGTTAGGCTAGAGAAGATGCTGCCTTGATGGATTCCTGTGTGCTGTCATAGGGTTTCATGAGCACCCTCCATTCCCCATTAACTAGATCTTCTAAGACTGTCACCAGCACCCACAACACCAAAAAGCAAGCATGAGCTTCCAATGTATTAGAAACAGAGTTATGACCCAGGATATCTACTTCTGACTTTACTTTCAGTTTTGTTTGCGGTTTGCTTGTTACTTGTTTTCCTGGAGGCCAGGAATTCTAGCCTTAACCATGGCATGAGAAACCATGCGCCTTCTGACCTGCAATGCATAGAGGTAGCCCTCCTGCTAGGATCGTATTCTCAGGGTTGAGTGCTTTTATTTGGGAGCATCACTGTTCAGTGCATCCAATTGCAATTTGGACAAGGGACAGTTTCGTTCATGCTGTGTAGCGATGGGGCTGGCAGATCACAGAGGTCTCATCGGCTGCAGTCTGAAGATCCAATGCAGGGGCCGCACAAAAGCACTCATCTGTTTCCTTTGTCTTGTGGGGGAAGTCACTTTATCTTTATGCTCTTCCCTCTTCTCATGTAAGACAAAATCGCTGCCCATTCTAACCTTCCTTTCAGTTCAGACTTCCTATTGCACTAAACAGATAAACGTGTCTCACCGCAGACTCGGTGTTGGGTGCAATGGAGAAGATGTTTAACATATTTCTAAGGAAGAAGCACTGAAGCCTACAGATAATGGACAATACTGCACGTTCTTTTATCCATTCACTCTGTAAATATTTACTGAATACTTACTACCATCCTCTCCGCTGATGGTTCTGGTGATACACAGCCACAAGGTTGGTTCATATATGTAAGGGCTAGGCAGCTACACAACTCTCAGGGCCATCATTATGTGAAGACACCATGTTGTTTAAGTGCTCACCCTGCCCAGCTCCTGCACAGCCATGCTGGTAAAGCGAAGGTAGATACAGCATCTTCCTTCACAAGGAAGACAGCCATACTCATTCTGGTAACCCAGCATAACCAGCCTTGCAGACCTTTGAATAAAGCAGCAATGCGATTTGGGTACTGAGAAGACGCTTGTGGATTCAGGGCTGACACCAGAGCCCTCCAGTCTGACGACAGAGAAATGTAGACAGGCCAATTAGAGGAAACCCTATCCCCTCAAGAGTTGCTGTAAAAGAGGAGGGAAGTCCCTTGGCACAGCACTGGTGACAGGGAGGGTGGCAGAGGGAAACCAAGTGATGGAATGCTCTGGCACACTGTGGTCAAGTTGGACTGAAGCGGGAGGTGCCTTGGGGAGTGACTATGTTATTGGAGGTAAGAATTCCCATTGCATCCTGGGTAGGTTGTGTTGCTTCCTTATAAACCAAGGGATTCACATAAAATCCCAGAACTCAGGAAGACCATATAGTAAAGCAAAACATTACTGGAATTTTCTTGCTGGAATTTTCTGGAATATTCTTGGTGAAAATCAACCTTTGTCTGAATACCTTTCCATAGTGTTTGCTACTTTTCAAGAATAAAATGAAATTTCTCATAGCTGAGCATTGTGCCAGACGGTTTGCACATAGGAGTTTCCTAATGTCTTACAACTTCCCCAAGTGGTAGTCATCAATAGCTGTGGTTCACAGATAACAAATAAGATGAAGCTGAGAGAGAAGCATCTGGGAACTAGGGTCCAGCTGGAGGCCAAGGCCAGGCTGGCTCAGCCCACATCATCCTGGGTTGTTCTTTCTGCTAGAAAAATCTACTTTGCCCTAAACCAGTTGAGTCAGAATCTGTCTCTGCTCTTGGGTTTGAATACTACTCCTTGGTTTTATAGAACAGAGCTAACTTTTTTCTTTTTATGTTATTATTACCCCCCCCATTTAAAAAAATTGACATCTCAGTCTCTGCAATGTTTGGACAAATTGTCAATCAACATGTGTCCACCTAAGTGTGGACATGAAATTGCTGCTGCACAGTTAGTGCAGCTCTACCACACACTCAATGCAAGTGATAGGCACAGAGTAGCTCAAATACGTCAATTCAAAAAAGCCAACTTTTCAAAAAAAAAAAAATGAAGGAGGAGGAGAAGGAGGAAGAGAAGGAAGAAGAGGAGGAGGGAGAGGAAGAAGAGGAGGAAAAGGAAGAGGAAGAGGAGGAGGAAGAGGAGGAGGAGGAGGGAGAGGAGGGGGAGAAGGAGGAAGAGAAGGGAGAGGAGAAGGAGGAGGACTCATATAATTTCCAATGTGCCAAGCCCAGGAAAATCAAGTCAAACAAGCTGGTGATTAAAAAGAAAACAAAAGGACAGATCCGAGTATTAGGTTTCAGATTTTGTAGCAGTTGTATTTAAGAACCAGGAAATGCTCAGACATTCTGAGAATTTTTAGAAAGGATCCCAAGTGTGCTTCACAGTGGCCACTGAAGATCAAAAATTAAATGGTTTGTCATGATTCTTCCCTGCTAAGATAGACCAGTGTTTCACAGTCCCAAACTAAAACATGATGATGTGCATAGTTAGGGTTTAAAATAAGATTCTTGTTTCTTAGCTCAAATAAGCTAAAGACAATATAACCACCATTGATCACAAGGATCCTATCAAACGCTGATCAAGCGAAGAAAGCAGAGTATCATTGGCATCGCTGGTAGCCTGGGATGGAGCACTCACATCACCCTCCAGGCAGGGGAGGCTAGGGAGAGTCCGCTCTGCCCCTACCACCATTGTACTGTGAGCCTAGACAAAGTCCTCCGGCCTCGGGAGATGACAAGGTGGTTTAGGTGGGGTTAGGAGGTATTTCCACTGAAAGAATCCAAGTCAGCGCAATGCCACATTGAAGAAGACTCTGAGGGTAGTTAAAGAAGTGGGTTCAAAACAGCTGGGTAAAGGTTTTCCCCCAGACCGTCCTCAGTCTCTCCTCACTACCATCCCAGGAGTTCTGGACCTGGCTTCAGGAAATGGCTGCACTGTTTGCTGTAGGCTGAGCAACTGGGGCATCTGACAGTAATGTGGAAAGACCGGACAGCAGCCTAGGGTGGGAAGACCAGGCACTCCCAGCAGCTGTTCCTTCTGCTATTGGACTTGAAGAGCTGTCCATTTGAGAAATACTCAAGGGAAGGAACATTCCTGCCATCTTTAACACAGGTCTCTTGATCACTTCCCCAAACTCCTGGCAGAAAGACAACTCATGCAACTGGTTCTAACAGGAAAAAAGCAACAGAACTTCATAGTAGTTTCCCTCTGCGATAGAAAGGTGACCCCTGGCTTCTCATTCTCTGTCCCCTGCAGACACTGCAGATGTGACTCAGGAGAGCCTGCGGTCTTCATTTTCAAAGTATATGGCTTTGTTTTCCCCACAAGGCTGACACACAAAGCCTCAGGACTGACAGTCACATAACTCTTGGGGAGCCCCTCCCCCACCCAGCTTCTGCTTCAGGCTTTCCTGAGCTCCTGGCTAGAGGAATCCTTAATTTCCAGTTTACAGCCATCCACATTGGTTGTGTGTGAGTTACTGTGGGGCCTTGTATTTGTGGAGCTGTAGCCTGCACAGTGGGTCTCTGGAGAATCTTGAAGTTGTAACAAACTTGGTATTATTTTCCACGGTCACTTTTCAGCTGAGAACCATTTGGAACTCATTTATTGTGATAAGTGTGAAGAAAGCCAAGCAACGAGGAGCAGAGGACGTAGGCTGAGAACACACTTTTTCTCGTGACTGGAGTGAGACCACAGGGTTGCGGCCATGTCTACACTCTGAGGGCCAAGAAAACCGAGAGCCGTTAGAGGTTTGAAGTGGGGAGGTGGCGTTTGGGATTTTAGTTTTTAGAGACACACTGGCAGCAGCAGAGACTGGATTGCGGAAGACACCAGTGGGATAGGCAGAGCAGTGAGGCCACGGTATCCAGGTGCTGGGATCGGCAGGAGCCGGGCTGCCGTGGAGACTGCACTGTGCACAGTGCTTGTGAGTAGTTGCTTACCACACACGCCAGCTCCACAAGTTGTCTGGCTCTGACTAGAGCTGAACCCATTCTTCCTCACTGGGCCTCTGGATTGAGGTGGCCAGCCATCCACAAATGGCTTTCCCCACTCCCTGAGAGGGGTGCGGCTGCTCTGAGTTCTAGCTCATCGGTGCTAAGCCTTTTGGAATTTTATGGGGGGGGGGTGTTCCCCTTCTGAGATCTGACTCAGAACAGTCCCTCAGAGACACACAGGCCAGCAAAGTTTACCTACAAAACACTACCCTGTCCTAAGACACTTGTCCCTCCACATAAGGTCCAGACTGAGCTCATCTGTAGCCAGGCCTCAGCAGGAACTATTTTATTGCATTTTGATTAAACTAGCTCTCACTTTTATCCACGTTCTTCCAAATGGGGGCAATTCACAAGTTCATATTCTATACATTTCAAATCAGGACTGCAAACAACAGAGACTTGGGCAAAGACGACAAATGCAGCGACCAGGGCAGATGCTTGGCTCCGGTAACAGCAGGGCCATCAGTTGCTGAAGTGGCTGGAGCCAGCCTTCATGTCTCTCTGACTTTGGTGTCTTGCTAAGGACCCAAATCCACGGTTGAGGTCCTGCTTCTCAGGAGCCAACCTTAGACATCACTTCTCAGTTTTGCTTACAAGTTCAAGTCGCTAGGTTTATATTTACAGTCTGAAAGTGGGGCTTTATCTTTTTCATAGCAATACAATATTTCAGTGACTCCGTCATCGTGAAGCACCATTTAAACACTATAGATCTCTCTCTCTCTCTTCTGTTTTACTCTTTCACAAGGAAAAGCTGGCAATGGCAAAACGTTTCACTACCCTGCATCATCTTCAAAGACTCACATGGGTTTTACAAGCTATGATGGTGGAGTTCGGCTTGAGGCTCTTCCAGAAGTGAGTAGGAGAGGTCTGCAGTAAGACTCTAAACACTCAAGACCTACCCCCAAGTGCCATAGGGAGGAGGTCACTACAGGAGAGAGGTTCTTGAGTTTTCCATCGAGGAAAACCTTTCCTCTGTGTTCTCTTTATAAGTTACTGACTGCTGAGGCCAACATGCTGAACAGCAGATTTTGAAAAATTATTTAGTGATAGTGGCCTCTTCCAAGATTAGCCTAGATCCAAAAGCAAATTTCTTAGCATTAGCTTTTGTTCTACAAGAAACATGAGGGAAATTCTGAAACCCTTTCCTTTGGCATCCACTTCTAATTAAATTATGCTATTGATCAATGTCAGGAAACAGAAATATCATCTGACTTCAGAGCCCTAGTCTCCTCCCTAGACTTGGCTCTAGCCAGTAAACAACAGAATCTTGGGACAATGTGGGACTGAGGAGTCAGTGGGAAGCTGGATGCTTGTCTGCTGTTGGCCATGTGGCTAGGCTCCCTTGGCAGAAAATGTTTCCTGCACACTACCTGTGGACGAGCATTTCTGAAGATTTGGGGCAGGCATGGCTGTGTCGAGGGGTCAGCAGAAACCCCAGGCACCCTGTTTCTGGTTTTGGAATAGGGAAAAAGGAAATCTCCTAAAGGGTGTTTATTAAAATGAAGGAGTTCATTTCTACCCTAGAATCCATGCTCAGAAAGGTTAGTACGTGGTGTGGCTGTCTTTGATGTGTGTGCTGCTGCAGAGGAAAGTGGGAAGAGGCAGGAGGGATGGAAGACTCCTGTCAGTCTTGAGAGTATTGCCCTCCATAATATATGATTTAACTTTACAAAGGCAAGTTCAGTTTCCATCCCCCGGCTTTCAGATGTGTTCATGACATTTCAGATTACAGCACCTTCCTGGATCAAACTCCTTGTAACTGGTAGACCAGGCGCTTCAATGCACTCTGTCTCATCAGTCCGTTCTTAATTAGCTCACTTAAACACTTCCAAATCACTTCATCAAGAATACTAAAGTGAAATAAAATTACAGAACCCATGTAAGCCAGCAAACCATCATGACTAAAGACTTCCTGGGATATCCAGTAATTTGTTAATTGATTGGGATTCTTAGGAATACAGGTTTCTCAGGAACATATTTTGCAAATCCCTGTAAAGGGTGGTGGAAGTTTTCTCTATCTAAAAGTAGTCTGTTGAAAGGTTCCTTCTCCCATGATTCCTTGCAATGTAGAGAGACTCCTCTGTATGCCTGTGCATGAGCTCCACTCAGTCTCAGTGTCCTTCAGGCTTGGGACAGTCACACAGTAACAACGTCTTAGTAGACCAGTGTTTTTCAGCTGGCAGAGTCTCACATATTCTTATTTTCATTAAAATATTTATAAAGCTGGTTGCTGGAGGCCCAGGTTAGTGGAAAGCTGTTTGACTGCAGTCAAAATTTAGAAAGGCTGTGTGACACTGATAATCTTCCAGCACAAAGCAGCACATCTGGAATTTTGTCATTTTCTTTTCTTATTGTCAAGAAGAGAAACTGCCTCAGAGCACCCCAGTGTGACTACAGCCTGAGGACTCAATGTGACTGCAGCCTGAGACCCAGTGTGACTACAGCCTGGGACCCAGTGTGACTACAGCCTGGGACCCAGTGTGACTACAGCCTGAGACCCAGTGTGACTACAGCCTGAGAACTCAATGTGACTGCAGCCTGAGACCCAGTGTGACTGCAGCCTGGGACCCAGTGTGTCTGCAGCCTGGGACCCAGTGTGACTACAGCCTGAGACCCAGTGTGACTACAGCCTGAGACCCAGTGTGACTACAGCCTGAGGACTCAATGTGACTGCAGCCTGAGACCCAGTGTGACTGCAGCCTGAGACCCAGTGTGACTGCAGCCTGAGACCCAGTGTGACTGCAGCCTGGGACCCAGTGTGACTGCAGCCTGGGACCTAGTGTGACTACAGCCTGGGACCCAGTGTGTCTGCAGCCTGGGACCCAGTGTGACTGCAGCCTGGGACCCAGTGTGACTACATCCTGGGGACCCAGTGTGACCTCAGTGACTGCAGCCTGGGACCCAGTGTGACTGCAGCTTGGGGACCCAATGTGACTACATCCTGGGGACCCAGTGTGACTACATCCTGGGGACCCAGTGTGACCTCAGTGACTGCAGCCTGGGACCCAGTGTGACTGCAGCCTGGGGACCCATGTGACTACATCCTGGGGACCCAGTGTGACCTCAGTGACAGCAGCCTGGGACCCAGTGTGACTGCAGCCTGGGACCCAGTGTGACTACATCCTGGGGACCCAGTGTGACCTCAGTGACTGCAGCCTGGGACCCACTGTGACTGTAGCCTGGGGACCCAGTGTGACTACATCCTGGGGACCCAGTGTGACCTCAGTGACTGCAGTCTGGGGACCCAGTGTGACTGTAGCCTGGGATCCAGTGTGTCTTAGCAGCCTGGGACCCAGTGTGACCTTGGTGACTACAGCCTGGGACCTAGTGTGACCTCGGTGACTGAAGCCTGGGATCTAGGCACATTGCTTCCAGCACCCTCTGAGCCACATTAAGAAGCATTGGATTATTTAAGCCTTGACTCTGGCCACACTGATAACCTAGTACCATGTTTCATGTCTTACTCACTTACCTCATTCATAAAATGCGTGGAATTCCTAGAATAACTCACACTACTTTACACAGACATATGGACTCTTTCTCTTCCAAAATTCTCCAAATGATCAGACTGTTTTTTTTGTTTTTTGTTTTCCTCAGTGGGCAGAGCACGTCCCTAAACCTGGGGAATGATTGGCATGCCCTCCCTCTCTACTCCTTAGGTGCAGATGTATTTACTTTGACAGAGAGGAAAGCACCTTCTGCTGGCCAGACTTGCTTTACAGGAACTGCACATGTTGGACACAGTCTCACTTTGTCCTGCCAGCAACACCACATACAGATGAAGAAACTGCTTTTGAGCAATTAAGTCACTTTTCCAGCTCACAAACCTAAGAAAAGGCAGAGCCAGCCTTCAGATCAAATCTGTCTGGCTTTATTGCTTCTGCCATTAACAAGCAAGTCACATGGTCTTCCTCTTGTCAAAATCCTTATTTATCTGGCTCGCTGTAAAGTGTAAGAGTGGAGACCATGTATAATTAGGTGACTATGTAGTCACAGCAGCCATCCCATAAATGATTGTGCAATTAATGAAGTTGTAATGTACTGAAAGAAAGCAGCAAGGTTTGGAATCAAAGATTATCAATAAATTCCAGTTCAAAGTTTTACATGTACTAGGTGGTTTTTAATATTGGTATCAATCCTGAAATCTGGTTGGTAGCAATGCTTTTTCTTTTTTTTTTTTTTTTTCAAGTTTTTGACTAAACAACATGCTTTAAGGCCTATACCAAGTAAATTGTATTTAGTGAACCAAACCACAACATTTTTCCAAAGCAATAACTCAATTAGTTTGTAACAAATGCGGGTACAGTTGCCACAGCAGGATTCATGAGCACTTTAACAATATTATGCCCCTTTCTGTAGCGGTTAATGCTGTTTCCACTTTGTTACATGTGATAAAAAAATCTCTCAGGAAGACAAGAAAATAGCTTTAGGGTAGATAAGGGGAGAAACAATGTTGCTTTCATAATAGAGGGGACCTAATTAGAAGCAGTGGTGGGAACAATAGAAAACAGCTGTTCCAATGCCTGGAATCTACAGAATGAAATATGAAAAGGAGATCTGGAAAGGTGCCCTGGAGATAACAGAATAATGGGGATTCAGGAGCAACAGAGACCCAGTGAAAATGGAAGTGGGGAGCAGTGCTGGAGACCACTGGGAAATTCTCTGTATGATGCTCTTAGTGTGAGTGCTGGCTTAACACAATAAAGTGCAGCTCCAAGCCAGAGTTGGGATGTCTCCTGAGCGGGGAACCCAGGGGTTTAGTGTGGACATTAGGGACCAAGGCTTGCCTGTCTGTTTTGCAGTGCAGTATCTGCTTCATCCATGACCTTCTTGTGGGCAGATGGTAGTTAGCATAATCTTCTCAGTAAACCTCCCCAAACGGAGGAGTCTGTGCTAGAGAGATGGCACAGGGCACAGGGCATTGCTGTGCAAACTTGGGGATCTGTGGTCAGCTCAGATCCCTGAAGATCTGATGTGCCTGTGACCCTAGTGCTAGGGTGGGGTTGGAGACAGGAGGATGGCTGGGACTCTCTGGACACAAGCCCAGATGAAGTTGGCAAGCCTCAGGTTCAGTGAAGGACATTGTCTCGACATAGAAGATCTGGTGACACACAACACTCATGCAAGCAGCCTCAGTTAAACTCTGAGGGTCATAAAAAATAACATGAGATGCATGGAGACTTGTGAAAAAGAAGGGGTTCGGAGCGAGTGGTGGGGTGAGAGGATTAGGGGGTGAAACGATAAAAATGCATTATGCACATACATGAACGGTCAAAGCATGAATTAAACTATCATAGCATTTTTAAAAGATAAGCGCTTTCTCTCTCTCTCTCTCTCTCTCTCTCTCTCTCTCTCTCTCTCTCTTTCTCTCTCTCTCATTTTCCTCTTCTATTTTTAGATAGGGTCTCATTCTGTAGTCCTGACTATCCTGGAACTTGCTCCATAGACCAGGCTGGCCACTAACTCACAGAGACCTGCCCAGCCTCTGCCTCCTGAGTGCTGGAATTTAAAGCATGAACCACTACCACTACAGCCATCACTTAGAGGATTTTATTGTTGTTGTTCATTGATTAGTGTATCATTCCTGACCTAAACACATCGCCATGGCCAGGATACCAAACAGCAGAATGTAAAACATCTCAATACCTTTTAAAAACAATTAGACTGAATAAAACTAAATATTTTTCAAGATCAAATCTATGAATTTCTTTTTATCATTTGAAAATGAGTCTAGTGGAAGGCTGAAATGCATAACGTGGCTCACATTTGTGCTTGAATTCCATTCCTACCCCACAGCTCTGCATTAGGCTGATGGTTTTGTCCTTACTTCATTTTAACTAAGAAAACTCCTTCAATAAGTCTCTTTAGAGAAGCGTAACATTCTGCTTGGATGGGCTCAGGTATGCCCAGTCTTCTATCCCTCATCCTGCAAAGCCATTCCTGAAAACATCAACTTTACAACTCATATAACAAATTCACCAAACACATTTTCCTTGAAATAACAGTATGGATAACTCTGTAATTGCCTGCTGGAGCTCTGCCCTGGGAGGATAAGTACTGTGTAAGATGGGTTTTGGAGTTCACACTTCAAGGAGAAGTAGAGACAAGGGACTCGGGTGATGGACTATCTGCTTTCATGGGAGCCTGAGATCTCAGGGATAAGAGTTTCTTCCTCACACACCTCCTTCTGTGGCTTGTTGCTGCTGAACCAAGTGATATTAATTCCAGTAAAGCAATGGGTCAGAGAGAGCCTCACCAAGACAGCAAACAGATGAAACATAGGCTCAGTGAGTAAGAGCACTTGCTCTGCAAGCACGAGGACCTGAGTTCAAATCCCGAGCACCTATACAAGAAGGCAGGCATGGATGCATACATACCTGTCACCAAAGGGCTTGGTGTGTGGGTTGTGGGGTACGCTGCAGTGGGGCAGGACCCCAGGGGCGCACTGGTCAGGCAGCCTAGAGGAAATGGCAAGCTTCCAGTTCAGTGAGAGACACTGTCTCAAGACAATAATGTGGAAAGTGATGAAAGAAGACACCCAGTGTCCTGCTCTAGCTTCTCATATGTGCATCCCCACACATGCATACAACACGAGAGAGAGAGAGAGAGAGAGAGAGAGAGAGAGAGAGAGAGAGAGAGAGAGAGAGGACACAAGGGAATAATAAACAGAAATGTAAAACACACAGCTACAAAACGGGGATCTTCTGTGAAGCGTAGTGTGTTTTAATCTTTCTCAAGTTTCTCAAACCTGGTATAAAATCACTAAATGCTGGCCATAATTTAAGTGATGTCCTAAAGTCAGATTTCCTGGAAAACAGGCACGCCTCATGACTGCCTAAAGTTTACTATTTGTTATGGAAATACCGCAGGACACTTGTCTTCCACCCGCCACCCACTGGAACAGAAGGAGGGTGGCAGTAAGGATGACGACTAGAAAGGACTCAGTAAGGGCACAGCTAGCTCAGTTCACTCTCATCCTTGCTTCAGTTCACACATCCACATGACAACGAAGAGATACGCATTTTCTCATAATATACAAATAACTAGCGTGATAAAACAGCAACCTGTACATGGGACTTACCCAAAGATCAGGACTAAGACTCAGTTTACCAAATGCTTCCAACCTGTGAGGGAAGCAGGTTGCAGAATTGGCATCTTTGAGGTTGGTATCCCCCAAGGACTGCCTTCATTCCCAATGTCCCCCAAAGGAGACAGGGTGCTAAAAACATTTGGCAGCAGCTATGATTTGGGCGAGAATTCAGTCCAATTAACAGAGTAAAGGAAGCATTGGGAACTGACTGTCCCCTCCTATCAGGAGGTCACAAGAGTCTCTTAGTATCAAGGAAAACCAACCACTGGGCCACCTTCAGCCCCTTAAGCTGTGGACATGACCTTGGAGGATAACTCAGCTCCTGCTTACAGTCAACAGGACTGGAGTTAATACGCGCAAAGCTGGTGAATTCCGAGAGGGTGTGTTTGGTGTTGGGAAAAGGACACGGAATTAACATGGAATCTCCAAGTTCTGATGACTGTAAGCCTGACTCTGGCAGGAAGACTTGCACACGGATGAGCTGTGAGGGTAGGCACCCTGGTGTGAACGCCCCTCTAAAATCCATGTTGCCATCCTAACAGCCTAACAGCCTTCAGGGGATTAGAGGAGACGAGATCTGAGGGACTGCTTCCGATGGGTTAAAGCTGCATCTTAGCAGGTTCCTGATGGAAAGGACCAAGGCAGCTGGTTTCCTCTCTGACTAAATGACTTCCTTGTGTTCTCTGCCATCTTTCCTAGCTTTGAGCTTGAGCTTCCTAGCCCCAAACCACAAGCCAGTAGGCCAGTGCTTATGAACAGCTGTCTCTGTTACTCTTCTTTTGCTGTGATGAAACACCACAACTAAGACAAGTTATAAAAAGAGGCATTTAAATGGAGGCTTGCTTACAGTTTAGAGTGTTAGTCCATGGTCATTATGGTGGGGAGCACAGCAGCAGACCAGCAGGCGGGCACTGGAGCAGTGGCTGAGAGCTCACATCCGATCCATAGCAGGAGGCAGAGGGGGTGGGGGCTGGGGCTGGTGTGGGGTTTTGAAACCTCAAAGCCCACCCTCAGTGGCACACCTCCTCCAATAAGGCCACGTCTCCTAGACCTCCCTAAATGATTCCACCAAGCAGGAACCAAACATTCAAACATATGAGTCTGTGGGGTCTATTCACATTCAAACCACCATAATGACCCAAGCTGTGAAACCCTGTTTCAGCAATGGAAAACAGACAGCAGCACTGTGTCCCTTCTCAGACTCTGGGTGCGTCAGTGTTTGTTGTAATATATGGTCCTGTTTGTAAGCAAGGGGTGCCCGACTCATGCATAGCCCTCTTGTGGTTTTAAGGATGCTGATGGGGCACTAAGATTTGACAGCAAGTACCCTTAGTCAGGATAGTTTCACTCCCGTGTTGTCTGCTTTTTCTTTGGGGTATATTTTTTTGGAGAAATAAGTAGAAGATAGAAGCTCTAATGACTCAAGATATTTTATTTTAAGCATATGTTTTTTTTCCTTATTCTTCGGCCCCAACTTAACAGCTTCAAGTCACTATTGTTGCTGTGATTTGAATTCCAGAAAATTCCATGTAAAATTATGAGCGATAGGAAGACGTGCTTAAAGTTCACCTGAACCTTGATTGAATGCCACTTAGAAAGGGAGGGGAAGGGAGAGTGGGGTGGGGGGGCTGGATATGAGGAAGGGAGGGGAAGGGAGAGTGGGGGGGGCTGGATATGAGGAAGGGGAGGGAGAGCAGGTGGAGGGGGGCTGAAAATGAGGCTGGTTCTTAGATTAAAACTCCAGGTACCACAGAATGGAGAGCACTCATTTGTAAATTTCAAGATATATATTATGTATGGAGAATATGCTGTTGTATGGGTCCCTGTCACGATATATGCAAAACTCTTCTTTAAGCAGGAATTTAGCAATTCAAATTATAGAGTATGAGTTTGTCAGGAGACTGTGTATAATGCCACCATTTTGAATATCCTGAGACCTCTGGAAAATACTGAATCACCTTCTTGAGTCTCAAAGAGTCGCATGCAGGAATCTGAAAACGTTGATGAACAAATGTTTTTAAAACTAAACTTAAAATAAATAAACAATGAAAAAAAAGGCAAGCAACATTATAAAGTGATCAAAGTAGAAAGGGAAATGGAGTCAAAGGTTCGCAGCTGACTACAGTTGGCTACTGCAAGGCTGGCTTTTGATCTACCAGAAAAACTCATGTTTTTCGCCCTTACAAAAATAAGGCAGATTCACCCAAGCAGGAGGGTGAGGGATCGTAAAGGCCCCAAAGCAAGAAAGAGCCCACAGAAGTTTAGACATGTTGAAGTGGTAGCTGAAAAGCCAAAGCAGAGTGAAATGTACTGTATCCGAGGGATTTAGAAAGTGGGATGAAGTATTCTGAAATCTAGGTGGGGACAGGAAACGGGCAGAAGGGACGCAGGGGGACAGGGTCACAGATGCTGCATTTTCTGGGAACAGCTTATGAGCTACTCCTGGAGAGTGGGCATAGGTAAGCCGAGGTGGGTGTGGGGTCCCGGTGGTGCCATGAGCCTCAGGGCGACTCTAGCTGTCTGGATCCCCTAAGATGAAGGTGTCACACAGTGTAGACTGAGAGCTGCCATGTTGTCACTGCAAAGTTAAATAACGATGCTGTCCAATCAGGTAAGAAAAAACAATTTCAGGAAATGGCATCATGAAACATATTAACTTTGTATGCTGACGTAAAAGCCAAGCAAAAGTAATACCAGGGCTGAGAAGATGGCTCATGTCCGTAAAATGCAAGCTATTCAAGCAGGAGGACCTGAGTTCAGATCCCCCATTCTTAGATAAAAGCTGGGAGCAGCAGCCCGGGGCATGTATGTAACTCCAGTGCTGCGGAGGCAGAGGCAGAAGGAGCCCTGGAGCCTGGTGGCAGCCAGCCTAGCTAAACAGTGAAATAACTCTGATTATTAATTCATATCGTGTATTTACTACAACACAGAAAAGATGTGTTACATGCCGAGACTGTAACGGAAGACAGAATTTACCACAAAAAGTCCATTATTGTTAGCAAACCCTAATGGATATGTTGGGTAAACCAAATATTTCGATAAATTACAAACTATTTTCCTATTAACTGTTAATTTAGTTAATTAATAATTAAATAATAAAAATTTAAATTAATAAATTAATTAACTGTTTCATTAGCAAACATATTGCATAGAGTTCACCCTGGAATGACCACATCATAGTTTTAGGCTGGATTAATGTTTTACCAACAAGTTTCTAGATTTTGTACAAGTGACAAGTGTTGTAGCTAAGTCGTCTACAATGTTCTGAACTGAGCACTTCTGAGTATAAGGAAAAACGTGAAACAGAATAGGAACTGCCGTAATTCTTGTTCACTGGTAACTGCTTCTAAAATCCTGTGTCTGTACACAGAATTTATTCTTAATTATTTACAGTTGTTTGTTTTCTGTTTCCACACCCTGAATATTTCTTCACCTTATTTGTCTTCAAAAACATGATTTTAAATGGCATGTACATCATGTATTCAATGCCAGCCACTTTTAGGGCTAGGGACACGGCTCACAGTAAAGCACTTACCTTGCCTCGTGAGCATGAGGACTCAAGTTCAAGTCCTCGGAATCCATGAAAGCCAAGCACAGCAGCATGTCCAACCCCAGCAGTCCTACAGTGAGATGAGAGGCAGAGAATGGAATAATTCTGGAGTTTCAGGAAAACTGCCTGGGATACATACACCCTGTCTGAGAAGAGATGGGAGACAAAGACCAACAGCCAGGGTCGTCCTGACGTCTGACCTCCACATGCACACCATGACGCATCGAACATACACACTGACACGCATACAGACTCACACTTGCATACACACACTCACATACACACACACATACACACACACACACATATACACACACACACTTACATACACACACACACATACACACACTCACATACACACTCACATACACACACATACACTCACATACACACACACATACACACACACATATACACACACACACACTTACATACACACACACATATACACACTCACATACACACACACACATATACACACACACACACTTACATACACACACACATATACACACTCACATACACACACACATGCACACACACACTTACATACACACTCACACATATACACACTCACACAGTCACATACACACTCACACATACACACATGTACACCATGACACATTTGTACACATACACTCTCACACACACCATGACACATTTGTACTTACACACACATTCACACATTCACCACGACACATTTGTACTCTCTCTCACACACTCTCACTCTCTCTCTCTCTCACACACATACACACAGTGCCCCGTGTTTTTAAGTTAGACTTTTAAAATTATATATATTTTTGTGTTGATGTCAACACTCTGCATATTAAACTAACCCACATTTTTAGTTATTTCTTATAAGCGCTACTATTGTTTTTTGGATGGGCCATAGTAAAACTGAGAATTTGGGGTTGGGTTTTAATTAAATTATATTTGAAGACATAAAAGAGCAAGAACCAGGAGGCAGGGTGAAGCGGTGACTACAGAGGAGCACTGCTTACTGACTTGCAGGGCTCCTGCTCTGAGCTCCAGCCCTGGTTTCCCTTGAAGATGGGCTGGAACCAATGAGCTAGATCAACCCTTTCCTCCCCAAGCCGGTTCTGATGAGTGTTCTGTCACAGCAACACAAAAGCAGTGAGAACACGTTGGCTCTTGCAGGTTCCCTCTCCTTCAGGGACAGAGCCCAGGCTGGTTCCCTCTCCTGCTCTGTCCTGTAGGAGCCTGTGCTGCAGGGACAGAGCCCAGGCTGGTTCCCTCTCCTGCTCTGTCCTGTAGGAGCCTGTGCTGCAGGGACAGAGCCCAGGCTGGTTCCCTCTCCTGCTCTGTCCTGTAGGAGCCTGTGCTGCAGGGACAGAGCCCAGGCTGGAAACAGGCACCCTGTGTGGACTGGAGGTGCTGATCACACTTACCCTGTTGTCAGAGGACTGCAGTGTGTGTCCTGCTTCAGAGAAGGGAAACTGTGAGAGCCAAAGGCGAGTGCCAATCTCCGGCTGCCGTCAGACAGTTTATGAAAGGACTTTAACTCTTGGGCACTGTGTCAGCCTGTTGTCTACATTTTTGCTCCCGAGTCCATCTTTCTCAAAGCTCTGTGAATCCTCGGGCAGTCCCTGAACTTCATATTTCTTCTTCATTTACCCCAGAGATGAGCTGGAAATTTCCCTCGTGAGGAATCTGCCTTCCGCTTCACACCTTCTCCCTTGTGTTTATTCTCTTCCCCAAATACAGGCTCTTCTGTCTTACAGCGTCATTCCAGAGCTAATCAGAGGAAGGCCAACCAAATGGCTGTATACGAGGCCTGTAGTCTAGATGGTGGTTAGTAAAACCCAGAGAGGAGAAGCTGTTCCTAAAGCCACAAGTGGTGCCAGAGCTAGCTCACTGTCAGCCTTGTTTTCCGTGTTTGTCTTGTTTTCCGTGTTTGTGAGCTCCATGGCACCTGGTGTTTATGTCAGATAAGCAAGCGGAGCCTCAGAAACAATGAAGTGGGATCCAGAGGTGACCTGGTGTTTAACTGGAGAGCATAGCAGCAGCAGCTTGGAGAGACAGTCATCCTTCCCTAATCATCCAGCAATCCTGCACACCGTGCAATTATGAGCTTGAAAGGGCCCAAACTGGTTTCGGTGCAACGTGTTCATCAAAGGACAGGGGATTTCCAGTGGAGCAGGTTGCTCTGCTGTAGCCCAACAGACTCCAGAGCCAAACATCATAGATAAAAATTGGCTTATGAAGGAATTTCTCTGGAAGAATTACATTAAGTGTGGAGTAAGGGCACATAAACGTCCCTTCATGGAGCCTACGTGCAGCTTGCCAGTTTTAATCTCTGCTACACAAATTAGTTTGTCTGGATGCACTCATCAGTCACACTCAGTGCCACGGCTGGCCAACGACTCCAGGCAAAGCACTGCTGAACAAGGAAGGTTCGTTCTGAAATCTCCTAAGTGTGTGAAGTCCAAACCTGCGGCCACAGAGTAAAATCCAAGTGCAGGCTATGAAAATCACTCTTGCCGGCTTGGGGGTCACATGTATAAAAAAGCAGGACCGTGGGGTAAGAGAGAATTTGTTTTCCATGGAGAATGTTTCAAGACTGGTACCCGTGTGGCCAGGGGAGACGTAAGAGTCACCGCTTCCGTCTGATCCTGGGTATCATCAGTGCAGAGGTTTCTCCTCTGATGCCCAGGGGAGAGGCAAGGCCTGGGATGCAGCCTCTGCACTCTTGACCAGAGTCACGTTATGTGTGGCTGGGCAGAAGGGACAATCGAGCAAGGCATGTGTACGTTTGGTTAAAAAGAAAAAGAAAACCCCTTCTGTAACAGTTGAATATTCTTTATATGTCCCTTCTCCCCTTACCAAGAGTAGAACTGTGCTGGTTAATTCTACCAGAAGTTGTAGATCCACGCCCCGGGTTTTCTCTCAGTGTCTGAGCAGCTTGAAAAAAGTATTTGTAGACTCACACACAAAAATCGCCACCACAGATTAGCTCCTTAAGTGTAAGGAGATCCACAGCAGATGCCCACTTGCATTCTTACTCAGATGAGATGGCAATCTGAGTGAGGCCCTGCTCCCTTCTCTGCAGCCAGTTGGAAATGGGGCGTCATGGTGCTGCCTCCGACTCCAGTTATCTGCCTGCGTCCCAGCACGCGATCTCTGGGAAGAGCTGGTGTGGCCGCTGGGTGCCAGCTATTGCTTAGAGAGCTTATTCATAATTTTATAAGCTCTGCACTGCTAATGGGGAATTCCAGGAAATTACCAACTGCTAGCCAGTGCAAGGCCTGGATGAGGATGAAGCCTCGTGATCATTGCTGTTCCAACTCTGTGTGTATGAGAGGGTCTGGACGAGGATGAGAAATAAAGGCGAGATTGTATTCTGGGTGCTTACCCCAGGGCTCATCCCCATTCTCCGTGTGTGGGGTCCCCTTTGCCTACCTCTCACTACTACTTCTGGTGACCATGGCACCTCATCTACACAGTCTCATGGGTGGAAAATGCTTCTTCCTTTACTGTCTATGTTTTTCTAATGACTAATGATTTCGAGCATCTTCTCATATGCATAAGAATCCTTATAGTTTTCTTCATATTAAAATAGTGGGCGTTCACCCACAAATACCTATTAATTCAAATATAAATATATTTCCATATATCGCATAGTATTGTATTTACATATGTATCATAATATAGTCCTCCAAATATAAACATTTGCCAAACGTTTGTCTGCTACATGCTAAATATTGGTCTAGACACTGGGACAATACTAGGGAGGAATAGCCCCAAATGCCACCACCACCATCCCAGAGTTTGTTTTGATATGTAGACGGAGACACTTCCCCAAAAAAGAGATAAAAATTAAAACTCCATGTATCATGTATTTTTTTTATATCTACTTTATATGTGTCAGTGCTTGGCCTGCATGCATCTCTGTGTACCCATGTGTGCGGTGCCTGGAGAGACCAGAAAAGAGGACATTGGTCCTCTGGAACTGGAGTGACAGATGGTTGTGAGCTGCCATGTGGATGTTGGGTACCAATCCCACGTCTTCTGGAAGGAGCAGCCAGAAGTCTTAACCTCTCCGTCTCTGCAGTCCCATAGCACATTGTTTTAATGAACTTAAATGTGAGTTTGACTCAAGCATTTCACATCATTAAATCATGGCTTTTGTAATTGTGAAAAGGACGTGGTAATAATCCCTACTTTATAAGTTTGCACAATGCATATGAATAACTCCCCATTCCACCCGTACTAGAGAAGCGAAAGCCACTGATGGGAATCATAGTAATGTGGTTGTGATAGATTTTAGTTAGAATGACTGGAGTTTGTACTTAATGTGTCTCCACTCTTACTGAAGTATCAGGTCTTGTTTTGGGGAGCAGCCTACTGGTGAATTTGGCTCATTTTGAGATGTGGTATATCCAGACTTCTTAAATTTCAAAAGCCCGGAACTCGAGAACTCACGTGTTTTACAAAACTATGCTGGTTCAAATTGCCCAAAATGTGGGAAAATCTATAGTGCCGTCTCAACTTAGAGTCCTGTTCCGTTACTGCGTCTGGATCAACACTCAGTTTAGCAGCGAGGTTACGAAAAGCCGGTCTGTGCAGGGTACTCTTTGGAGACGCCTGTGATCTTGTCAACCTTTGGAACAACTGTTTGTCCTTCTTTCTTAGATAATGATGTTGAAAATGATCTTCAATCAAACGTCGGTTGACCACTGCAAGACACAGACGGGAAAGGAGAAGGAGTGTAACTCCTTCTTAATTGCGGTTCGCCTGGCTTCGCTGAACCAGATCTTGGACCCCTGGGTTTATCTGCTGCTAAGAAAGATCCTTCTTCGGAAGTTCTGCCAGGTAGCAAATGCTGTCTCCAGCTGCTCTAGTGGCGAACAGAAAGGGCAGCCCATCTCACTATCTAATGAAACAGTGCAGCCAGGGCCATGAAAGCGAACACAATGTGCACACTCACAGCTTTGCAGCCAACGTCCCTAACCCTTGCGGACAGAGGCATCTCTGGCATGCTACTGTTTATGCACTGGAATGGAAATTTTTTATATAAAGCTAGATGGTCTGAGAAGCATAGATAATCCTGTCTGTGCCAAAATCCCAAAACACAAACAAAGGAAAATCTGTTAATAACAGTCTAGCCTTTGAGTCTCTACCATCTGTAGCTGGATCTGGGGTTATTTATGTGATAAAACACCGAGGGTAGATGATCTTGAGCCACTTGGGGTATGGACAGTTGCTGTCCCCGCACCCTGAGTTTGGAGTGTGAACCCCTGGGCAGGGGACCAGGCCACAGTTATTTCTTTTGTTCAAGGACGTTGTGTTCTCTTTCATCATTGCCTCTGCCAATTTTCCTCTGGCATCTTTTTTTTTTTTCAACTCAGAATTTAAAGAGCCTAATTAGTTTTTAAAAATGTGTAATGTATCCACATATTTATTGTTTTGATGTTATTTAAGTATTCAATAGATCGTTAGCTCATAACCTTAACAACTTAACTTGCGGTTGAGTTGGTATGGAAGTTTATTCCTTGACTAAATAAGCTCCAGTTCTGATTATTGCAATTACACAGTTTATGTCTGCCTACCGTTGTGAATGTTCTTTCCTCTGAATATATTTTGCATCCCTCGAAGCCCGGAGGAGAGTGCTCCCTGGTCTGTAAGAGTCACGATGCAGCATTTCAGAATGCTTCCTAAAAGCCGGATTGAGAACTGTGGGTTAGTGCTGGTCCTACCAGTGTTCTCGCCTTCAAATACCAACTCTGATTCCAGAGCAAATAGGAATTTAGAAACTGAATAAAAGTCGGCCACAGTTTGGCTTCCTTATAAGATAGGAATATTAGTTAATGCTGGCTTCTCCACAGCCTTTGTCCTGCCCTCGGGTTGGCACTCTGCTCTCACGCAGCTCTGTGCCTGGCTTTTCACACAGCGTTCAAGGGCACGCACTTGATGTTTGGCTTAATGCCTTCTTTTGGCAAGGGGAAATTACAAGCAGAAGCTTTGGGATTTGAGGGGTTAAAAGTTATCCCACAAGCACTGCACTTCTGCTCCTTCGGGACCATCTCAGACACTGCCTTCATCTTCGGCACACTCATTTTGATTTGTACTTTATTGCTTCCTGGATTCTTCAAAGCTTGAGATTTCTTTCTGCTTCTTACATACTGACAATTTCTTTGTGGTTAGTGCCAGTTTGGATGAGAGTTGATTGTAACTGTTACACTGTATCCGTTAGGTTAATTATACTCACAGCCCTAGGTCAGTTAGGATAATCACATCAACGGACCACATCAAACTGAGCCCGAATATAAGGTCTAGTGAAGACAAGAATAAACCCATAGTAAATCTGTTAGAAAATCTCCCTTTGCTATGCTTCATAGGGTATAGGACAAAATTGTCCTACCCCTATCCTTAAATAACAAAGGGGCTTTGCTTTTGGGGTGTCTCCTGAGTCTTCTGTGGCCAGACGGTCACACACAGCTGGATCTGAGTGGTGAAGTATAATTTTGTCACTTTTCCCCACATCTATTGTAGCATCTAGAATATTGAGATTTCTAATAAACACTGTTCTATGGATGAGTGGCTGAGATTCTGCCACAACTTCTGCTTGCTTATGGGGCAGCTGACACATCTGTTACAGCTCGTCCAGCACACAAAGCAAAAGACACAAAAAACAGAGATCTGCCTTTAGAGGTGTTTGCCATGTTGTGGTACAGCACGGTGTCATTTGTATTAGTAATCTAGAGGATATATTTCCAACTGGTAAAGGAGGTTACAGTCAAAATAACATCATTTTTCATCAAACTACAAAAACAGAAGAGGCTCAAACTTATCCTTGGCTATGAAACCAGTTCCCACCTAGGGATCCTATGGTAGAAGTGAATGAATGGCTGGTTTTGACAAGTTTGAAAAGGAGGCAAGAAGGGAAGAAATTGTGAGTTTTGTTACCTGGGAAGCCATTTGGTTAGTTCAGAATAACCTCATGAGAAGTAGAAGTCCTCCATTGCCTCAGCTTTGGAAGGTGAGGTTCACTGATGTGCTGTGCTGGTTCTTTATGCAGGAAGTGGACTTCTGCAGACAGGAAGGGGGCATCTCCATTTCTGAGTTCAAGTCACTGGCCTTAAATTCACTCCCAGACAGCTGGCTTATCCATGCATATGCATGCACAGGAAGAAGAATACGTGCATAGCATATGACCCTTTCCTGAACTTGAAAGTATTAATTAGAGTCCCAGAAAATCACAGGGAAAGAACAAGTGAATGAAATGTAGAAACACCTATAAAATTAGCAAGTGTCTATGGTTTTCAAATGAATTTAGGCTTCATGTTATGTCATAGACAGGAGAGACAATATGTTGCCAAGTATGAAGAGTTAACGTTTCAAATAAATAGACTTAGTGGAAATCTTAAAAGTATGTTTCAGTAGGAGAAAGAAAATGTGTTGCTGTTACTTCAGAGCCAGGCATGGTGGTGCACGCCTCTGGTCCCAGAGTACAGAGGTAGAGGCCAGAAGATTACCTCACATTTACACTAGCTTGGCTTACGTAGTGATTTCCTCCAACCAGGTGACACAGAGACTGCATCTCAAAAAATAACAGCAAAATAATGAGATTTATCAAATTTGCCTATTGCTGTAAGCCAATACATTTTAAATGAAGATGTTCAATCATGATAAGTTTGGATTATTCTGAAATGAAAGGTGTACAGATATTTCCACGTAGTCCTTCTTTATCTCATAAAGGAGCTCTTCATAAAGCTACAGAAACAAATTATAGAATGACCCATAAGTTAATGGTGAACCTGAAAATTCACAGACAGGACTCAAAGTGGCAACACCTGCACAGTCTCCTGACGCTTGAGTTCCAGACTGATTTGATCCTATATTTAATCAATGCTTTTCACAGTTTTATCAATTGGGGACTCCAAATTAGCGACTGGATTTCAGGATTCCCAGCATAGAATAGTATTAAGTCATTCACTTGTGTTTTGGAGTTGAGATCAAATCAGAGAGGGAAAATAGAAAACCTTTGTCTTCTCGATTTCTTGGCATGTGTATTGCCAAAAGCACTCTCAAACTGCACATACTATAGAGAAGACTATCAAGCTGCCCTGCAAAGTACATGCTGTAAATACAGGAAGAGCTTAATTAATTAAAATGTTAGAGTTTTATCCACCCAGTAACAGGCTGGGGCAGATTTTCACAGATCCTACTTAGTGTTTGTTTTGTGACTATTTTTGTTAAAAATATGTCAAAATTGAAATCTAGATAAATGTTAAATAGTGTGCATCTTTGGCTAAGCCCAGAGGTGTGTTTTCTGTGTTGCAATAAAATGCTGATGAGAGTTAAGCTACAGCTGACGTTTTCATGGAGTTGCATATGAAAGTATTACAAAATTCAAAAGTCAACCTTAAGGAAACAGTTGGCAGGCAAACAAACCATGAACCAGAGAATTAAGGAAACTTTTTGTGTATCATGTTTTGTGATGCCTAATCATGTGACAACCTGTGCATGTTTAGCTCCCACTATCACGCTGGCACCACAGGCAGAGAACACTCTGTGCAAAGGCAACCTGACCACATACATCGTAATCACCTCCATGTCTGGGTCCCACTGCGACGAAGAACATTATTCTCCGGAGCTTCTCGGTGGCCAGCTGTGTTCTAAACATTACACAGCACGGGCACCGGTTTCCCACACCCAGCTTTGGGACTGACTCAGCCACATGACCTTCCTCGTCTTGCCTGCCTGTCCTGTAGAGAGAGCAGGGGACAGAGACGTTGGTTATTGGTGGAGCTGTTTGTTTCCAGTCAGATTCAGTGGACTAGTTTTATTATGGAAGTAAAGAGAGCAAGGAAAGAAAGAAATGGCCCAGAACAAAATCAGCCTTTTTAAGCTTTTTGAGTATCTTGAAGATAATTCCACATCTAATGTCCCTTTTAATTGTGAAGCTTTGGATTCGGGTGTGAAATGCTTTAGATTTAAAGTGTGTTAATCTTCTAAAGTAAATAGGTCTTAGGACAGTTGTGTAACTAACTTGTCACCAAAGTTGAGCAGCCATTTAAAAATAAGTTTTTCCTTGTGCAGTTTTCAAGTTCTGGAAAAACAAGGCTTATTGAGAAGCTAGGGGAGATGTATGCAATTCACGTACTCTTCAAAATTCTTGGTGCTTTAGGGAGGACAGCCATGTGGGTATGGGGGGTGGGGGGTGAAGAACATGGAGACAGAAGGGAGGCTTGTCTACTGCAACCCATTAAAATCCTTGGTCCTTTAAGGCAGAATGCAGAGGGTACAGGGAGGGACTTCATCTAACTTTATACACTGCTCACCCAGAAGACAAAGAGGTGTGGCCTGGGCTCATTTTCATAAGAGAAAATGATAAACTCATTCACTCAGATAATCATGAAACAAGAACAAGAGCCAGAGTGAGAGAGATTTAACCCACTGCCATGTCAGTTACTGTGGCCTGCTACAGCCAACTGACATGAGCCCCACAGTCTAGTGTGGGGTACCGGCCACATCTTCACTTTAAGCCTCACCAAGGAGCCCAGGACGGGGGTTCCCCACTTCTCACTGCCTCACCCCTACACGCTTGGCTATGCAGGAAGGTCTGTTTTACCATCTTGTGTAAAGCTTTTTGAATATTTCTCTGCAGTATATTTAAATATACCTACTATGTGTTTTATAGGCGGACACTCAATATTGTGTAGACAGAGAATGAATGTATGAGATGTACATCAGAATTCTGACGGCATCCAAAGACAGCTCGTCTGTGTATTTAATAAATGTCTGTTATTTATGTTGTCTGTCAATGGAAAATAAAGCGAATGATATGAAACCTCCCTGTCTTTATTTCCCAATCTCAGGAATGTTTTCTTCACAATGGTATTAAGCAGCTTGCTGATATCCTACTTGTTATGTTTGGTTAGATAAATGCCCAGTATCCAACAACAGCCCTGTTCTGTTTGGTTTCGATCCCATAACCCGTGAAGGACGTCTCCAATTTTCTCCACTTTGGAGATGCTTTGTCCACATTTTCAGCATGTTGCCTCTCCCTGCTATAACCTCCAGATTGATGTTTAAACTCCTTCCTGCTCTTGCGAATTCTGGTGTAAGCTACCACTGGTCCCTGAGATAAGAACAGTCCTTGTGCATATCAGAGCCTTTGACCAACAGTACCAAGTGTTGGTGAGAACCGGATTTCCTGTGAAGATAATGACCAGACCCCACTCCTCCCTGCTCTGGAAATTCACACATATTAAAAGCATTAAATTCACCCACCTTCCTCCTAAGCAAAGGCTTCTGGGAAGAAATCTGTTCCTCGTTCCTCCCACATAGGGGTTGTAAGGCCAGGACCCACACTCTTCATTATGTACAACCTCAGGAAAACCATTGTAGCCACGGTGGGTGTGACTGGCTAGATATCCTCGCCACGGTGATGGAGAACCTGATGGCCGTGGGATGTGACATCCTGTGCTTGTGTTCCAGCAGACAGAGCCTCACTGCTCTTAGTGCTCTGCCCCTTGCAGATAGCTGTGGAGTGAATGCAGCTGGCACAGGGTGTGGGGAGCCTGAGCCAGTTCCTCGGGTCCATTCCTCTCTCTGTGACTATGTGTACCTGTCACACATTACGCTCTGGTAAAAAGAAAACCAGGATTCACTTTTTAAAAAGAATCAAGTTTTGAGAGGCCCAGCAGGAAGGCTGAGCAGCTGGAGGCACTGATGCTAAGCTTGATAACTTGGGTTGGGTCTTGGAGATCTACATGATAGGCGGAGGAACCAACTCCAGGAGGTTGTTCTCAGATGTCCACATGCAGCCCTGGCACATGTGTACACTCCCAGACAGGCAGGCAGATAGACAGACAGACAGACAGACAGACACTCATATACATACGCACACACAGAGACACACGGACACACACAGAGACACACAGATAGACACACACACAGACACTCACATACACTCACACGCAGATAGACACACACAGACGACACACATAGATACACACAGACACTCATAGACACTCACATACACACACACAGATAGACACAGAGACACACACAGACACATGCACACACTACACAAATAATATGTAATGCACACTTTGCACTTACAATCTAGTGGGAGAAAAGGAGTGACTGTGCCCAGAGCTACAAAGTCACAGGATCCCGGTAGCCTGATCGGCTTCCATAAGCTCATAAGCCTATTCGCACAGAAGGGGGAGGTGCGCTTTCTCAGGAGTGTTGTCTTTCTACTGAGGCCTCAGCATCTGTTCTGCTGTCTCTACAAGGGCTCACTGATGTGAGTCTGTTTCTGTGTTTTAATTCTCTTCATTAAGGACATGTTTTCTAACAGGCGCCTTTCTTTAAGGGTCTTTGATCTGCCTGGTGCACGTGACAGAACTTCAGAACATTGTATTTGCTCAGAAGATGACTTTTATCTCAGGCAGTGGATATTGAGGAAATGTCTCCAGGTGAGCTAACCAGGCTGGATTCCTCAGACACAGAATTATTACCAAATGTCTGATAGCACATGTATAGACTTGCACAGTGCTGTGGACTTCTGAGATGTGTCATATGAAGTGCGGTCCTCACCCCCCCTCAACTGAGCCATGTCATAAGAAGTAGAGTCCTCACCTCCATCAACTGAGATGTGTCATAACTGAGACATGTCATAACAGACCTGTCATATGGAGTGCAGTCCTCAACCCCCCAACTGAGACCTGTCATATGGAGTGCAGTCCTCAACCCCCCAACTGAGACCTGTCATCTGAAGTGCAGTCCTCACCCCCTAACTGAGACCTGTCATGTGAAGTGCAGTCCTCAACCCCCCCAACTGAGACCTGTCATCTGAAGTGCAGTCCTCACCCCCTAACTGAGACCTGTCATCTGAAGTGCAGTCCTCAACCCCTAACAGACCTGTCATATGGAGTGCAGTCCTCACCCCCTAACTGAGACCTGTCATGTGAAGTGCAGTCCTCACCCCCCAACTGAGACCTGTCATCTGAAGTGCAGTCCTCAACCCCTAACAGACCTGTCATATGGAGTGCAGTCCTCACCCCCTAACTGAGACCTGTCATGTGAAGTGCAGTCCTCACCCCCTAACAGACCTGTCATATGGAGTGCAGTCCTCACCCCCTAACTGAGACCTGTCATCTGAAGTGCAGTCCTCAACCCCCTAACTGAGACCTGTTATGTGAAGTGCAGTCTTCACCCCCTAACTGAGACCTGTCATGTGAAGTGCAGTCCTCACCCCCTAACTGAGACCTGTCATGTGAAGTGCAGTCCTCAGCCCCTAACTGAGACCTGTCATGTGAAGTGCAGTCCTCACCCCCTAACTGAGACCTGTCATGTGAAGTGCAGTCCTCACCCCCTAACTGAGACCTGTCATGTGAAGTGCAGTCCTCAGCCCCTAACTGAGACCTGTCATGTGAAGTGCAGTCCTCACCCCCTAACTGAGACCTGTCATCTGAAGTGCAGTCCTCACCCCCTAACTGAGACCTGTCATCTGAAGTGCAGTCCTCACCCCCTAACTGAGACCTGTCATGTGAAGTGCAGTCCTCACCCCCTAACTGAGACCTGTCATATGGAGTGCAGTCCTCACCCCCTAACTGAGACCTGTCATATGGAGTGCAGTCCTCACCCCCTAACTGAGACCTTTCATGTGAAGTGCAGTCCTCAACCCCTAACTGAGACCTGTCATATGGAGTGCAGTCCTCACCCCCTAACTGAGACCTTTCATGTGAAGTGCAGTCCTCAACCCCTAACTGAGACCTGTCATATGGAGTGCAGTCCTCACCCCCTAACTGAGACCTTTCATGTGAAGTGCAGTCCTCACCCCCTAACTGAGACCTGTCATCTGAAGTGCAGTCCTCACCCCCTAACTGAGACCTGTCATCTGAAGTGCAGTCCTCACCCCCTAACTGAGACCTGTCATGTGAAGTGCAGTCCTCAGCCCCACCAGCATCAAGTCCATCTGTGGACTTCCTTGGTAGTTGGTAGACACAGGTTAAGGAATCTCATGAAGCTGAAAGGTAAAGCTGTTTACTTCCTGGTGAACATGGGCACTCCTGAGCATCTCCATCTATACCTATATGAGCAGATAGGAACACACAGGGGTCAGGTGTCGTCCACACTACTGTCACTTTAAAAACTGCTCACCTGAGGATAAGGCAGAGCTTGATGCAAACCAGAGAGGCATTTCTCACTCTGAACAGGATCAAGATCCCCCCTCTCTGTCTCTCTCTCTCTCTGTCTCTATCTACCTCTCTCTCAAGTCCCCCCCTTTCTCTCTCATGTTTCTGGTGTTGGGAACCAAATGTAGGGTCTTGTGCTTGCTAGGCAAGCATTGCACTGAATAGGTAATCCTTCGAAACAATTTTTTAAAAACAAAAATTTATCCAATGATTCATTTGCCCTAACACAAAGAGGATTCTTTTGTTCACCTTGTGCTGATTCAGCAAGAGAGACTTAAAACAATATTCAGAATTCAGCAGGAAGCCCAGTCCCAGCCCCGAGTACAATTTACACAAAACAAGCTAATGATTAGAATGTAACTTCATGTTACTAAAATCTGTAAGTAGACACAGATCTATTTATACTTCTGCATGGGCTAAGGCTGTGCATTGCTGTTTAACATGCAGGTGGTTGGGATGACCTCGCTGATCGAAGCTCTGCATAGGAATGCAAGGCACACACCCAGACTTTCTTGCAAATGTAAAATTGATTGTGCTCTTAGCAGACCTTTCCCATTGAGCTGTTGCCTTAAGTAGAGCATTGCACCATAGTTTATGATCTGAGTTTCCCTGGGGTAAAGTGTGAAGTGCTTTGTGGAATTTGTCTCTGCATTGCTCTTGCTTCATAAATGAAGATGGAAATGAAATCTAAGAACCTTAAAATCCATCAATTATAAATAGCTCTCTAAAACAGAAGCGGGCTGCGTTCTGGGTGTGTGCACAGAATCACATGGCTGTAGAAGCATGTGTACAACATCACATAGGGATTCTTGAGGGTCAGTGGTTTGGAGAAGATTCACCAAAGGTCATTTTTGTAGAAAAGTGACTGCCTGTTGTCACCTATTTTTGCTATTTCTAGGCCATTTAAAATTTTCCCTAACATCATAATTTTGAAAATTATGGTGACAAAAATAATTCTTACAGAAAAAATTGTGGAAATGTTAATATATGGCCAAGAGTGATTACTAACCTAGGTGCCATACATCCCTAATTAGGGCTTGTTCATCGGCAGTTCCCTCATGCTGTCGCCACTTTGATTTCTTGATACAATTCATTCAGGAGATTAAGTCTTCAAATAAAGTCATTTCACAAAAACCCTCCTAAATTTTTGTGAGCACTAGTGAAAGAGGAAGTCTCCCACACTGGGCAAAGAGTTAGAGTATCAGGTGTAACCATCTGGTTATTTACTGGTTACTTATTCTTGATAAGTCAAGAACCTGAATTTTCCAGTTAACAGAAGGTTATTAGAGTAAGTGAAATACTAAAGTCTCAAATACTATTGAGAGCTGTTCTGGGGTTGTTATTGTTATATGCATATGTATAGTGCTCATCTGTATGTGTATGTGTATGTGTATGTGTATGTGTATGTGTATGTGTATGTATGTGTACATGTGTATGTATGTGTGTATGTGTATATGTATAGTGCTTATATACAAGCACTATATATGTATGTGTATATATGTATGTATATGTATGTGTACATGTGTATGTACGTGTGTATGTGTATATGTATAGTGCTCATGTATATGTGTATGTGTATAGTGCTCATATATATGTATATGTGTATGTGTATATGTATAGTGCTTATATACAAGCACTATATATGTATATGTATGTGTATATATGTATGTATATGTATGTGTACATGTGTATGTATGTGTGTATGTGTATATGTATAGTGCTCATGTATATGTGTATGTGTATATGTATAGTGCTTATATACAAGCACTATATATGTATGTGTATGTGTATATATGTATGTATATATATGTGTACATGTTTATGTACGTGTGTATGTGTATATATATAGTGCTCATGTATATGTGTATGTGTATGTATATGTATAGTGCCCATGTTATATGTATAGTGCTCATGTGTATGTGTATGTATATGTGTATGTATATGTATAGTGCCCATGTTATATGTATAGTGCTCATGTATATGTATATGTGTATGTATAGTGCCCATGTTATATGTATAGTGCTCATGTATATGTGTATGTGTATGTATATGTATAGTGCCCATGTTATATGTATAGTGCTTATGTGTATGTGTATGTATAGTGCCCATGTTATATGTATAGTGCTCATGTATATGTGTATGTGTATGTGTATAGTGCTCATATATATGTATATGTGTATGTGTATATGTATAGTGCTTATATACAAGCACTATATATGTATGTGTATGTGTATATATGTATGTATATATATGTGTACATGTTTATGTACGTGTGTATGTGTATATATATAGTGCTCATGTATATGTGTATGTGTATGTATATGTATAGTGCCCATGTTATATGTATAGTGCTCATGTGTATGTGTATGTATATGTGTATGTATATGTATAGTGCCCATGTTATATGTATAGTGCTCATGTATATGTATATGTGTATGTATAGTGCCCATGTTATATGTATAGTGCTCATGTATATGTGTATGTGTATGTATATGTATAGTGCCCATGTTATATGTATAGTGCTTATGTGTATGTGTATGTATAGTGCCCATGTTATATGTATAGTGCTCATGTATATGTGTATGTGTATGTATATGTATATGTGTATGTATGTGTATATGTATGTGTACATGTGTATGTATGTGTGTATGTGTATATGTATAGAGCTCATGTATATGTGTATGTGTATGTATATGTATATGTATAGTGTCCATGTTATATGTATAGTGCTCATTTCACTAACAGAGCACCGTTGAAAACCAACTGTGCTGTCACCATCTCAAACTACCCAGACAGCTTCTCCTTTCAGTGTTAGGCAGTAACAGAGTCAGTGGAACATTCAAGTCCTCTTAGAAGGCTGACCCCTGACCCAGATAGGGCTCATGATTTGGGAAAGATGCTTCATTTCTTTTGAATTTATATGTAAAATCGGGGCTTGATACATGTATGTATCATCTTCACACTGATAAATTAGGAATCACTTAGTCTCTGGAAATGTTAAGTTTCCCCTGTCATGTAACACAAACATATTGTAGGAAATCATGAGAGACAGAGCAAGGAACAAGGAACAGTTCAGTTGCTTTTTCTCGAACAGATTTTAGTTCCAGCCTCAGGGCTCCAAGATTCTGATCTCCTTCTCAGCCTGGATGCAGTCCTGGGGTACTAGGACTTTTTGCTAGTTAAGACGATTCTGTGACACCATGTCTACCCCACTCAGTCCTGTGTTTTTAGTTATCAGATGCTGTGTGTGCATGCGTGCGTGCGTGTGTGTGCATATGTATGTGTACATATGTGTGTATATGTGTGTGTGTGTGTGTGTGCCTGAGTGTGAGTGTGTGTGCATTGTGTAATTGTGTGCGTAGGCATGTGTGTGCATGTGTGTGTGTGTGTGTGTGTGCGTGTGTATGTGTGTGAGCCTGAATGTGTGCAAGTGTGCATGTATATGTGTGTGTACATGTGTGTGCATGTGTGTGTACCTGTATGTATGTGCGTGCATGTGTGTATGTGAACCTGCATGTGTGTGTGTGTGCATGTGTGTGTGGTCATGTGTGTGTGCATGTGCATGTGCCTGTATGTGTGCATGTGTGTGTGCATGTGCATGTGTGTGTGCATGTGCCTCTTTGTGTGTGTGCGTGTGTATGTATATGTGCACGTGCATGTGTGTGTGTACTTTATGCCTGAGGAAACTCTACCTCAAAGACCAGGGCATGGAGATTTTCATGCATGATATTTATATGTCTCTCTTTGTGATCTGTACATTACAACTCAACTATGTAGCTTTTTGAAATAAGTTTTTTCTTAAACGAATTTTTAGTTAATATGATTCTTTAAACTCAGAAAATGGAGGATGTTGTGAGATAAATATGGCCAAAGTACATGACACATCTGAAGTTATATTTCTGAAACCCTTCACTATGTAACTCATGTGCCAATAAAATAGTGTTTTAAAGAGTCAAATAATGCCAAAGACTGAAAGACCTGAGGTCCTCACTCTAACCCTGCTCCTCCACACCGTTTGGGTGCTGGACCTCTATCCTGGCATATTTCCAGACCGCATCTCTAATGTGAATGTTGCTTGCTTGTTCTGCCTTGCCAAGTGCCACATGCTGACCTTGGCTCTCTCCAAATCCATTCTCTTTTAGATAGAAAACCATTTTAATCCATCCTTCCAAATCTCTTACCTGGATTCCCTTTCTCTGGACCCTGTGACTTAATTTTTAAGTTATTTTGATCACATTTGCTTTCAAAATGGACTTCTGGCTAATAAAATGTGTCCAGACCCAAACCCTCAGGTGGGCTTGATGGCATATGGATGTCATCCCAGCATGCGAGAGGCAAGGTAGGTGGATCTGGGCTGTGAGGTAAATGTGAGATAAACATAAATGAACACAATTTAGGATTCCTGTTAATCTTGTAAGTGAGCATGAGCAAACCCAAGACTGGCAATAACAACGCATAGACTCCATTTTGTGGTTACTCATGGGGCCTCTATATCCTGTGCCTGTGCCACAAGGCAGGACTTTCTGAAGAGTCTGAGGTTCCCTAGAGGGAAATATCCAATCACGTCCACAGATGGAATGTGAGCAAAGCTGCAGTCCACACCCGCTCACGAGCTAAATATCACGTAATCCCTGACCAAAGAACCACAGCTGTAGGCGTTTTTGCCTCTGAGAGCACCTCTGAAGCTCTGCTGAAGGAAGGCTTTGACTCTGTTTAAGTTGAGATGTATGGCAAAGCCAGACCCATCTTCAGCAGCCACAGGAACCAACTTTTCCAACAGGATTGATTAGAGCAGCAAATGAGATTCTCATCAAAAATTGGAATGCCCATGTGTCTGAACCGTGTATGTGCACAGTGCCGTGCTGTGAACAGCCGGACTCTTCCTCATTAGAGGAGGGGCCAGAGGAGAGGAGACCTGCTTGGAGGTTGCCAGTGGTCAGCAGCAGTGGCAGGCACTTCCTGCCCAGGCCTGCAGTTTTGCAGAAGCTAAGAGCTTGAAAGGATGTGGTTTATTCAAGATCACACCTCCCAGCCCCTTTGTTTTGTCTTCTTTTTTGTTTGGTTTTCTTTTTCTTCTCTTCCACAGTTTTTAGCATGGATGCAGACTTGCTGAGAAGCTGAGAAGCTTCAGCATTTACAGAGGGACTTCAGGGAAAACCTTAGAGCTCAGGTCTGAGACAGGAGAGCAGGTCCCTTGTCAGCAGCGAAATCATCCTCTCTGTCTGATTTTGAAATTTGCTGTAGCTTCTTCCTGCAAGATGCAGTTCTGTATGCAGACTGAATCTTTGTCTTTGAGAAAGAGAAATAGCCCGACTCTGCAGGGATCTCCTTCCACTGTTGCTTAACGGGGAGAATCTACTTGGTGCTTTTAGGTTTTTATTCTCCAGTTTCTCCTCAGTCTACTGTTCTCCTCTCCTCTGGTCAGACTGACTACAACAGTGGAGAACATTGTTTCTCAAAGGAATAAAATTTCCACATCTCTGTACTCAGATTCTACTGTTACTGCTAGGTGAACTCTGAAGGCAATCCACCCAGAGCTCCGGTGAATTGAAAACTGGTACATATTGCAAAATTTGATCTCATTTTTTTATGATGTCATTTGACTGTTTCAACATAAATGCAGTTCTCAGGCACCTTGGGAATCCCATGAAGTTTATTCAGAATGGCTTTAATACATTCCTTATATTTATTTAAAATTTTGTTTACTAGCCTGGAGTTAATAGCCCAAATTAATTGAGTTGCTTAGGGAAATGGAGTGATGATTTCCCTCTGCTGGCCAGCTTGTATGCAGTTTGCATTGGATATGGCATCTAGAAGTCTTCATAATAGTTATCAGTAATTATATAATTTTAAAATTAAATAATAATTGATGGACCTCATCTCATGGGAGCAGGTTTTAATAAGACAGTGGTTTAAAAATTTAAAGTATCAAGGAAAGAATGTATCTTGTGGTTTCCTTGCAGAAAGTACATCTCTCTGAATGAAGAAAGGCTCACTCAGAGTTATCATTGCTCCCATTTTCCCAACCATTGGGGAGAGAAGTATATCCTGGAGACAATATCCTAGAGGGAAGCAGGAGGCCCACTCGATTGTTGGGGACTGTATTTGGAAGAGAAGTGCATGGTCAGAGTACCTTCAGGGATATGGGATCACATGTCTGGGGGTCATCTAGGATCCAAGTTGGAGTTAATAACTGTGGGATTTGAAAGAAACTAAATGCTCATAAGATTTTTGTATGAAGAAGTGAGATGCTTGCACTTACCTTACAGGGCAGGTATGAGGGTTAAAGAAAGCAATGTAAATCTTTTAGTAAGTGAGGGGACACCAACCTGGGGGAGCGTTGCTGCTTTAGCAGCAGTGGAAGAAGTCACAGTCACAGGAATACTAACCTGAGAAATCTGTCACAGCACATGGCCAACGAAGGAAGGCATCCTGACTCCAGGCATCACAGCACATAGACATGTGGAGAAAGGCGTCCTGACTCCAGGCATCACAGCACATAGACATGTGGAGAAAGGTGTCCTGACTCCAGGCATCACAGCACATAGACATGTGGAGAAAGGTGTCCTGACTCCAGGCATCACAGCACATAGACATGTGGAGGAAGGCATCCTGACTCCAGGCATCACAGCACATAGACATGTGGAGGAAGGCATCCTGACTCCAGGGCTTGGGCCTTGCTATTGTTTTCAGAGACCTATACATACAATGCTGTATTTGAGAGCATGGAACATAAAATTAGCTCTCTTAATTTACTCGCCAGCTGAGCTTAATCAAATTGGCTTCAGGTCTTCTAATCTTGAGTTTAGCTGTAAATGGGTGTAACAATTATATACAAGAATGCATCCATTGTAAGTATTTCATGAAAACGTTGTATCTCAGTGAATAGCTAGTGCATAGCCAACATAGAGTTGTTTCCTTTTGTAAATTATTAATATTGAAGCAAAGCTCAGAAGACAAGCAGCCTAGTCTCACATGAAGCTAAGAGTATTCCCCAGCGTATAAGTTCTGCCCTAGCATCCCACACGAGGATAAGGAGGAAGGATGTGGACCAGCTCCATCGAAGGTAGGAGGAAGTGTAGGAAACAGAAAACAAACACATTGGAGAGTTTTATTCTATTTTACTTGACAGGCTATTGGTATGTAGCCAAGTTGGCCTGGAGCTGGTGCCTCTCACACCTCAGCCTCAAGCGCTGGGATTGAAAGCATACATCACCATGAATGTTTTATAATTAAAGTTTCCATCTGTCTTTGTGAGATAAGGAACCATGTAGCAACTCAAAAAGGTCATTTGAGAAGTTCCTGTATCAGCTTCCCTCAGCAGAGCTCAGGATGGCCACCCTGTAGGAGACACATCAGTGCATCTGACCGGTTGATGCGTGTTTTCTCACCACTAGCAGGTACAGACTGGCACGGCACGCCCACCATCTCAATTTCTTCCTGTCAAGGGACACTAGATACAAAAATTCTAGTTTTTAGGGACTGTGAGTATTCGTAGAGGCAAGCCTGTTGGCACATATGCTGACCTCTTCATAAATGATTTATCTATTTTGATTGTCACAATTATTTCATGTATAAAGTCACCAACAGACCTATCAAGATCAAGGCAGAGCAATATTTTGTTTGCACATAGGATTATTTTGTTTCTTGAGTATCCACGTATCTTTAAAGAACATTCTTAACGTGGGGCTACATCCCCAGGAAACCGAACTTTTCTATCACCATTCCAGACTGAAGATTCTCTGATGCTTCAAAGCAGTCTCGGTTTCTATTCATTATATTTGGATCTTAAATATTTTTCCCAAAATAGAAATAGCCCTATATGTACTTTTACATGAACGATTACAACGTGTATTCGTGTGTGAAATTCCAACAATGGGGAAAGGCACAGAGCAGAGGAGAATTACGTGATGTCACTCAGAGTGAACCATCATTGTCCCTTGGAAATGCTGGTCTTTGAAAGCTCCTCCTCAAGCTTGGCTATATCAAGAGTCAAGATGGAGTCTGTGTATTTAAGGAGTGCCGTATGGGATCAGACGTATCTCAACACCATGAAAGCTGGAAAGAAGCCTCAGAGAGAGTTTGACTTGATGTTAAAAACAGAACAAAACAATGCAGCCCACGATGGATGGGTGCACCTGAGGTTATCGTAAGCTACTGACCCTGTCTGCAGATGCTGGGCAGCCAGGGAGGAAACTTTATTCATACAAACAAGAGAGAAAAAAATTTAAAGAGCCACAGTGATTATTTTTCAGTAGCTAAATGAAAACACCTGGTGATCTTCAATATGAGGGACAGCTAATCTCCACACTACAAAACACCCATAAGGCTATGAACTTGGTCCAGCTAATTATTCTGATCATTTTATTATGTCATTATTGATATTTTTAATATGATAAGCCCATCATTAACATCTCTCACCAAATTTTTGTACACTATTGTTAAGTCTGTGAAGTATTTTTAAGTTTGAAAACTAAGAAGAAAGAGAAATAGATTTTAAATACATAAAGGAATGAATCGTTAGATTTAGATATTTGGGGAAGCACTGAAATAATATAAGGAACCGAAACCTTTACGTAATCAGAGCAAGTTCTTGTCTTTGCTTTTTAAATCAACAATAGGATTTTTCTCTTTTTGCACCTATGTGTGTGAGCATGTGTGTTGGTCCTTCTATGTGGGGTGTGCATTCGCACACGTGCGCACACACATACGGAGCTCAGACTCAGGAATATCGCCTTCAGTTGCACCCGTTTCAGTTTTGAGACAGGATCTCTCATTTGGCTTGGATCTTGCTGATTTGGCCAGGATGGATGGATAGTGAGGTCCTTTGGAATGTGCCATCTCTACCTCCCCAGTGCTGAGATTAAAGGTACATGCTACCTGGCTCTTTCATGTGAGCCCTGAGATTGAACTGAGGTCCTCATACTCAGAGAAATAAAATAAATCAAATTTTCAGGTTATTCAGGCCTCAGGGGCCATTCTACTAAACTATTCAGTGCCTCATTGACAGCACAGACTGTTGGTGACACCTTGTCACATTGAGGACAATGTGTGGATCCCAGCAGATGCTCTCTTCTGTGGAGAGCAGGGCAGACTTTGGGATCTTGCTGTGAGGGTGTCCACAGGATTCAATGCAGACTTCTGCAGCTGGATGGGGCAGTAGAGACCCCCAGGTCCAGGGTTAGGGTTAGGGTTAGGGTTAGGTGTGTGTGTGGTGTGTGTGAGTGTGTGTGCATATGTGTGTTTGTGTGGGGTGTGTGTGTGTGTGTGGTATGTGTGTGCACGTGTGTGTGTTGTGTTTGTATGTACATGTGTGTGTTTGTGTGTTTATGATTGAGTAGATGCAGGGGGCAAAGTAGAGTTTAAGTCAAGTGATGTTCATGTTTAAGGTTAATCACAAGGTACTAGGTGCCTGTTGAAAGGTAGCCCCTGAAATCAGCCAGAGTTCTCCTTCACAGACTTCAACATTCTGCTTCCCATTTGAGTCAGATTTTCTTCTTACCATTACTGTTTGTGGAGGTGAATCTCACCATATTTTATTCTGTTACAGGCAAGCTCTTTGGGGATATAGAGTATGTGTCCTTATCAGCTCCCTATTGACTGACTGTGGGTACCTAACAATGGTTTCAGTAATTCAGGTCCATTCACTGGCAACAGAAGACCCTTCAGTACATTATAAGTCTAGATCATTTTAATGACCGTTGATAATTATTCAGTTCTACAAAATGAATTCTGCTCGGTGAAATGCCTGGATGTTTGATTCTGTGTTGAAAGAAATTTGTTATGTCTGGAATTTAGATTCAACCACTAAACACCTATTTCACTCAAATGGGTTTTTTAAAATTAGTTTGTAGTGGAATAGTTAAACTTATTCTCAAATATTATAAAGCTACATATACTTCTGTGCAGTAATAACAGCTACTATATCTTGCAGTCTGAGCCACTGCCAGAAGGTCACCTTCTTTAGCCGTTGGGATCATTTCCTAGGTGTGGATTCTGGAATGCAGTAAGCAAGCTAGTTTAGAGCACCAGCAATTGTCTACCCAACAGCCCATGAATGGAGCAGTTGTTATTCTGTTGACTCTGCCCACTTATATATTTGTATTGAAAGCTTCTGGTTGTATAATGCTAATGGAGGAACTTCATGGGATTCCCCCTCAGCCTAAGCACTAGTCAAGAGAAGACCTTGTCTGGGGACTTGGCTGGCCTATAAAAAGGCATCATGTCAGCCAGCTGAAGTTGGAGGTTGGTGGACTGTGTCGGCCTCTGCCAGCTGAAAAGGCTGAAGCCAAGAGCTGGGGAATCCAGGTGCTCTCTGGGCTCGTGCTGCAGAAGGCTGCGAAGGTGATGAGGACTCTCCATTTGCAATATCATGAACAAATGCCTTTAACATGAAGATTTTAGAGGGCTGCATTCATCATTCTTAGCCAGGAACTGTGAGCAGGTACAGAAAGCAAGTCTTACGGAGAAACGCAGGCTGAAAAAGCCTTAGGAAGCACCCTTACCCCGACATAGCTCTGAAAGGCAGATCTCCTATAGTTACAGGAGCTCACTGCACAGACAGAGCATACACAACTTTACAATATCTGGAGACGGGTTCGAATATTCCACTATGACCCACAGATTGAGAACCATTGGTCTTGATGGTCCCACACATTCTACAAACAAAACTTCTCTACAGAATTATAGAAGTGAGAGGAAAGAAAGGAATGTCCAAAAGGATGCTTCCCTGCTATGTAAATCAATGCTGGTCGCAGGCAGCCCAGGGCTGACCTGGCCCTCCCCGAGTCATCAGAGATGGAAGCTATTTCTCACCTTCATTCTCATTCACTGCCTCATGGTTCAACACAACTGCTGAGTGCCAGCCATCGGTCTGCTTTCTGGCGGGGAAGAGAAAGTAAAGAAAGGCATGCCTCTTCTCTCTAGGAGTTTGTAGAAGTCTCATCACTTCTGTTTACCTATAATTGACTAGAATGTGGTCACATGGCCACGCCTAACACAGAGAGAGCTGAGAATGTAATGTGTAGTTGTTATCAAGCTAGTTACGAGCTCTGTTACAAAGAAGGGAGAGTAGCTCCTGGGGGCCACCACCCTTACACATTGCGCTGGGACTGAGTGGCCTCATGATGGCTGTTCTGTGTGTGAGGTATTTAATGTCAGGAAATCTGTTCAGACTCTGCCTGAGGGTTATCTTTATTGTGACATTCAGACTAAGAAATGCCGGGCAATAATGATTTACTGCAGTCTTTTGTATCTAAATCTGAGAAGTTTCTCTTCTGGCCCCGATTCCAGATGCCCATACTGGAGCTGATGTTGTCTTGGCCATTCTCTGGCTGACTCTATCACTGAGCTTAGACTCATTATAACCACTCAACCCATGGGATGTATACTGCCTAATGGCACTTTAAATCATGTACAGTTTACCACAATTTTGTTATTATTGAGCCAAGATGTTTTTACTGCCTGGATAGCATCTCATGCATAAAAGACGTTATCAGAACGAGCCAAATTGAGTTGACTTTTGCCTTGAGGATGAAGTATTTGTCTCATGCATAAAAGAGAGCATCTGCTGGGATCCATACTTTCTCTCCAATGGCTCCAACTTAATTTGGTTGTTGAATGGCTGTGGATTATTAGTTGCATAGTAGCCACAGGAATCACTTCTGCGGTGTAAACGTTTTGCAGACAGCAGCCACCCACATCAGGGACAAGGACCCTCCAGCATAGAGTACAGAGGTATTAATCAAGCCTGCTCTGACCTAGAGATAAGGATTGATTTATCTTGAAATCCACGGCTCGAATGCATTACCTCATTCATGGCAATCTTTAATCTTCCTTGAGCCTCTCAGCCACTGACTTGGCGATAAGAAAGAGTCTTTGGTTGCTTGCTTTTTGTCTGAGCTGAATTTCCTGTGATCTGTTTACCATAGGAAATTGCAAGGAGGTCGACTCTTCGATGACAAGTTATCCAACAGAGTAGAATGCATAACTTCTGTCAGACTTAGCTTGTCTTTATATCTACATTTCTATCTTGTTTGGAATTTAGGGTGGCCTTTTTAAATTTGTCACTTTAGGCAGTGTTTTGGATTTCTTTCTGACCATCTTTGTAATGGATTAAATTGGGGGGAGCCTCAGGCTCACATATTTATACGGGCAGTTGCTATATTTATTCTGTGTGGGGGACATCTGTTTCTCCCTTTTTGCTAACTGGTATGAGGGGGTGGGTGCATCCATTGCCCACAACTTAGGATTTACTGTGATGGTAACACTTCTGTCTGAACGTCTTTTAAAGTTTGCTGTGTTGAACACAGTATCAGTATCAATCCTTGTTCTCTGGTGGTAGGGGCTGAGAGACACAAGAGAAACAGGGTGGGTTCCCAGACTTACAGCTGATGGTACTATCCAGGTACAACCATTTCCTTCTAGCATCTAGACACTGCTTTGGGCTCTTTGCCTTCTGCTAGGACAACCCCTTTACCCTAAGCACAGCAGCCCCATGCTGGTCTCTCTATCATCCAACTTTGTGTCCCTTCCCTTAACCCCAAGGAGGTCCAAGGAAGCCAGAAAAGATGAGGACATGCTCACCAGGTTCCCTCTTACATTCACACACAAGACACCTCATCTGTGTGTCCTCAGTGGCTTAGACTCTTCCTTCCTCCTCTTGGGGTTCCCGTTCTTGCCTCTCACACAGGCTTGTGTAGTTTGGTGTTGAGGCAGCCAGGCTGGATGGAAGACATTATTGCCTTGCTTCTCGTTCAGCGCCATCTCCCCCTCTAAGCAGGAGCAGGTCTTCTCTGCAAGCCCCTCCCACACCAGCTGCATTCAGTCTCGCCTTTCCCTGTGGTTAGAGTCAAAACGTGTTTGCATGTGGAAGGACAGGGAACGGGAAACTTCTTTCTTTTTTCTTGAAATTTTTTTTCATACAATACATTCTGATCACGGCTTCTCCTCCAACTCCTCCTAGATCCTCCCACCCAAGGCCACGGCTTTTCTTTCTCTCTCTAATGAGAAAACAAATAAGCAGGCAAATAAAAAAAAAGAAAAGAAAAAGTAAGAAACAAACACACAAAACAAAACCCATAAAAACACAAAATTGGAAAGCATAAAAGCAAAAGGCCAATAAGACAAAAACAACAGAAAAGGTCCAGGCAAAGCACTGTAAGACAAAAAGTCCAAAAATACCACTGAGTTCATTGTATGTTGGCCATCTACTACCGGGCATGATGCCTGCTCTTAAGCATGGTTTATATACCCATCAAGAGTCCATTGGAAAAAAATTCCTTTGCAAGCAATTATCAGCTGAATATAGGTTCTTGGTTAGGCATGGGAGATGGTGTTTACTTCTTCCTTGTAGTGCTGGGACACCATGTGGCTTGAACCGGTGCAGGCCCTGGGTGTGCTGCTGCAGTCTCTGTGAGTCCTGGTGTGTGTAGGAGGTACTGTGTCCTTGGTGTCATCTGTCACCTCTGGCTCTTGTAGCCTCTCTATCCTCTCTGCATAGATCCTGATCCATGAGGGGAAGGGATTAATGAGGACGTCCCATTTAGGGCAGAGAGCTCCAAAGTCTCTCACTCTCTCCACATTGCCCAGTTGTGGGCTCTGTATTTGTTCCCTTCTACAAAGGAGGAAGCTTCTCTGATGATGTCTAAGTGAGACACAGATCTGTGGGTGTAGCAGAATGTCCTTAGTAGTCATTTTATTGCTATGTTCCCTTAGCAGAAAAATAGAAATTTGGTGTTAGGGGACAGTATTTTTGCCAATACCAGAAAATAATTTTTTCCAATATATTTCATGCATTTGAAAATTTATTTAAAGATATGAAAGTATTTTTGCTGCCACCAAAACCTTTCAAAATTTTTAATCTGTACAACTTCATTTTTAGCTATCTTTTACAAAAAAAAATACTTATTTTAAAATATTTTTCCATTTAAGTTGATGTTATTGAACATACACTATCCCCATAAGCTCAGATGTCTGAAGCGTTGGTCCCTCATTGGTGGTACTGTTTCAGAAGGTTGTATAACCTTTTGCACCTGGAGCCTACTTGCAGATGGAAGGTTGTAGGGATGACTGGGCATGTCCCTGGTTCAGGCCTGAGCCCTCTACTTCCTGGTTTGCCAGGAAAACTAACCAATAAACCAAAGTTAAATTAAAATTAAAATAAAGTAACCAAAAAAGGCTGTGAGAGCCTAGGCCCTCTCATTAGTTACTTCTCTTGCTTTGTGACCAAAACCTGACAGAAAGCAGCTCATGGGAGGAAGAACTGGGCCCATGGTTTACGAGGGAACTGTGCTTTACTGTGGAGAAGACACATTGAATTCCACGGCAGCAGAGCCTGTGGCTGGGACTCCTCACAACTAGATGAACCAGGAAGCAGGGAAGACACCTTCCTTCATGACTTACCCATGCCAGCCATGCCTTCCCTCCTGAAAGTTCGTCAGCTTCACAAAACTACCTGCTAGGACCAAGGGTTCTAACGCCTGAGCCCCAGGGAAACATTTCACATCCAGACCAAGACGCTGCCCTTCCAGGCTCAGACTCTTAAGGCAGGAAATCAGTCCTGCCAGCTATGTTAGTTTCTCGTCTCCTGTCTGCAATCAACTACCTGACACAAACAGCTTAAGGAATACAGGATTTATTGTGGCTCAGTTCAAGGGTGCAATCCACCGTGGGAGAGAAGCCATGGTCAAAGGCATGTAAGGACACGTGTCCACAGTCAGGGAGCGGAGAGAGGAGGCTTTGCTCTTGTCGTCCATTCCTGTGCCCCAGCTCACGGATGGTGCTACTCTCAGTCAAGATGGGTCTCTCCTCCTTAATTTACTTGATCTAGAAACTCATCCATAGAGCTGCCGGAGGTTTGTTTCTTTGTTCAAGTTGACAATCAGTATGGACCATCAAATTGACAATTTGCTCCTTGATTGGCACCGTCGTGTGTTACTGGCTATGACTTGGATTTGCATACCTGGTACAGTCAGACTGTAATGCAATGGACAGAATCTTTATACGAAACGTATGCAGAGAGATCCATGGGTACCCTTCAGCTGAGGTAATGGCTATGGACTTTCCCTCACAGAGCCTGGAATTGCAGACAGGGTAACCAGTATCATACCCAACACAACTGAAAGGGAGCTGCTGACACCTCTGAGCATTTACTTTAGATCACACTGTCAGTTTTGTTCCAGGCAATTCGGACACACGAGCCCTTTTGATCTTATCCACAACCACGTAGGGTGATCCAGTCTCCCTTCTGTTATCATGAGAAAACATTCTGATAAATAACGATTTGGAAAGGAAATGGTTTATTTGACTCACACTTCCGGGACACAGTCCATCATTGAGAGGAGTCAAGGTAGGAACCCACAGAGGAAACACTGCTTGCCAGCTTTTGTATGTGGGGGCCAGATGTGGGTAGTAAAGACAAAAACCAGAGGTGAGAAAGTCGCTTTCTGGGGACTGGTATCCGCATGATGGTGGAGGATGATAAAGGAGGAACTGGAAAGTGCTGTGGTTTATGGAGGGAGAGATTCCCCAGCAGATGTATAAAGAAGAGAATTGATGCTGGAGAGACAGCTGGACAGCTGAGAGCACTGGCTGCTCTCGCAGAGGACACAAGTCCAGTTGTATTGTGGCTCACACTGTATCCCCAGCCCCAGAGGGTCTGATGCCTTCTTCTCTGGCCTCCATGGGCACCAGGCACAGTTGTGATGCACACACACACACACACACACACACACACACACATATTTAAAAATAAGAATCATTTCAACTTGACAGTTGGAATGTGGATTTATTCTTTCTTTCATTATATTTTGCCTGATGGCATTTGTATAATCAGGTTAATATTTGAACAACGATGCCTTCAAATATTTTGTTAAATTTAGATCAGTGGTTTCAACCTTCCTGATGCTGCTACCCTTTAATAAAGTTACTCACGTTGTGAGTGATCCTCGGCCATAAAATTATTTAAGTTGCTACTTCATAACTGTAACTTTGCTGCTGTTATGAAACATAATGTAGATGTCTGATATAAAGATGGTCTTAGGCGACCCCTGTGAATGACCCCCAAAGGGGTCACAACCCACAGGTTGAGAACTGGTGATTTCGATTGTTACATTATAGCAGTTTGCTTTAGATATTGTCTTAAATTTTTGTTATTAATTTTTTAATTAAAATATAGTTTTCCCTTTCCCTTTCCTCTCTCATCCTTCCTATGTCCCCCTCCTTGCTCTCAAAACCACGGCCTCGTTCTCTTTATTATTACTGTATATGTGTGTGAATAGATGCATGTAAACAATAAATACAACCTGCTCAGTCTGTTTAGAGCCACTCGTAAGTGCATAATGTAGGTATATAATTTCAGGGCTAACCACTTGGAATATGGGTCTTTATTGTTCTTACTTTTTCTTATACCTTTTGGAGTATGGATTTCTTTTTTTTAATGGCTTAATGTTCAAATAAAGTGTGTATATCCTCCTGGAAACTAACCACTTGAAGAGGAAATGAAAACCCACAGCAGTACAGAGATGACTGGCTGTGTGGAAATATGGTGTCAAATTCTGTGGGAAGAGCAGTTAACTCCTTCACAGAGAAGCACTGGATGATCTGAGCCCCCCGCCTCTGTACCAGCCCGCATGTGGCTGCTCAGACCTTAGAGCTCTGACAAGCAGCGTCCTGTGCTTTCTGTGATGATGCTGGATTTTAAAGGAAAGCACCGAGTCTCTTACTTCATAAGGTGAAATGAAAGACCACTCTGCCCGTGCTCAGCACTCAGATGGTCCAGGTGTAGTCTCAGAGGTTGAGAGGTGAGGACTGTTTCTCTGCCTTTTTCTGCTGTCTCTCAGGAGGTTCCTCCTACTGGGGATTGATTTCACCTGGACTTTCTTCCTTCTCAAGTTTTGGACTACCAACTATCACACATGACCCTCAAAGTTTGTATAAAAGTCTTGGCCACATGTGGAATTGGGGTGTACCTCTCCAGATACCACCCACCTCACTCAATCTTAGCACAAAGTGCTAAGCACTCAATCTTAACCAAAAATGCCTGCCCCCTGTGGCAGGCAGTGTTGGCTCAGGCCTGCTACTGTGCCTTTAAGAACTTAGCCCTTCTTCTGCAACCTTCCTCCTCCCAATTCTTCTTTTCATATCCCAGGAAACCCTAATCTCCTAAATCACTTTTACATGTCCCTTTCTCTAAGTTCTCAAGCATCGTGAACCTATGTTAATTCAAGGAGACCAGTGTAACCAAGATTTATTCTGTTTAGAATATGTGTTAGTGCTTTGGAAAGGCACAGAATACCATTGAAGGCACCCAGATTCAAGCAGAAGTATTAAAGTCACAAACCCTGAAAACAAGGGAAGCATTTTGGACAGTGAGGAGCAGCTATCAGCCCCCAAACACTAAATGACAAAGGGAGATGTTAAACCATCTGGGGCTACCTCAAGTTTGCAGCACCCAGGACCAGGGCCATTGCATGGGAGGCCTTTTTCCTTTTCCTTGGGATGATTTGGATTCTGAGAACAGGAAGGAGCAGGGAAGCTCTGAGGAGTTAGAAGGAGACCTGATGAAGGGGGGGCCAGCAGGGTACCTCAATCCAGAAAGACCAGGACAGAGTAACAAACCTGTTGAGAGCCTGTTCCTTTGCTGGGGTGACTTACTGTCCTTATCTTCACTACTGAATAATTTGCTAACTTAAACTCTTTTCATCGCACAACAGAGCACATTAGGACCCAGGAGACCTGGTTTTTGGTTGTGCCTCTTGATCTAGATTGAGCAAGTTACTTACTCAGTTGAGGCATCACGATCAACCCTTGCCTGTGAGTGGAGCTAATCTGTACTTACAGACACTACGATCATTTAAATACTGTAGTAGAGGCTAGACCTTCAGAGGGCATCAATAAGCAAAGACGGATGAACATCTGGGGCTCGTGACAGGCAGCATTGGCCGGGTCCCTCATCCACTTCCATTCTGGCCAGTAATTCACCTCCCCTGTCTTCTCTTCTACCCTCCTGTCTGCTATCCCCTCCTTTTCTCCTCTCCCCTCCCCACCTCTCTGGTTCTCCCCTCCTCCCCTCTCTCCTTTCTCCTTTTTGCTGAACAATGTACGCTCTGGGCTGTTTATAAGTAGATGAAATCTGGCGATCTATTCTTGGGCCTCATGTGAAACAAAAATGAGGACACTGGATTCCAGACAAAACTTTACAAAAATCTAGCTTTGTTACCATAAAAACACCTTGACTTCACAGCCCCCTGTGTAAAGGAGTTGGATTCTGTGATCCCCAAGGCTCTGTCTAGCTTTAAACAGTGCCCTTTTGTCTGATCACAGACCCACTCTGTTGTGAGTAGTTGGTCCAGAGCCTCAGAGCTACCCCACCCTCAGGATGATAATAATAATTAACAATAATAATAACAATAAGATAATAAATAATCAGAAGCAGACAGACGCCCACCGTGCTGTCTTCTGCAATTATATCCCCTTTCTACTGTTTCCTGTTATTCCAATCGACTTTTACCATATTATACATTCTTCAAGGCAGGAATCAGGCAGTACAGTCTGCACATTATTGCCTGGATTATGAAAAGCCACTGGCCATGAGGGGTTGGATTCCTGTTTTAGCATCCTAAAATATCTGCATTTCCCTTCAATTCCATCTCTCTCACATACGCTTAATTACTAATTATTAATAGACCAAATGACTAATTTCTCTTTTTAGTGTAATGAAAATAAAATTTACCCCTCACAGGACAATGTGTTCATTCCAGATGACAGAGTTTTGTTGTTCCTACCTAGAAAGGAAGGGCCAATTTTGTAAATGTTAGATCTTAATTCACAGCACAGATATACTTAGCCTGACAACTCTGACAACTAGAAGTGGCAACAAATACTGAAAGTTACTAAAAGATGTATTTTTACTAACACCGAGTGAAATTCAGTCACAGGAATTAGAGGAAGCAGTGTACCCATTGATACATTAGCTGTACGTCGGCAATGTATCACTATACATGTGTGTTTTGAACCAAAATCTGTAACATACCATAAGTGACCTTTGGCTATTTATCTGTGCCTCAGTTTCCTCCAGGAAGGAATTATCACCTCAGGAAGATGGTGATAATTAATAAATCAAAATTGGTAAAATATTTAGAACAGTACTTGGCAAAGGAAAGATATTTTATGATTATGATTGCTTTTTTAAGGAAAGCATCAAAGAACATAATTAATATTCAAACTGGGCTGAAAGGAGCCAGCAAACAGGAGGCAGACGAGGTAAACGCAGGTATGGGAGGAGAATGGTTGTAGTAAGATCACAAGTGTCTAAAGATGATGAGTGAGAATTCTGTAAGCTTCCTCTCAGTGCTCTTCAAAGCACGAAGCTAATGTTGGTACTGGTTGAGTTCTGAGGTCTCGATGTAGACTCTCCGGGTTCTGAGCTCCTGGACTAGGCAAGTGGATGATATAAGTTAGCTGATAATTGTGAGCAGACAGGGCCCTCTAACTACAGCACCTCAAGACAGACTAGCATGAGGTTCAGCCCACAGAGGCATTGTAAATAGAGTGTCAATCATCCTCAGCCAAACCCCAGCAGCCATGGAGTCCACAGGCCACCCACGAAGAAGATTCTGGCAGTGATTAGGTGTCACCAAGTGACTGGCATGTCAACACACTTCCATGTGGCCACAAGGAAGCCACATGCACATGGGTGGAAAGTGTTCAGTGTTCTCACCTGAATCTCAAAAATGTTGTTGATGTCTCTGTGAGTAACATTTTTAAAGAAACCTTCGGACTTTCATACCCAGAGAAAAATGGGTTGATTACACTTACTGGTGTGAAAACATTCTGCCATCTATGAGCTTCTCCAAACCCAGAGTGAGGGTCTTTGTTCTAGGAAGTCCTGGAACAGCACAGAGGCTGAGCACCATGGTGGAGAGCTGAGGCGTCTGAGAGGCCCATTAGCAGCTGCCCATGCCATTTCGGAGGTGCTGCGGAAGGCAGGGCATTAGAGGAGCTAACCCTGAAATTATATTGAAAGCAAGAGCCTGGGATTTCTGAGGTAGGGTGGGTGTCAAGAAAATGTTTCCAACTGTCATCCTCCCTACCCTAAGTAAGTCCCAGGCTGTCCATACACTTCCAATCTCCTGCCTCTGCCTCCTAAGTGCTAATGAACTTTTAAATACTGCTTCTCAACATAGTCTAAAAGCTTAGCCCCCTAGCTAAAGGGAGTGGATCACAAATGGTCAGAGAACACTATTTTCAGGGGATGCCCTTCTTAAGTGCCCATCTGTGTGATGGGCAGCCCTCCCATGCCTGACTAAGCAACCTTGCCATGGAGAGCACCTGGCTGAGGGCTCGCTCCCTTTCTGGAGCCACCACGTGTCACCGGTGACTGTTGCAGAAGTTTATTTCTAGTTATTTGAAATACTTGTTTGTGCACTGTTAGGTCTTGGCACTTTGTGTTGTCTGCAGGTGTTGGATTTCTGTGGGGAATGTTTGCTTCTGATCTGCACCTGAGGCGTTCTGAATCAATAAAAACACCTGACCTCAGATGCTCGGGTTCCACTGTGAATATGACAACTGGCCATGACAGTGGTTCCCTCTGCCTGGCAGGGCTTACATCTACGAAATCTTGTCTTCTTTGCTGTGTGACACCATAGCCATACAACTACAGGTGACTGCTTACAGTGTGACCTTCAGAAGCCCATGCCAGGTGTAACTAGAAAGATCATAAATGCTGATGGACACGGGAGCAGAAAGGCCCAGACCCCTTGTCCCAGTGTGGAGCAGGCTTTGAGTATCATTCACAGCCCAGAGCTGTCCTAAAGGTTAGGCAGTGGGGAGAGTCATCTGAACTTCCAACCCCTGTGGGTGTCTTTGCCATGCTGTTGCTTCTTCCGAGATGCATCCTTCATCTTCAGCTCATGCACAAATCCTATAACAGGTTGGGGGAGGGGTGGAGCAGGGGTGGCAGGGAGATCAGAGTCAGGAGAAGAATCCACTGGGATGGTGGCACCTTAGGTACCTTGGGTATTGTAAGGCTCTATCTGGTAGCAACAAAAACTGAAAGGTCTTTATGACTTACTGATTTTGTCTTAGAAGTGGCATAGAGGGTGCATTTGAGAGGAAAAAATGTAGATACAAACCAGCACCAGAAAAAAAACAAGCCATCTATCATTCAAGTATAGAACCATTTCAGAAACCCAGACTTATTTTTATGGGAGTTTACAGCAGAATTGAGAAGTGGAAGTTTTTAGCCACCCTCCTCAGTCATGGCTGCCCCCATGATCACTGTACCAAACAAGGAGATACACATGTTACAACTGATGACACTTGTTACACACTGATACCTTATTGCTCGGAGTGTGGCTTCTATTCATGTTCAGAGCATAAGCTGTCACTTGGATGGTTGGACCAGGACTGGTACACACTGTCACAGCCTCACACAGCCATGTTCTCGTTCAGCTGTTTGACAACAGATTCCTAACCTTTGTCCACTGCTAGGGTGTAGCTAGCAAATGTGGCAGGCTCAAGCGTGTTTACATCGTGAAGCGGGGCTCTAAGCGAAGACATTTTAGCCTGCTGGCCGCAGGGGGATCTTTGAGGCCAGTTAAGGCCAGTACCCATCCCAGCCAGATAGGCTTTCTTCCGTTACAAGAATGAAAGGGGGCTCTGAAAGCCTTGCAGAAGAAATGAGAACGCATGCTATTCGTTCCCAAGTCTGCCCCTAACCCAGAGTGGTGCTTGAATAAAGAGTGTCACTAATCTTGTTTTCTCTAGAATTGTCAGAAAAACATGTCTTTCATAGGTATCCAGTCTCACTTTCCTGATGAACTCACCTCTTTCCTTAATACAGCCAGAGTGGGAAGGCTCAGTGGTCACCTGACAAAGCGAGCAATGTCTCATGTGCTGTACAGGTGCTGCCCCAGCGGGTGTCGATCACTTTATTGAGACTAAATCAACACCTGGGCAGCAAAACTACTTCATTTCTCTCTGGACTCTTTATCTTGAAACAATTTCGTTTCATTCTGCTTTTTCTTGTAAGAAAATTGCTGATAAATATATTTAAAATAAATACATTTCTCAGTGTGAGAAGTCTTTTCTTAGTTTCTCAACAGCATCTGATGCATCAGTCTGAACGTGGGGTACCGCTATTGAGGGAAGGCACTTGGAACCAATAGCAGTATCGTTTGAGTCACAAACCCTTAGTGTCATGACCTGCATGTCAGAGACTCAGTAGCAAATGAAAGCAGGCAGGTCCATCCTGTGTGAGCCTTCTCCCTTAGACAGTACCAAATACAAAACCCACTGGTGTCCATCAACAATTCCTAAAGAGAAACTGTAAGCATTAAATAGTGGGTGAAGTCTTGCAGGTGCCAGGAGGAAGTGAGTTTTCAAGTTGAGATCTGTAAGATGAATAGGAGTTAGCTAGGTACTGGGGGCAAGACCCGGAAGGAGGAAAGAGGATGGCTCCATCCATACCACTCAGGTCATCTAGTGGGAGATGAAGATACAGGGGCAGGGGAGCTTTTTTGTCTCTCAGCTGGAGGTCAAACCAAACAGGGCTTTTGATGTCTAGTTAAGAATTCTGGCCTTTTCCTAAGAGTAATCAGAAGTAATGAAACACCGTAAGTTGGAAGGAGCAGACTTTAGGCCCCAGGATTCCACGCATTTTTATTCAGTGTTGAACAAGTGCTGAGGTAACCCACTCTGGAGATTTAGAAGTCATTCAGATGTGGATTCAGAGGAAACAGAGTGAGAGCCTCACGCTTCCAGCACGAGGGTAGGAGTCGATGGTCTTGGGAAGGTAATCTAAAGCACATTTCCTATTTTATCACGACCAGTGTGAGTCCCTGTGTGGGCTTCGGTTTTCTTCCCACATGTTTGAGGGGACTTCATCTGATGAAGAGGACTGACGTCAGTAGCTCTGCCCTCTGAAACCTCTGTCTGTTCACAGATCAGGCACCACCCCAACTATGCTTCCAGCTCCACCTCCCTGCCCCGCCCAGGCTCCTCAGCCCTGATGTGGAGTGACCCGCTGGAAAGGTGAGATGGAAGGGTTGCTGCTTCAGGCTTCCTAGCGCTCGGCTCTGGTCTCATACTGCTACCAAGGGTAAATACCCTGAGAACTAAATGTGAAGTAAGGGTTGGGGAGATCGCTCAGTCTGTTAGTATTGCCTCAAGCAAGAAGACCTTCGTTCACCCCCAGAACCCATGCCAAAGGCCAGGTGTGATGCACACCTGTAATCTCAGTGAGTTAAAAGTGGATGACACTTGAGGACTAGCACTCAAGGTTGTCCACTGACCTACACGCATGAGCTCACACACACACATGCATACATACATACATACACATATACACACACATACACACATACATACAGACACACATATACATACACATACATACATATACACATACACACACATGCACGCATACATACAGACACACATATACATACACACACATACATGCATACATACATACACCAGGAAGTCATCACACTCATCTTAATCCAGGAAAGCTGAACTCCACAGAGGAACTTTCTTTTGTAAAACTCTTCGGATGTTTCCTCCCACTGAGAGCCTGCTGAGACTGGTTCCAGCTTGGTCTTGTGACCAATCAGCTCCTCTACTGTGTCACTGAGTGTTTATAATAAGATGCATAATAAGTGTTTTATGACTGAGTGAGTGTTTCAATTCGACACCAGAACCCAATGTCTTTTCCACATGGCCAGCGCACTCTCAGTTCCCTTTAGGTTTAATTTGAGTTGTGTGAAATGTGTCCTTCAGTGAACAAACACTCTGGAAAAGAGGACAGCAAAGAGATGAGTGGTTGACTCTATTACACTTAGAACACCAGTTCTTCCCCTAACACTGTCTGCAATGTGTCTGTTAGGGACCCTAGAGCTGCAGGTGGATTGGATGAAGTCTGCTAGCTTGACTGTGTTCTGTAACCTAATCCAAAAACAGACGATGTTAGGGAAAGGGTTTCATTTTCTTTTAAAGACTGCACACTCGGTCAATGAAGTAAGTGGAAAGCCAGTGTGCTCACCTCATTTTGTTCTCTGGCTATTCTCAGGTGCGAAAAATACCCTTTCTCAGTACACGGTGTTACTATGAATGTGGATGTTCAAGAGAGAATCGCCTCAGTTTTTCAGAGAAAGAAACCATGTGTTTTTCTATGAAATTGGAAACTAGACCAGAAAGAATATGCTGGTGAACTCTGGAAAAGCTTAAAAGAGCTTTAAAAAAAACCATTCATTTTGCTAGTGTGTTTATATGAGTGTGTGTGTGTGTGTGTGTGTGTGTGTGTGTGTGTTGTGTTTCTGTCTGTCTGTCTGTCTGCATGTGGAGGCCAGAACAGAGTATTGAGTGCCCTCCTCCACTTATTCTCTGAGGCAGGGTTTCTCCCTAAACCTGCAGTTCCTGTCCTCTTGGCCGGACTGGATTGGGCAGACTGGCGAGGTCACAGGTGTGCACAGGGTGTCTGGCTTGTTCTGTGGATGCACAGATCTGAACTCCAGTCAGCTCTCTTGAACCTTGTCTGTGATTTTTAAAGTAATCTAACTATAGTTTTGTCTGTGTCATTAGAAAAAGAAAGATGAGCCAGGTTCTGCATAGAGACTTTGGAAAGTGTGGGCAGAAATGGGAAGCTCTGGGGATACGGCACAGTGGTGGAGTTCTGGCTGAGCATGCTCCAGTCTGGGTTCCCTCCCCAGCAAACCAATAAGCCAACAAAGCTGGGAGAGGCTCTTGCTGTCTCCTCCACTCAGGAAATCCTTCACTGTCTTAGAACAGTTTTTTCTATTCATTTCCCTTAGAATTGCAATTATATACTTATTGGGACTTGTGTGCAAGGCTATCTGGGTGCTTGATATACCTACAACTGACTTTATTTATAAAACACACCTAATTTACATACATGTGTTTTGGCTGTACATGGTGCATACATTTCTTATCTATGTTACTTTAACTATATATGCAAACATGTTAAAAATCATTCCTACCATACTTACAAGTCTTCCTCTGTTTTAACAGATGATGAGCAACCCAAAGTGGACTTTCATTACCACCTCTGTTTCCCTGGATCTGTGCATTTCTTCTCCTGAGAAGGATAATTGAATATTTTGGATTGTATCTTCTTTTGGCCTCACGTTTTAATATTTTTCTTGCCGTTAAACATACCGAGACAAGCTTTTTATGATAACTTGGGCCTCTGGACATTAACTGGCTCCTGTGAAAGACTGAGACTCTGCACTTGAGAAGCAGGGCAGGATTGCATGGACAAGGCTGGTGGGCAGCACAGAGAGACTCAGTGTCCAGCCTAGCCAGAAGCTCGACCGATGTGAACATCTTCATGTGTTTTAATAGTTTGGCTCTACTACATAGATTTGAAAGGCACCATGGTGTTTTAGCAGTGGAGCCCCAATGTGTTGAGAGCAAGGGCCCATCTAATAGCTATAGTAGTTCACCTACTAGGTGGGTCACCAAGGATGACAAGGAGGCATTTTCATAGGTGCAAACCCTTCCAGACCTCGGCAGAGGGAACCACCGTTCTGGCCAATGCCATACTGGACGGTGGAGCCCCAAGCATCTGAGCTCAGGTGTTTTTATTGATCCTGAACTCCTCAGATGGTCTACTGATAGCACATGCAGATCATGAACAGTCAAACATCCCACACACAAATCCAACACCTGCAGACAATACAAAATGCCAAGACCTAGGCAGCTCCAATAGTGCACAACTAAACATAAACTTCTACAACAAACAGCCATGAGCCTAACAAGCCAGAAAGGTAGGAGGGCAGGAGGGACATGCAAAGGGTGTTTATGTCAAGCAGGAGTGGAGCACACAGACAGCTGTCTCCTCAGTGAAGCTGGCAAATAGTTTCTAATTTAATTCTGCTTACAGGTTCCCCAGTCACTCGGGAATTGCACTGTTGTTTCTCTGCTTTTAAGGGAATAGCTCAGCTAAGGCGCTTCCAAGTGTCCCTAACAGTTCCAAGGCTAGATGACCAAATGTTCAGTTAGAATCACTAAAAGGAAAACCAGATTCAGCCAGCTAATTGTGGATTCAGTTCAGTCTTATTTTTGAATCACTATCAATTTAAGATTTCTCATAACTTGTGCTCAGGCAGCACACACAAAAAGGGAGGAAATAATAAGAACCGTTATTCTACATTTAAGTCTGTGACTTTTTATGAATAAAATAATTTTGTCTGTACTGAAGCCGTAGACTTTAAATGGTATTTGGATTACTCATTGCTTCCATCCGGTAAACACTTACCTGCTTGTAAATCCATCAACCTGTTCTTCCTTCTCTGACTTTGACTCCTCTCCCACCCCAAGTTCACTTGCTTCAGCAGATACTCAGCACCCACTCTGCCACCTCTGTGAGTGTCCCGAGAGGAGACCGGGAGTTTCCCTCTAGGAGCCTGTGCCAGGATTCCATGTGTCACTCTGCCCGCCTATGTAAGTGATACCTTCTGCAAATCAGCTGTCAACTCTCATTGCTTTCAAATCTGTTTTTAAAACACTCTCAGCTAACCCGCAGCTGATCACACAAACATCCCCCTTCTCAGATTTAAGTTCAGTGACCATTACTGAGCACACGGTAATTACTACCATTGGAGGAACTTCCATTGCTCACCTCCGTGGGTGTTACAGTGTCATCTCCTATTGCGTCTTCACAAGACAGGGCTCTGGGCAGCACTCTCCACAAGGACCATCACTTATTATCTGCTGCAATGACATCCTACCTACAGGACCAGGTGACATAGCAGGGGGCTTTGAACTCTCGACGTACCACACACAGGCCCTGTGCCCTTGAGGGAGCTTCCTTACATCCATCCCCCTGGGTCTCAAATCAACCCCTCTACGATCTGAGACCAGTGCTTCCCATGGGGTTATGGTGATGATCTCTGTGAACTGCATGCAATGCACCAGATTGGTTAAGTTGATCTCCGTGATCTGCATGCAATGCACCGGATTGGTTAAGTTGATCTCTGTGAACTGCATGCAATGCACCGGATTGGTTAAGTTGATCTCTGTGAACTGCATGCAATGCACCAGATTGGGTAAGTATCGACAGTGATTAACACTTTGCTCAGAACTATTGCCAAGTACTTGCTATTCTGAGTGCTCAGTTTCAACTACAAACTGGTTCCTTATTGTATGAGGTTGGACATCACGGGCAGAATCTGCTTCAAATTCATGTTATTGTCTATAAAACCTCATTGTTAGTTTTACCTTTGCAGGACTTACTAACTCCCATGTGTTCAAATCTCTCCTTATCCTTAGGCCTGGGGCAATTGGTATCTCAGTGGAATCCCTCACCTGTAGCTTTTCTGACATAACCAGGACCCATGGAATCACGTTGCACTGTCCCTTAAACACGTCCATTGTGTATGTCTTTTTCCCTTGAAGAACAATGGCTAGAACCCTTTTTCTTATACTTTCTTTACCAATTTCTCAGCACCATGCTGTCATGTTCAACACCTAGAAAGTTGTTACTCATTTAGTAAATTATCAACAGGGATGATATTTATGTGCAAGGCTGCCAGATTATAAATAGGAAGGAACTGGAAGGAAGCTGCCCCCATATTATCAGGCAGCTGAGGAAATTTCATGTTAGCTTTAGATGCACCTGTATGCAAGCAAACTAACCATACTCAGTTTGACCCAATAATGTAAAGCTCCTTCTGTGAAAGTAACCACAATGGAGTAACTGGAAAAGTTTGATGAAGGTGATTCTCAAGACACCATGATAGAGAGCGTGTGCGTAGTGTAAAATACTTCTGGTGCCGTTTTTAAAAATAGGTGTTAGTTTTTACAGCAGTTTTAGGTTCTCAACGAAACTGAGTGCAATTCAAAGGGTGCTTTCACTTTTAGTTCAGAGACATCTTCTGTGAAGCCTAGAATCACCCGAAGTGCTGATTTCCTCTGTGATACGCACTCGTGACTCAGTGACACGTGGACTAACTTTTAAGGTCTTCCTCATCAGAATCACCTGTAAACACTCACCATAACAAGGGCTAATTCTCCAAATGAAACAAGCTCATGGAGTCACTGCCCCGAAACACATGTAAAGCAGTGCAACTGAGTGATAGTTTTAAACCAATTGAAAGGCCAACCGCAAAGCTTCTGGGTTAAACACGCAGAATGGTGTAACATTAACGTGTTGAGTGGATGTGCAGACATGAGTTCTGGCCCCTCTTCACATAGATGTAATGCATTCTATGTAATGCAGCATGTATTAGATACACATAAGACATTTGCGTAAGGTACCGTATGTGTTGTGTGGAGAGTTCTTTATAATGTATTACACATATGTAAGTTACTGTGTGTGACACATTGCATGTTACATATATCTAATGTGTTCTGTGTGATATATTGCATGTAATGTATTCCATGTCATTTTAAATCTCTGACATTTGCACCAGAGGAAATGAATTCCCGTGGCATCCAATCTCCAGTGCTATCCCCCTGCACCAATGCTAACCAGTGAAAGAAAATGGATTTAAAAAAATCCACCAGGCTGCTTCCAGGCTGTGAGGCCAGGGTAATGGGAAAGGCTGCCAAGCTTGCTGTCAGACAAAGGCTGGGCAGAGAGCAGCCTGCTCACCCTGGGAGGCTGGGATTTCATTAGAAACTGCATTTATTCCAATCACCCTAGGAAGGAAAAGTAGATGCATTGTCTTTTACAGTCCATGTGGATATGTGTCTTATAGTTACTTAGTGTACAAAATGTATAAAATCTCAGAGTTTAATTAGTCTGCTTTTGTATTATTTATAAGAAAAACCACAATTTAAGAAAAAATGATAAAAGTTGTAAGAAAATTATAGAATGCATTTAAAATAACACAGCTTTTCCAGACCCTCAGCAGAGTGTCTCTGAGGTGTGTTAACCAGCCGTCATAGTGTGGGTTTCATAGAGTTCTGTTCAGCTCACTTTACTCTCTGTGATGACGTAAGCTCTCTTTGCTGTCTTGAAACATTTGTATTTCAGGAATCTTGGATTTACTAAACATTTTGTTAATTTTTAATGTACAGTTGCAAAGTGTAGACAAAAGTGGTTCTTGTTTCATCCAGGTCTTGGTTTTCATGGTCTGAGATGCATTTTATATAAAAACCATTTGTGTGAAATCCATTATCATAGCCTTTAGAGCTGTTTTTGAACACTGGCCACATTGAGGTTCCTGTGAGCAGGACCTGCGCTTTGTAACCTGGTGATCCTGTGGAACCCACACTGCTGACACCAAGCACACAGAAGTGACTGATAAAGGCGTAGTCGGCACAATCTAACCGCAGCTTGCGTGACTGGTGCTGAGGCCTCCTGGGCTGTCACCATGTGGCATTTGGTTGGCAGTAAGTTCTCTGCTTGCCGTCTACCCAGCCCAGATAATGATCCACAAGAACCGAACCTTGTGATTTGAATGAATGTGTTTATTCAGCAAGAAAAAGTAAAAGAGTCAATATAGAGAGTAGTGTAGAGAAGCAGCAGTAGATCCCACAGCCTCCGCAGAGATGACTAGGGAGCCCCAAGCCAGAGTCCCAGGCACAGCGGAGCATCCCCTCGGGTGAGATTCCAAGTGAAACAGCAAATGTCAGCAGAAAGGTAATGTGATTAAACTGGATGCTCACCACAGCCATCGACACCAACTGGGGAAGTTGAGGCAGCCAACTGAAGCTCCTAATTGAACTTTCTCTCCATGGGAGAGATTCCCACTGTGTAACTTCTGGCTTCCCATTCCCACTGTAAACATTTTTATATTATGGGATAAACAATACTAAACCTGTATGGAAAGAAAGGTTTAAGGGCACAGTGTTTTTAATTCTTGAAACCTTCAGCTATTTCTCTCTTTCCCTGTTACAGAGCCAGGGACCAGCCTGACTCAGGACAGGAAGTGTTGGAGGACACTTGATAAAAACAAGCTTGGGTGTGGAGTGGAGGGAGCAACCAGCTTGTGAAGCCTGCTTCTGAGTGAACTTAGAGTACGTGACAGCTTACCAACATACTGTGCATTACATATGTCTTCTTGGACCATGGATCATTTGGGGCAGCCTGTAAGTTTGAGCAAACCGATGATGTTGTCGTTAGACTTCTTAAAGAAGCAATTATAAATATTTTTAATACAGGGTGACTGTTCTTATACAAAGTGAAATAAATGTAAGCCTGTGTGTAAGAGAACACTTGCCCAGCTTTAGGCGTTCCCTCGGCATGGGTGAATTTTAACCAGACCTACAGGCCACAGGAGGCAGAAGACACAAGGCACAGGATACACGGAGCATAATTTGTATCTAAGAGAATGAGAGAAAGCGCACACTGTAGAAGGGTTTAGGCTGAAGTGTAGTGGGTTGTTTCACAAATAAGCACATCAGCTGTTGTCAATCAGAGTCAGTGTTTGGTGATTAACAGTGATGGTTTTGCACTTTTCATCAATTTAACTTTCAGTTCAAATGCCAAATCCATTTCAGTGCCTTAGAGTTACACGTGAAATATGCGTGGAACAATACTTTGGGAAAACAAACTAAAATTGCAGCTACACACTAAAAGCATGGGACCTGAGAAACAAACACAGTGCAGCCCAGGAAGGGGAGAGGGAATGAGATGTGCACTGAAACTCACATCGCTAAAACCTCAGCAGGAGGCCATGCAAAGGCTCCCAGTAACAATGAAAGAGTGAAACTGGAGGATGAAGAAACCAGGAAGACTGAATCAGTGTGTCCTGCCTAAGTAACTCACTGAGCGTTGCAGGTGGGTGCAGAGTGCTGGAGCTTCGGGGGTTAGGGTATGAAACAGACTCTTACGCAGTATTAGATAAATATCGTACTGAGGAATGGGGAAAGTGGGGGGAAGGTAGAAGGCCAGGGAAAAAAAAGAAAAGATCAAACATCTGTTTTCTCACGCTCGCCGTCTGTTCTCCCGAGTTCACTGAGGACTCAGTTCTACACATTTCCCCCAATTCTGTCTTCACCATCAGGTCCCTCCTGAGCTTCATTCATTCCCCACCTGAATTACCCCGACGAGGGCTGGCTTTTGACCGAGGACCCACAGATCATCTTCTATATCTGCTACAAGCGTCAGGTTGTGTTCATAAATTGAAAACCTGACTGTTATTTCCTTTCGTAACACTTGCATTGTTTTCCCATGAGATTCTGGATAAAATTCAAACCAGGAAAAGTAGTCCATGGAGGTGTCTACAGTCTTATCTCGTCCATCTTCATCCTGTTCCCTAGTGAGGGTAACCTGCACCCCAGGTCCCTAAACCCTGGGAGCTCCCTCCTCATCCCTACATGGAAAGCCCTAACTCACCTTTCAGCTAAAGAACCACTCCTTCCAAGAAACCTTTATCATTTTTACGGACTGAAACAGAACCCAGAATCTCCGACTTGCTAAACAAGCACTCTACCACTGCATACCCTAACTCTGTTTCTTTCCTTGCAAAAAGATCTCTGTATTGTGATTTGTTGATTCATCTACCCATCATTTTTACAGTCCAAGGTGAGGACTGCCTTTTTCTTCCTACTGTCAGATGTATCTGTCACAGTGTGTAACAGAGAGCTGGCGCTCAACAAATCCTTGCTAATAAAAAAGAAGAACAGAAAGTTGCACAGCAATTAAACATGAAAATGTGAACAAAAACAATAATACGAGTTGTCTTGAGGTCCAAACCATCCTTATATAACATACAACAGGGGATCATTCACAGTTTATCCAGTTTCTGGATCATACAGCAAGACACATTGATACCAAGCGGAACACATTAGATGCTAAAGGGAGCTCATGGGGATTCGGAATGACATCACCAAACTTACCACCTACACAAGCCTCCCAGCACTGGTTAGACAAGAGCATCCTGGCTGTTTCTCTTGAGGCTGAGAGTCAGTTTGCGTAGAGTCTGAGCTTTTGTGTTGTACAAATGAGCTCTTCCCAGGTGGTTCTTCCTACTGGGCAGGTTTGACATCACAATTACAGTAGGTTCTTAATCACCCTTTGGCCAGCACATCAGGACTGGCTGGGAGGTCCCACTTCAGACCTACTGAGGAAAAGCCTCTCTGGGTGGCTGTCAGCAGCCTGTGTGTGAGAGCCTCCTGATGCCCCTCAGGTGGGGTAGCCATCAGCAGCCTGTGCATGAGAACTCGCTCATGTCCACTCTTTTGTCAAGTGTGACCCTGAGAGCAGAAATCCGGGAGTGCTGCTACCGATCACCCCAGGAGAGGCCTCAAGTCAAGGTACTGATGCTGCCCTTCCAGCATCAATGTCACCCTTTCTGTTTTCTAAGGAGTGGCTTGATCTGCATGTCTCTTTTAATTGATCTGTAACAGCCCCTCCCATCTAGATATCAAAGAGACTTCTTATTTCCCTTCCTGAATTTCTCCAGCGACATCCTGTGATGCCACTGAAGCTTCCGCTGGCTCTGATCTCTTCAGCTTGGGCTCTCAGCTCTGTCACATGGGTCTCAGTATTGGAATGCACCCAGAGCGTAGCTACAAATAACCTTTTGAGGGTTTTCCATGGGAGGAGAAGCTGTCTTGCCCTTCTTTGTCTTTTGGACAGCCAAGGCAAGGAGCAACAGTGCCCATTCGTAAAACGGCCCTCAGTTTCTAGGCTGACTCTTGAGGCCCCTGATACAGCAAGCAATCTGGTTCAGAGGGCAGCAGAGATAGAAAAGGACCTACTGAGTGACAGGACCACCTGCTGGCGCCATCTGGAAATGTGTTTAGCTTCCTGTGGCTGCTGGTACAAAGGGCCACTGAGTAGTTTAGTGTTGGAGGCCAAGGCTCTGGCATGGTTGGCTCCTACCATGGGCCATGAGAAAGAATGTGACCTGTGGCCAGCCTTGTTGCTGTAACACACTGCGAAGCTCCTTGGCCTGTAGGTCCGCCACACTCAGCCCTCACATCTCACAGTGTCCCCTTGTTACACAGCCTCAGCAGAACTGGAGTAGGAGCTCCCTTATCTCATCCTTGCATATTCGCTTGCTACTCCATCAGGATGCAAGGAGGGGAACGGGAGCTAATCACTGAAGGACTGACGATCGCTCACGACACCTGCCATGAAGAATGCTGGGAGGATATAATGGACGTAGGAACTGAATTCAAGCCCATTTGCCTGGCTACAAACTCTGTCTATTTGTCTGCCTGCCTGCCTGCCTGCCTGCCTGCCTGTCTGAGACAGGGTCTCACCATGTAACTCAGACTGCCTGTGAATTCAAGTTTCTCTGGGTACTGCGGTCACAAGGGTGCCACTCCCATGCTCCAGCCCAAATCCTGTCTTGAATGTAACTTTTAGGGTGCCTCTAATATCTAAAATGTACTAACTCTTAATTAGTCTTGATGCTATTTTAATTCCTGTCTTAAGGCCATTAGGAATTACTGTGTCAGTCGTAAGAAAGCATTGATAATTTCTTAAAGAAATAATGAGACTTTGAACAGAATTCCCCATTTCCATCTCTTCCTTCTGGAGGCAGAGGTGAGCATTCCACGGCAGCTCATTATTTCTGGCCAGAATACAGATCTCTGCTGGACATCTCCACCTTCATATAATTTTAAGAGATTATTTATAGTTTATTTTCTCCCTCTGGTTCATTCGTTCTTGATTTTAGTCATCGGATAAATATAGAAAAGAATTATGCTTTCCCACTACACAACCAACAAGAACTGTCTTTGCTCTCTGAAGGTGAACCACTGCCTAGACAATATTGAATTTTCTTGTCTAGACACAAAGAAAATTCAATAGTAAGGGGAGAGAGGATAATTAAATCGACTCCGGGGTACAAGTTTGGGATCTGAGCTTCTTCGCTTATTCTGTGTGAGGTGGATGATTTGGAAGCCTTGAACCGCCATCCATTTTCCTGCAGCAGAGATCTCGTGGCCTCTGAAGATGACTGTGAAGATCAACTGAGGCTCCATTGCCTCTCAGGAACCCCTCAGCCATGTGGCAACAGTACCCCCTCCCCCTCATGGCCCCCTGAAGTCCCTACCAACCTCTTGTGGCACTTGTAGAAAGTGCGATGAATCTTCTCAAATCTTTTCTAAGGCCAGCCTCAAAGACCTACACAACTGGGTGGCCTGACAGTTTTACAGATGAGAAAACTCAGCTCAGAGGGCAAGGCAGGCACAGGACATGTCGAACTAGGGCCGCTCACACCTAGCAGGCTCCTCACCTTCTGTCTCTCTGTTGATGTAGCATTTTCTTCATTTTGGGATTTGTGTGTCCTTCCTATCCCTGAAGGATAGGGGTTGTACCTGTCAAGATAGTGTGACAGGCAGCAAAGGCCATGACACACACAGCAAAACTGAGATCTTCTGTTTTCAAATGCTGCAAGTTCTTGGGCTTCACATGATCTGGAACTGAGTGGACATGATAAAGCACACAAAAGGAGGTTTCAGACCTCACTAGACATCCTCACATGGCAAAGGGAGGCTCCAGAGTGGTTCAGGGCTGCCAGCCCCATACCCACTGTACCCTGCAACTTGAGAGGAAGTTATGTGTCAGGTGAGAAAGGCAAAAGGCTCATAGGCTGAAAGGAGAAATGCTCTGAGCAGTGTGAATCCACACCATAATCGCACCAGAAACACAGTATACAGACAATGAGCCATAGTGACTACTGCCTTCAAACAAGCAAGTTCCCTGTTTGCAGCAGTGAACAAGCCTGCTCACCTCAAGGCCAAGCGATTTGGCAGAGGGCAGCTTCTCAGCAACCAAGGCTGTTTTAAACAGGGGCAGATCTGAGCATATTTTTAGCAAAGCTGCACATACAAGTTGGTCACCTACAAACCAGTTCAGGCCTAGGGTAGGGGCTGAGTGGGTTCAGAATTGCCAAGATGTCTGCTCTAAGCGACAGGAAAATGCCCAGATGCACAGTGATGCTGCAGCCCTGACTGGAAGAAGTTGAGGAGTATTTTGATTTATTTCGCGTAGAACAACTGTACCTTGAATGCTTGTGCAAGGTGACCCTTCCAATACACCAAGACCATGAATTTTTAAACTAAGCATATAAAGTTTTCCAGTGGGATAGAATATTCTAACTCCAAATCTTGTAGTTGCAAAATGCTTGTCTTTTCAAAATTCTTTAAAGCGTATATAGACCTAAAGTTAGTGAAGACGGGAGTGCGTTGCCATAGAAACCGTTGCTCCAGTGGTGATGTCATTTAAATAAAGCTTGTCTGGATCTATGAATGAACGCTTGTTCCTCTACCTGGACTTCAGAACGATGCGGTAAATAAAGGAATGTATGACTGATTCTTACCTTTCCTAGTCACGAGCTCTCCTCGTAAACTCACTAAGCATACTTTCTCCACACTGTGGGGAAGCAGATGCTACATGGGCAATCGCTGCTTTCTAACAAAACCAGACTTAAAACATGTAAGAAGGTACACAAACCAGATCACAAAGCTGACCCCTGTTCCACAGAGAGCTAAAACATTTAGATTTCGTAAGTGTGACTTATCTTTTGGGCATAACAGCTGATAGTAAATTCTAACTGTTCATGCTAAATTTTAAATTTATATTTTCTCTTCGTAAATCAAGACACTACTACTAGGTTGATTTTAAAGGGTATGTGTCCAAAAGGGTTAAATGCTAACCCTTCATTGCAAACTTTAATTCAATTTTTAGTTTTTCATAATATATATATTTTATATACATATATACATATTATATATATATAGAAAGAGAGAGAGAGAGAGAGAGAGAGAGACTGAGTTTCTCTGTTGAACAGAGATTCACTTGCCTCTACCTCCCAAGTGTTAGGATTAAAGGCATGTACCACCACTGCCCAGCTGTTTTTCCTAATTTTTTTACCCACAATTTCTTCAATGTATATATTCATTTCCCAGTCATCTTAAATAGTAAGAGAAAGTATTGACAAGCTGACGCCAATCTGACCAGCCCAGGTCAGACTGCACCAGTGTCAGTAAAACTCTTTGGCAGGTCTCAGTACTGACGTTCTTGGCAGTTTTTCAGTTTCTGACATGTTTGATTTCTGGCCCTTCACTAGGCTTTAAAATCTACCACAGCCTTTACCATCCATCAGATGACATTATTCCCCTGAACTCACTTCCCAACAATCCCCATTTCTTGGATCAGATTTGGCATCTCCTGTCACTTTGGCTGGAACAGTCTTCCCATCCCCTCAGTGTCCCAGTGCTGGTTTTATGGGACATTCCAAGAGGAGGCATTTAATCCCTTTGGGTAACAGAGAGGTGTGGGATTTATTTTATACTGGTTAGCTGTTTATATAATTTAACTTCAGAAAACAATTTGGGGCAAAAGGGGAGTGTCGGATGTACTTTGTATACAGGACATTATGAAACACTTCATAAGGAAGACAGCCGAACCCTGGGGACTGAGGCTATTCCCAGGACTTTACAAGAACTCAGTCTTCTGTATTTCCATCTGAATACGTGTGTGCCCAGCTCTCCCACATGGAGAACTTTTCTCACCACACAAAACAAGACGTAGAAAAGCTCTAATGACAACTAGAGGTGCATTTGAAGTTACTCTGAGAAAAATGGTTTAACCCAAACATGCATCTCTATCCGGAGTTGTGTAGCTCCATTGGGCTGTGCAGCCTTGTGGCTTCCATTATGGCCACAGCGGACTCCTGTAGTGTAGGAGCATTAGTAGAGCCCAGGCTGAGTTCTTGCAAAAACTATAAAAGAGTTGGGGTGACTGTAACAGCACTTACAAGACCACTAAAATAACATCTCAGTCTATACTTGGGTGAAGTACTGCTCAAGGACACAGAGAAAACCACTCATAAAATAAATAAAGTGCAATAAGTCTAGAAAGACAAATTATGTGACCAGGCACACCTGTGTCCTGGACAGACAGGACCCCAGCCAAATGAGCTGGGATAGGTCTGGACACACCACGGAAAATAGAAAAATCACATGGAAAAATGATAGCAGAAGTCCAGGTGTGTAAACAGGCCTTAGAAGGTCATGTTGGCATGACAGGCCCACTCGTGGGCTCATAGGTTCTAACCTAACAGCCAAGCTCAGGGCCCAAGATGGACTCTTCTGCCTAACCTGTGTAAGATGCTTTACATGAACTACCTCAGGTGAGTGACCCATAGCCAGGAGGAAGCACAATTATCTGATTATCCGTAGTTTAGCATGGCAGACTGATAAGGATAAGGATCAAACACTCTGGAATGGAGCTGCTTGGTCTGCCTGCTGCTCTTTCTGCATCTACCCACTTGTAAGCTAAGAGCTGTGCATAGTGTTCTCCCTCCGCCCCAAGTTAAGATAAAAAGAATTTCAAACAGTGCCTGGCTCAAGAACTTCCTAGGTACAGCATGGCCAACAGAGGAGAAAGCTGGGCAACTGTCTCATGTAAAAGTGTGCGGTGAAGTGGGTGCTTAGATCCACAAGCACAAATGCAGGACTCATGTCATAGCTCAGGTTGTACAGTGTGGGTTTTGAAGGGGAAGGATCAAGTAGAGGCCTCTGCCAGAAAATGAGAGATCTCAGGGATCTCCCCTGGGAAGAGGTCAGGAGAGGCACAGTCAACACCACCCCAAGATTCCTTGTTTATTTTGCCTCAGTTTGACTGCTGTCATGAACTATCTGAAGGTCTTTTCATAATGCCCTTTCTATAAACCTATTCCAGTGTTCACTAGATACTTAAAATCTCTGACTTTGCATTACTGAACTCATCTCCACCTTTTAAGATAAGATTTATGCATTTAAGGTTTATTTTTATTTTATGCGTGTGAAGTTTTACCTGCATGTATGTCTGTGTACCACATGTGTGTGGTGCCCATGGATGGTGTTCCCATGGTGTCAAACCATATGAATTGGATCTGTGACTCCTTCACAGCCCAAGTCTCTTTAGCCCATGAGTTCCTCTCTCTGCTTCTCATGTTCTCTTACACACACTTGAAAGAGCAGGAATCTGTAGTAAAGAGCACACCCCACTATTCTAGGGGAAAGAGAAAGGAAAAACCCATCCTGTGTGGCTTCTCACAAAGCTGCAATGGGCTGGGGACAAGGCATGAGAGGAACACATTCATGGGTATTCATTTCCAGGAACAGGTATCAGTCTTCACTGTTGTCGGTCCTGCCATGTCAGAGGGAGAGGTGATTGCCTTGTTTCCCAGCGAGTCATCTGAATCGAGTGTGGAGGGGCACATAGGTATCAGAGTGTGAACTCTCAATAAAGAAGGTTGTCAAGTCCCTGCCCCACACTATCACCCTGACTCCTGAAGCAGTTTCAGAAGGATTTCCACTTGTTACAGTTCCTCAGTATTTCCTCCAAATGTTACTGATGAAAATATTGGCTCAGTGTGGACCATAAGTTCCTTTGTAAGCTGATCACTTGCCCCAGCTTTGGTCCTGGTGAACTTTGTGGTCCAGAGTAAAGTGACTTCAAAGGAACATCTGAAATGTGGTTATCAGACTCCTGGGAGGATTCATTAGGTGTTCAGAGTCTAAGATATCAACTACATCAAACAGTGAACTTAAACCAGTAATGGAAATCCATGGAAGTAGCTTAAAGCAAAGTGAGAGTTGTTCGAAGAATCCAATGGAATCTGAAAGGAGGAAGTGCAATGCCTAAGAACAAAAGTGGGGCCCCCTTTCATTCTCTCCTCTCCCCTGTCAGCCTTTGCCTCTGCAATCTCTCTGCAGTGGGACATGTCTCCCTTCAGTCCATGCTTCTTAAATGCTCAGAATTGCCCCAACCCTGGAGTGGTTCCAACTACATAGAAGAGATCAGTATTGACTTCTCTGACCCTCAGATTTTTTAAATAAAATTGTATTAGTCAAACCACCCAAATGCAGCACAGAGCTTGGGGTATCCCCAAGCGATCCCCATTGTGAAGGGCCTGGCTTAGGTATACTTACCTTGGGAATTCTACCCATTCTCAAAAGCAGCGGACTTCTCCCAACCTGCGTCTCTGCTAGAAAGAACTTGTTGATAAGAAGCTGACTTTCATCTTCTTGACTCAGGAAGCACTCAGGTTTAGGAGGGAAAGCTTTAAAGAAGCAGGCCAGGGACTCCAACATAGCCACTGAGCGTCAAAACAAGTCCTGTCTGCACCCTGGCCAGATGCACAGGCAGGGTAGACAGTGAGAGGACCCCAAAACCAGATGTCCTCAGTGGTCTGGGGTTAAGACAGCTTCCCCACACTCATAGGCTAATCAGGAAGTCAAACAAAGGGTACCAGGAGGGAAAAGCAGTTACAGTAAATGATTGGGGAAATGTTGACACACTGAGCTGCATGGAAGGAAGGGCCCTGCTCCAGGGGCATGTGAACTGGTGCAGATGCACTACAGAATGCTACAGGCTGAGAGAAGTCTAAGGTCAAATGCCAACAGGTTTGGTTCCCTCTGTGGATTGTCCTTGGCTGGCAGGGTTGATTTCTTTCTGTGCCCTGAGTCTGTCCATCCTCATTGTTTAGCTGTGCCCAAATTTCCTTCCTTACGAAGACAGAAGTCAGATAACATTTGTCCTACCCCAAACCCTCATTTAACTTCTGTTACTTCCTTGAAGGACCTATGTCTAATGTGTCTACATTTGGGGTTGATTTCCACCCATGTATCCCACAGCTGGCTGGACATTATACTCAACCACACCCTGAACATGAACCCCAAAGCCTTCTCCTTCCCTGAGACTCCCGTCATGAAGTGTGAGACACTTTAGGTCCTCAGGTCTGTCTAAGCACAATTCCATTGTTTCAAGCCACCCTTTTTATAGCTCAGTCTAGTGCTTTCTTTCACAGTATGAATTTTGGGAGGGAGATAGAATTCAGCACAAACAAAGATGAGAGGAAATTTCCAGAGCAATAATCTTGAAGGGTCAGGCAGGGAGAGTTCCCAGAGGCAGAATAGCAGAAATAGAGGCATAAAAACAGAGCATGCGTGGCTGAGGTTGGAATGCTGCCTGGTTTGGAGACATGGTGGAGCTTAGGAGACATGAGCTGAAGACTGGTAAAGTAATGGAGTTGTAAAGGTAATTAAGACAATTGCTGAATTATCAGTCAGTTTGTGTGAAGGTAGGCATTCCTCTTCCCCAGCTTCCTAAGTGCTTGGATTGCCAACAGCTAAGAGGTACTACACCCAGCTCAAAATGAGTTTAAAAATGTATTGATGCTAGCACCATGAAGAAAAGTTTATAGAGCAAGATTCAAAGTAGAGACATGATCTCCAGAGGTGGTTTTGTTAACTCTGAACCAGAGCAGGACTAGCTGATGGGGGGTAGATATGCAGCTGAGAAACTGACACTCAGAAGTAGAGTCCTTGCGATCACTACCAATGTCTTAGGAGGGGACAGGAAGAGAGACTGAGTATCCCACAGTTCTTAGCTTGGATGACAAGATTTTAGTAATGTTACTGAAAAGGAGAGGTTGGAGAAGGGCTCAGTGCAAAACACAGTGAGCTCCAGGTCTCAGCAGGGCCCATGGCCTGTCCAAAGAACTGTGAATACAGAATCACATTTTCAAGAAAGTAAAAATACAATTTAGTTTCATAAGCATGAGAAAGGATGCTGAATTCACATGTGGATGACTTCTTCTGCACCCTCAGACTCTGGGAATAGCAGACAAGCATCCCTTGAAATTCCCATTCTAGCGCCCAGCAGGATGGCTCTTCAGTGAAAAGAGGCAGTTTACATATGTCTAATCACAAATCAGCGTTTTAGCTATTTTCCGATTACTTAATGTCAAAATGGGAGAATGCATGCCTTCAAAGATCTGAGACTCAAATACTAAAATAAGATGCATCATTATAGAGGGTTTTCCCCGTGTCTGTGCAGTACTACCACATGCAGAGGTCGTAATGAAGGGTGCTTCTAAGCATTAAGCCTGCTCTTACAAGAACCCACGGAGAAGGAAAAAGAAAACAAAGAAATGAAAAAAAGAAGGTAAAAGATGTCGGGGGTGGGGGTGCCCCAGTGTTTGCAGGGTACCAGGGAGCCTGCTCCAGGTCTGGGTTTGGGCAGTGAGGCCCAACTTCAGGTTGAATTCTGTCATGCCCCATCTCAGGCTAGAATGGGCCAGGTCAAAGTTCACAGAGATCAGAGCAGCCTTCTGCCTCTAAAGACCATGGCGAAGCTAATATAACTCATATATATATATATATATATATATATATATATATATATATAAAGTTTATATATATATAAATTTTTATGTTAGTTTTTTTCCCATGGAGTGGGAGGGTGTGGCATGGAGGAATGGCAAAAGGGTGTTATCAATATATGCTGTATGAAACTCAAATTATGAGTAAAAGTATTATTAAAAAGATTAAAATACAACAAAGAAAAAATTCTAAAATGACATAAACCATAAGAACAGTAACAAATAAGAGGGGGGCATTTACTCCCTCCTTACCGTCCAGGCTAGCAGCAGCTTCTTCCTTGCAGCCATGAGCCACTTAAACCTACATTTTCCTGAACCTGCTCAAGTGTGGACAAGAGCCAGGTGTTAAGGAGTAATGTGACTACTGAGATAGAGATGTGCTCCAAAGATCGTAAGAAGTGACTGTTAGGAAAAATATCTAAATGCTGTCCAGGTGTTAGGATTTGACCTTTCAGATGACGTCAATACAAAGAAATGCAAACATTTAAAAATAGCAGTTATCAAGTATTTTCCCAAATAATTATGTGAGAGAGAATTATTACGGTAAATCATGTAAGCTCTCAAACTTAGCAAATGCCAGCTACAAATTATGTTTGAGTTAATTGTGACCAGCTCTGTCCCTTTTTATTTTTTATATTTTTATTAATAATTTGAGTTTCATACAATGTATCTTAATAACACCCTCTTCCCATTCCTCCCTGTTCCACTCTCCTGAACTCCTGTGCCTTGAAAGAGAGAAAGAAAGAAAGAAAGAAAGAAAGAAAGAAAGAAAGAAAGAAAGAAAGAAAGAAAGAAAGAAAGAAAGAAAGAAAGAAAGAAAGAAAAGAAAGAAAAGAAAATTGAGTCAAGCTTGAGTGGCAGGAGAATGGATGGCGGGCTTCACCGTGGTCTTTGGAGGCAGAAGGCTGCTCTGATTGCGGGATCTCGCCCATATTATTCCGAGACAAAGCATGACAGAGTTGAACCTAAAATTGGGCCTCATCGCCCAAACCCAGACACCAGCAGGCTCCCCGGCATCCTGCAGGCACTGGGGCATCCCGCAAGCCCTCCAACATCCCACTGGGACCCAGGTCTCCCACAGGCTACCTGGTCATCCCTCAGGCACCCAGTCGTCCGGCAGGTACCAGGACCTCCCACAGGCACCAGTGCCTCCTGTAGGCACCTGAGCACTCCACAGGGACCCAGACATCCCACAAGCACCCAGAATTCACACAGGCACCAGGCTTTCCCTCCCACAGGCACCAGGACCTCCCACAGGCACCAGTGCCTCCCACAGGCACCAGGGAATCCTGCAGATGCCCAGGCATCATGCCAACCTGCACCCAGGCACCCAGCCAACCTGCATACACCTGGGCATCATGCAGGCACTCAGTCTTCCCACAGGCAACGGTGGGCATCTGGTCATCCCACCAACATCTGGACATTTCACGGGCAACAGGGTCAACTGCAAGCACTAGAGTATCCTGCAGGTTTCCCAAACATCCTGCAGGCACCCAGACATCTCACAGGCACATGGACATCACACAGGCACCCAGATATCTGGCTGGCAGCAGGGGCTCCCCCTGACACCCTATTATCTGGTAGGCACCAGGACCTCCTGCAGGTACCAAGACCACCAGGGAACCAGGAAACCCTGCAGATACCCAGGCAACATGCAGGCACCAGCCATCTCACAGACAGCCAGACATCATGGAGGCATCTGTTCTTCCCACAGGCTTCTGGACACTGCAGAGGTACCTGGACATCCCCAGGCACTCAGACATCTTTATCACCTGGACCTCCCACAGTTATCTGGCCATCCCACATGCACCTGGCCATCCTGAAGGTCCCCCAGCATCTTTCAGTCACCAGGCATTATGTAGGCTCCCAGGCACCATGCTGGACACTGTATTTGAGGTAGGCACCTGGACACCACCCAGGGCCCCGGACTATCCACCAGAGTCAGCACCTCACAAAGCCAGCGACAGGTGAACTCTGGCAGTGTTGCAATGCAGATAGAACTCAGACTATCCTGGTCCACATGAGCATCCCTAGGCCTTCAAAGTCCCTTCCCAAAGGAGAGGCTCAACCCCACCCATGGAACAATCTTGAGCTGGGACACCCTGCTGCCCCCTGGAATCAGGGTGCTCCCAAGGCTTGGCAGCACGTTCCGGAGTCAGGACGCACTGAGACTCTAGGCAGCTCTAGTGGTGTCAGCAATGCAGACAGACCTCTAATTGTTCTGGTCCACATGAGCTTTTTAAGGTTTCTGAGATCTCTTTCATAGGGAGGACACTCAATCCCCCAGTATGGAATATTCTTCAACTGGGACATCTTGCTCAGGGTCTGGGTGACCTCGAGGTCTGGCAGAGCAATCAGGGTCAGGACTTGCTTGAGCTCCAATTGTTGCACACGCACCCTTATCACTGTCCTGCCCCCTTGGCCTTTGTGCTTGCAGCCCTTGATAACACCACTGCCCATACTACCCATAGCAGCTACTGCCTCAGGAGGAGTAGAATTGTCCTGGCAGGTGGTGAAAAGGCCAGGAGGGTCTGTTGGTCACCAGAGGACAGGTCTCTGTGTGAATACTTCACTGCAGTTGTTAGACACTGTGTGGGCTCATGAAGAGAGACAAGGAGGCATATTCATAGTTGCAAACCTGCCAGACCTTAGCAGAGGGAAGCACCGTCATGGAAAGTGTCCTGCTAGACAGTGAAACCCGGCATGTCTTATCTCAGAGGTTTTTATTGACACCTAAAGCTCCTCAGGTGTTCTCTTGATACCACATGCAGATCATGAGCAATCAAACGTCTTTTACATAAAGCCAACACCTGCAGACAATACAAATGCCAAGACCTAGCCAGTCCTTTCCCCAACAGTGCACAAAACAACCATTTTAAACATAATTGAAAATAAACTTCTAACAACATTCAGTCCAGGAGATGAGACACTCTTCAGCTGGGCTATCCTGTCATTGCTTAGGAGCGGGTGATCCTGTGGTTTGGCAGTTAGTTTGGGGTGCAGGATCTGGTCCAGCTCCAGTCTGCTGCACCCCACTTCGTGGTCATCGCCTGGCCTCTGGGCCTGCAGCCCCTGCTGGCACCTCAGCCATGCTGTCCCACACCACATTGCTCAGGGAGAGCAATAGTGGCAGCCGTGGCCATGGCGGCAGCAGAACTGCATCCTGGCAGAGAGGCCAGGATGGCCTGGTGGCAGACTGAGGACCTATGTTCTGTCTGCCCTGGGTGTGCACACATGCCTGTCCCTACCTCCAGCCATGTGTCTCCTAGCTGTGCTTGCCACTGTTCCCCTCTCTGCTGGGTCCCTGGGTCTGCCTCTCTTAGCAATGTGCCTGCTCCATTCTCGGAGTGGCAGCTCCAGCCTGGCAGGTCACCAATAGGGCTGCCAGGTTGTGACCTCAGCCTTGTGGCATCTCAAGCACCCTTCCCTCTCAGGAAAGCTCCCCTGTCCTCCATCCTGTTTGTGACTGGCTGAGCCTGTGGGCTCGCTCCATCATCCTTTCCCTCCACTCAGAGCAGCAGGTGTGTCTCGGACCCTGAGTCTGTCCAACCACTTTTAATTCACGAAGTTCCTCCTGCCTGACCAGGCACCAGTGCAGTTCTCCCAGCACACGAATACATAAGGAGCTGGGAGTGATCTGTATGCAGCTCTGATTCTCCCTCCCAGACTGCCTTCACGGCCGCCTCCTCCGTGTCTCAGGCAGCACCCGTGGGCTGAGTGGGGGCCCTGGCCTGTTGGGTAGCTATGGCGCTCCTGCAGGCCTGCTCCCATGTCTTTCTACTGCACTTTGTGCCCCCTTGTCTATTCCTGATTCTCCTCTAGGTTCATTCCTCCACGCTTTGGGTGGAACCTGCTGGCTTGTGGGCAGAATCTGCTGTCCAAACCCATGGGCTGAATGGGAGTCCCCCTTCTTGCAGGAAGGGGTATGGCACCATGGTCCTGCCCTGCGGAGGTTCCTCTTCAACAGACTCTGCACTCTGCTTGCCACTTCCACACTGCACAGGCCAGGATTGCCGGCCCATTCTACTGTGTCTTTCCGATCATTCTGGATTCTCATAGTTTCCCCCGACACACACTGGATCAGGTACCAATGTAGCATCTCCGGTTCCATGAACACTTCGGGGGCTGTGGACATTTTAGGTGGGGGTGGCAGGGCAGCTGCTGGGGCCCTAACAGATTCTGCTCACTGACCCACCGCCATGTTGAATTTGTTTAACCCGCATTGCATTTCTTACCCTGTCAAACCTGATATTTATCCTGAGGTGTTTGGGTACTGATTCTTGGGCATTAATTATGTTTTCACTCTCTCTTGAGTTTTGATTTTCTATTTTTAACATCACAAGGTATTTTAAATGAGACATTTTAAGGTCTGGAGATGTAGTTCCATTGTTAGAGGGCTTGCCTAGCATACACAAAACCTTGGGTTTAATCTCCAGTAACTATAAAATCAGGTGTCCTGGTACAAGTCTATAATCCCAGCACTCGTCAGTTAGAGGCAGGAGGGTCAGAGATTCAAGCTCATCTTTTACCAGCCTGTGCAATATGATACTGTCTTAAAAATAAAACAAAGGGAACCACCTGTCACGGCAAGTGCCATCCTGGACAAGGGAACCATGATTATCTGACCTCAGGTGTTTTATTGACACAAAAACTCTGCCCTCGAATCCAAAGGCCTATTTGCATAATGAAGGAAGCTTGTAGTTAGTCTCATCCCACAGTCCTTTAGCAGCCGAACTATGTCACCTTTAAGATGGAGGAGCTCAAAGCCTAAGGGGAGTGTTCTCTTCTTGTTGCCTGAGACTGTGGGAGTGGGATTACAAGAATTTCTCCATAGCCACTGTTCTGTTCAGAATGTAAGCTGTTTGGACTTTGGCTTTGCCTGAGAGCCTTGAGCAGGTGCAGGTCATGAGGAAGCAAACATCTGAATCACAGATTTACATCAGACCAACACCTGCAGATAAAGCAGACTGCCAAGGCTTGGGCCAGCCCTTCCCCCAACAATGTACAAAACAATTAAAGTTCCATGAGCATAACTAGAAGCAAACTTCCCCAGCATTTGAGTTCTAATGTCATACTCTGTCTCACATTGAAAGACCTGTACCATGCATACAAGCTAGCATTTGCCCAGGTACCTCTGTGTTTCTCATTGCTGTGACCAAATAATTGGCACGGAAAGCTTAGAGGAAGAAAGGGTTGTAACAGCTCAGTGCATCAGAGCAGCACCAGGTGGGGGGGTGTGCAGGTGGAGCTGATTGTGGGTGGGTGGTATACATAGCAGTTCTTCACATGGTAGTTGGATTGGAGCCAGGGAGTAGACTATACCCTTGAAAGGCCCACCCTCTGCAAAAGAGGGGCCTTTGGGGAACACTTTAGATTCAAGCCATAGCACCCTATTTGACAGGAATGAAATCATAGTCTCTAAGATAAAATACTTGCTGAAAGATTGTCTCTGTGGGTAAAAGCCCTTGTTGGTATATCTGTTGCCTCAAATATCTCTATTATCTCTAAGGATAGTAGAGGGTTGAGAACCCTGTGAAATTATTTGAGACACAGGTTTGTGATTGACTTTTTGTTAAGAATGGAGTCCATAAATATTGTCATGGTCTCAAAGATGTCTGTAAATACCTCTGATCTCCCCCATTAGAAACAAAGTCAAGGTGTGTTAAATTGAAACACAGTCTACCAAGTGTTTTATTTGGTCATAAAACTGAGCAGGGCTACAGACAAGGAGTCTGTTTTCATCTGAAATTCCTGTGTTGTGTTGTGTTTTCCTGGCTCTAACCCAGCTCACAGGCAACATCTCTGCTCCAGGAACTTTCTCCCCAACCTCCCTTTTACCACTACCAAGCGATTCTGTTAAATCTCAGTTTTTCATACAGAAAAGCTGAGACAACAGCACCCATTTTATCATTACCAAGAATAACCTCAGGCCTTAAAGAAATTACCCAAAAAATGACTAGAACCTGCTAGAATGCCCGACAACAAATTTGTTCTTTTTCCTGTGTACAAAACAGAAAACACGTGGATAATCTGACTTAAAAAGTTTTGATAGATGGAGGGGGTAAGGCAGAAGGCTTCCTCCAGTCCTGTTCTCTCCCAGTGTTTGAGGAAACAACAGTCATTCCCCTAAGTACCAAGATCATAAAAGAATGAAGTAACTCAGAAAAGAACTCTTCTGTAAGAAAAATCTCTTCTCTTTATCCTCTCTTTCTCCCCTCCTATTTCTTCCCCTCCTCCTTCTCCCCCTCCTCCTTCTCCTCTCCTCTTTCTTCTTCTCTTTCCGGTCTTCTCCCCAACTCTCTTCTTCCTCTTTCAGGTTTCAGCGTGTTTGGGAGAGTGTTTTAGAATAAGCATGGTTTATTATTACCTCATTAGTCAGACATATGGTGGCTTAAATGACACTGTCCTAAGCTCATGAATGACGAAGGCCTCAGGATCTCCATCGCACACAACAGCTTTGGTCCAGGTGATTCATGCTACATTGTAAGTACTAACTTAAGTAGCAGACATTAAAATACTTACTTCTTAGTGGCATGTAAATAAGTAATGTTTTGCAGTTCATTAGGAACGCTGCATGATATGTTAAAAATAGTTATAAGGTGTTATTAGCGATAATAAATAAAACCTGTAGCAAATGGTTCCAGCCTTAACTGCAGCCACCATGGTGATATGTACCTGATAATCCTTCCTCTGAAACTTACTGTGTTTATAACAATCATTTTTCCTCTACTCTGATGCTAGTATGAATCTCTGACCTTGAATTATGTCAGTGAACTATCCCAACCTTTTTTGGACCGGAAGTAGCCCTACTCAAGCATATAAAATGGGAAGATACATCTTGGACAAGAAGATATTCTGAAAGTTGTGATTTATTATATTTTACTTAATTTGCTTTGGCCTTTTTTCTTTCAACTAGTTGTCAGTTATCAAGTTTATTAGATTTTAAGTGATAGGAATTGATATGAGACAAGTCTACACACAACTCTGCCATGGTAAAATTTTGAAGACTAAGCCAAATATAAAGTAGATATTCCTGGCAGTGGGGTCTTCCCTGACCTTTTGAGTAACACAGTTCTCACTCTGATGAGCATGGCTTACTATTCAAGAATACCTGAGCAGAAACTAAGTTTTCTCTATTCTTTTCTGTCACGTAGTTTGAAATCCCAGCTTCCTAAAATCCTGTGGATTAATTTTTCTCTACTCTCCAGCTGAAGCATCTACAAAGACATTGCCACTTTTGGGGTCCTTGGGAGTTAATCTTCCTCAATCAAATCTTATCTTCCCAGTCTCTCTTCTTCTGCTATAGGAAGTGTACTGAATTTAAACGATTTGAATTCTGGAATTACACTACAGGATTAAGTAACCTGGGTAGAACTAGTATCTATAGTTAATGCTCTGTTGTTAAATTGTCTGATTCAGTCATGAGTGATTAGGAAATTAAGCACCACTGTGCATGTTTCCCACATTGCACTTTTCCCTTTGCCTTCATCCAGACACCAAAGAACACCCATCCAGAACACTGGAGAACACCCATCCAGAACACTGGAGAACACCCATCCAGAACACTGGAGAACACCCATCCAGAACACTGGAGAACACCCATCCAGAAAACTGGAGAACACCCATCCAGAATACTGGAGAACACCCATCCAGAAAACTGGAGAACACCCATCTAGAACACTGGAGAACACCCATCCAGAACACTGGAGAACACCCATCCAGAACACTGGAGAACACCCATTCAGAACACAGGAGAACACCCATACAGAACACTGAAGAACACCCATTCAGAACATTGGAGAACACCCATTCAGAACACTGGAGAACACCCATCCAGAATACTGGAGAACACCCATTCAGAACACAGGAGAACACCCATACAGAACACTGAAGAACACCCATTCAGAACACTGGAGAACACCCCATTCAGAACACTGGAGAACACCCATACAGAACACTGGAGAACACCCATTCAGAACATTGGAGAACACCCATTTAGAACACAGGAGAACACCCATACAGAACACTGAAGAACCCCCATCAGAACACTGAAGAACACCCATTCAGAACACTGGAGAACACCCATCCAGAACACTGGAGAACACCCATCCAGAACACTGGAGAACACCCATTCAGAACACTGAAGAACACCCATTCAGAACACTGGAGAACATGATCTGAAATACAATCCTTCCTGAGATTGCCTAGTATTGTCTTTTTCTTGACAAAGACACACACTTTGGAAATTTTGTGTTTTTCCTTTCCCTAGATTGATTTCCATCCTTTTCAGCCTGGTAAAAGCTGAGGGCTAGTTGTGCTTTCTCTCTTCTGTAGCGGTTTCTCCAAATGTCCTGGGTGTCATTCACTCACCCCACGGCTTCACCCTCCAGTCACTACGCTCATCAACAGCACTGAAAACACCTGTGCAGTTACATTCTGAATGGCTAGGCAGAAGCAGAATATAGGCACACTTATATCCTGAGTACCGACATCATGACTCACTAAAGTTTCTTCTGATGTCCCACTTATTTGTAAAATATAATGACAAGTTGAAAACAAAACAGGCAATAAAACCAAGGACAAATATTACCAACAAGGACACTCTCTATGCAGAACTTAGTTGTGAGCATCCAGGCTCAACACTAAAAATCATTTCAACTAATCCAGACAGCCCTCCCACTAAGGCACAGGTCCAGGTTCTATTTCTAACTTAAGCTAAAATACACTAAATAGCTGAATGATATATTTGTTGCTATTTCTGTTTATAAGAACTGAGCAGAAAAAAGAAAGAACAGGCAAAAAGGACAAAGGCACATTGCTGCAATCTACATATGTAAGACAAACCAAACCACGGGGAGATTAAGGAGGCAGAGGGAAGAGGTTTAGTTTGCTTCACGATGAGTGGTTTCTGCCTTTAGTGTGCTTTTACTCAATCACAGCCCAAGTTGTTTCCCTCAAATCTGCTTCACTTTAAGACTGAGGCATTTTGGTGACTTCACTGTAGGCATAGTTTTCTCCTTTTATCTCAAAAATATAAACCACATTTAACATCTATTATGCTTTGTGCATGATAGGTCTGTTTGGTCTAGTGATCGAAATGCATCTCGAAGAGCCTGTGAGAGTCTAGAGACGAAGGCTGCATGGGGCAGCAGAGGAAGTCCTCATCTCAGCAGCTGAAATTACAGCTACTACGAAACTCCACCAACCTGTCTTGTGGAAGTTTCATCGTTATGAGCGATCTGGAGAATGCTTTGCAAGGCACACTTGGCAAGTTTGGGGTGATAAGGACTCCTACGTACTGATGGCATCTGTGTCTATCTTCACATCGGGGCACAGCCTGTAATCACACATCCGTAGGAGGTTTACATTCCTTACACTTTATCGTGAGCATGGCTACAGTTCGTAGTTTTAGTTATGTTGGGATGAACAAGTGATTTTGCTGACTTGGAAACTAAGTACCAAGAGGCAGGGCTTCCCAAGTGTAGCACTGAAACAGAACAGTGGGTTGGAGGATATGGCAGATTAAAGGAAGGTCAGCTTTTCCAAACTGCATTTCCTCAGCAAAAGTGGCTGTGATCCTGAAGGGAAGCTCGAAACACTGAGCTGTGTGTCTGGTTCACCTGCTGCATCTCGGCGTTGCTACCCATTCCTAGTGGTTATGCTCAGAGCTGCAGGGAGGCGGAAGAGAGGGCAGAGAATGCGATAGACTAATTTTGCATCTTGGGTCAGTGTTGGCTGGGGCTGGTTGGTGTTAACTTGCTTTGTGGTTGGTTCATCACGTGGCCCCATGAGTTTCCTTTTCCAGAAAATTAAGGGTTGGTTTATGTGTTTTATTTTTCTGCCTTTGGATGGACTAAGGTGAATCCATCAGCATGAAAAGTCATGCTTTTAAGCCACTGTGACAAGTGTGGGTCACCTTTGTTCATAGTAGATCCTAGAAAGGAGTCACTTTTCCACTGTAAGCTTTGATCAGAATTAAATTGTGCCTTTTGATAATACCCAATATTGTGTCAATTATGGTAACCTTCCCATATTGGGTAAATTATTGAACATTTGTGAGCCTTACTTTTCTTCCCTATAGGAAACAGCCAGTAATACTTGTTTCACGGTGTTGTGAAGAGAAATAAATAAGAATTTCTGTGAGATTGACTTGAGTCTAGAATGTAGAAGTTTCCCAGAGATGGTATGGTTGTTATCATTGTGAGGGAAATGGGATGTTTAAGGATTTGATTCTCAGTAGCTGGAGCTGTCCTGCTCTTCCGTGTGGCTGTTGACTTCAACACGAGGATCTGTTTTAAATTTTCAGCCATCTATCAAAGATGTCACCTCAGCTGTTTCCAGTATCTGGAAATATTGTCACCTTTAGGGGTATGGGCGTGGTAACGCATCATCACAGGAAGCAAAATAACCAGACTAAGAAACTTACTCACCAAATATTTTCTCTTATTTGTGGATTATACGTTTTTATCTAGACGCATAAAAGCCGTATATATGGTAGCTCACAAAAGCAAATGGGAGACCAGAACAAAAGAAACTCACAGGAATAGGAAGAGGGGAGGTGGTTGGGAGAGTACGAGAAAGGGTGGTACAGCAGAGAGAAACTGTAATGAACACAGTATGTGTGCAGTGAATATACACCAAAAAGAACTCATACATCAGCACTGAATTTAAAAAAAAAACTGTTAAAGCTACCACCCTTTCTGAAATTATTGTTCCCAACATTTTTTTCCCTGAAGGGAAAAAAAACAAAGTAAGAGTATCTGTTAAAACCAGGAAGTACCACCTGTTTCACTCCTCGTTTGGTGAAGGACAGCTTGTTGTGACACGCAGAGAGAGTGTAAGGGTCTTGTGCCCCTCAGCTGCTAACTCTTCCTATTTCTAGAACCTGCCTATTCGGCCTCTACAAACATGAATGAGTCTGAAGCAGCCTCTGCACTGTCGACTGTCTGCTGGGGGAAGGTAGGAGTCAAATGTGTAGTTATCTCAACAGCAGACTTTTACAAAGCATAGAACTACACATGAAGACAATGATAGAAGACAGAGCCTTTTCCTAACAGGGTAGATGCAATTAAAACAAATACAGGAAAGTCTGTGACAAGCAGTAAACAAAGCATTATGAGAACTGATAGAGAGGGGACGATTATTCCCATCTTAGACTCATGGAATACAAGGCTTCTCGGAGGCAAAGGACACTCACCGGGCTCCTGAAGGACAATGGGCATCCATCCACCTATGCAAGCTTTTGCTGAATTCTAACTCAAGACAAGGACAAGAATGGGAGGCACAAGGACACAGCTCTGCCTCTTGGGATACATATACATGGAAGTAAATAATAATATAGTAGACTGATGATTTTAAATATAAGACACACGACACATGTAGCACATACAATATGATGCATGAGTACATGGTTGTTGAGGAAAAAGAAGAGGCAGGAGATGGAGGAATGTGGATTAGAGCTTGGCTAATGGGATAGACATGGAGCAGAAAGCCAAGCACATCAAGACTCAAGATGGGTACAATATCCAAGGAGGCATCCTGGCAGCTGAGACTGGTTGAGGCAGACCCTTTCCAAGGTGAGCTCAACCCACACGTGGAGTCGGCTCTGTCTACATGCCTGTTCAGCCATGTGTCTTCCCAGCTGCAGCATGACAAGCTGCAGTGAACAGCTGCCTTCATCTTTGAGTATAAATGTCATGATCCAGGTCTGAACCCCGGGAGATGTAAAACAGGTCAATACAGGCAGACAAGAGATCTTTCTTGGACAGCAGCTGAAGAAGAGGGTCCGTCTGTGTCAGAGTCAGCATCTGGATTCTTGCCACGTTTTGTTTACCCACGTTATTCATCCATCTGTTCCCTGGGAGAGATATTCGTACAAACACCTTCCCCCTTTCCCTCCGTACTGGAGTTCTTGAAGACCAAATAAAGCCCTGGAAGTGGAAAGTATTATTTATTTCTCAGTTAACAGTAACTTAAAGGGCAGCTGAGATAAGAACACTTCCTTGGGACTTCTGAGAACTCAGAGGGAATTATCTCCTTACTCATTTCCCAGATTACCACTGGACTGTAAACAGAAAGAACTGGCTCAGGGTGAGAGATGCTATTTCAATGCCATGTGTGTCACAGGGTGTTTGATTAACCAGGGTGGCCAAGACGGAGTTAATGATGTGGTCAATATTTCACTAGATTTTCAGCTATTACTCATTTAATTTTAATTATTTTATTTTCCTCCTCTCTTGACTTAAACTTTTGATGTTTTACATAAATTTGCCTAAATTATAAGGTCAGCCACAAAGGCTTGAATGAGGATTAAATGATATTTTTTCATAAACCTATATCCAGTCTCATTCTTTTTAGACGTGGGTATGAGCATATATGAGAGGGGGGGGAAGAGAAGGGTTATGAAGGAAAGGAGGAGAGGGAGAGAGAGTGGGAGGGGGACAGGGAGAGGAAAAAGAGAGATGGAAAAAGAGAGAAGAGGGGAGTATGAAGAAAAGCTGGGGAGAGGAAGGAGAAGAGGAGTAGCATGAAGGAGAGGAGAGGGGGAGAAAGAATAGGGGAGAATGAAGGTGAGGAAAGGGAAGGGAGAGGTGGGGAGAGGAAACGGAGGGAGGGAGAAAAACAGAAGAGGGAAGTATATTTATAATAAAAATTGTGGTACTGGCATGTTTAAATTGTGACCTCAGCTTAAGTGTTACTAAAGTTTTTGAAATGCTATAAACTGTATTTGTAATTAATTCGTTAGTAATCTTTTTTAGTTTAGTGCTATAAATTCTCTGAGGCAGCAAAAGAGATTATCATACTATAAACAAATCTCTAGCCTAGTGCCTGGAACGTAACAGGTGTGTATGTGTGTGTACAGTGTGTGTGTGTGTGTGTACAGTGTGTGTACAGTGTGTGTGTATACAGTATGAGTACAGTGTGTGTGTGTGTGTACAGTGTGTGTGTATACAGTATGAGTACAGTGTGTGTGTGTACAGTGTGTGTGTGTACAGTGTGTGTGTATGTACAGTGTGTGTGTGTACAGTATGTGTGTGTACAGTGTGCGTACAGTGTCTATATGTGTGTGTGTGTGTACAGTGTGTGTGTACAGTGTGTGTGTGTACAGTGTGTGTACAGTGTCTATGTGTATATGTGTGTGTGTGTACAGTGTGTGTGTGTACAGTGTGTGTACAGTGTATATGTGTGTGTGTGTACAGTGTGTGTACAGTGTATATGTGTGTGTGTGTACAGTGTGTGTGTGTGTACACTGTGTGTGTACAGTGTGTGTACAGTGTGTGTACAGTGTGTGTGTGTACAGTGTGTGTACAGTGTCTATGTGTGTGTGTGTGTACAGTGTGTGTGTGTGTACAGTGTGTGTACAGTGTGTGTACAGTGTGTGTGTGTGTGTGTGTACAGTGTGTATACTGTGTGTGTGTGTGTGTGTGTGTGTACAGTGTCTATGTGTGTGTACAGTGTGTGCACCTATCAGGGTATATACTCATTATTTATAAGGATGACAGTGGGTTTTTCATTATTGCCAGAAGTCATCTCATAACTGAGGTGGTTTGAGTGAGAACAGCCCCATAGACGTGTATGTTTGAATACTTGGTCCCTGGTTGGTGGTTCTTGGGAAGGATTAGGATGTATGGCCTTGTCAGAGGAGGTGTGCTACGGGTCCCAGGAATTGTTCCAAATTTCTCTATCGTATCCCTGGGCACAACCTGAAGAAAGTCAGGAGGTACTTTTAAAGCCTGGCATTTTTCTGTTGCCCCAAAGCAAACTAAACCTTGGGGGTGGGGATGAGTAGCCTTTGCTCCAGGAGACACTCTGCCCATGAGAAACCCTGTGACTACTGCTCTACGGGATCTGGGGAGAATGTCCACCGGGAGTCCCAGTCTCGCATCTCTCCATCTGTCTCCACACTTGGACATAGGACATCCTATTTCCCACACTTAAATATCCTTTATGATGGACGCAGAATATTCTCCAGGGACCCAGCACTTCCTTCAAAAGTTTTGTTCCCAAACATTTATTGGCTGAGGCTTAATCCAGACCGTCAGGCAATAACTTGCTTAGTAGACAGCGTAGCCTGCACAGTTACGTGTTGTTAACAAGAAACCAGACAAAGCAAATATTTACCCAGATTTTGTAGAAAACCAGATCAGACACAGCCTTGACTTCGGCTATTCTGGGAGGCGATGGAGCAAGGCATTAAACTGAGAAGAGCCACAGTTTCCTCATGTGCTCATGGTGCAATGTACTCTGGGGCTTTTAGACTCTTCTAGACACAGCAAATTGTTCTTTTAATGCTGATTCACATATACTTTGGTAACTTAAGGTTTGCACCCTAGCAGCATATTCTATATGGTTCCCCATGTGTAGGAGCTTAGATTAACTATACAGAATAACAGGTATCTGGATATTTTCTTACACGCATATAATGTACTTTGGTGACCCTTTACTTATCCCTTGTGCCCTCCCTTTCCCATGGTCTCTTAATTTCCCTAAACAACATGTTTTTATCATCTCCCCTGAGTGAGATTCCACATGAGGGATGACGTTGGACAGTTGTCTCTCTGCATCTGGCTTATTGCCGTTGATGACCTACAGTTCCATCCATTTTGTTCTCTCATGTTTTTCAAATGGCCTTTGGTGTGAGTGACATATTTCTATGGGATTAAAGCAGTAAGATGTGGTTTGTATTATGAAGCTTGTCTCCCTTCAGACCATGGGCCTCGGCCTCTCAAGAGAAGTGGCTATTGTACATGATGACAAACACAGAAACACACAAGACATGTCTGTGTGGGGCTTGTGCAGCAACGTTTTGTGTCTGGCTTTTGTTCACTTGAAAATTTCTTGGACTTCTCTCAATATGAGTATTGTTCACAACAGCTATGACGGTTACTATATGAGGGACCTTAATGTACAGAGCCATCCTCCCCCGATGGGCACTTTAATTCCACCTGTTGCAAACGGTGCTTCAGTGAGCAGACCAGCAGATGTTCATGCAGAGAGTGAGTGGGTAAGAGACTGAGTCTGAGCCTCACATCTGTTCCACTCAGTCCTTCAGCACTAAGCTATTTAACCTCTGTACCCTCCAATCTTCCTTTATGTGAAGTGGAGAATAGCAACTTCAATAGAGTTTTCTGAGGATCAAGTTACTACATACAAAGTACTTTATTGCCTGTGTCATAAGGCATGGGCAATATTTTACTGATGATATTTTATTATTTTAAAGAGCATATGCCTTTGGGCACAGATGTGAGTGCATGTGTTACTTAATGGTAGAGATTTGTTCTGCATGTGTGGATGCAGAGAGTGTATCTACACTATAGTGTAGCATCATTGGACAAGCTAATCTTTGGGGGCCAGAGTTCTCGTCACAGCCTGCTATTGCCCCATATATTATAATGTGGCACATTACTACATAGCTTGAGGCTAATTCCTAGAACTAAAATTATTAGGGTAATCCACCATGTTCCTTTAGAAACAGACTCCAAGACAAGGGTTCAAATACAAATGGTTATTTGGGTGGTTAAAAAAAACAAAAAGTACAGTAGGGGAATGTAGATGAGACAGGGAAACGAGCACACTCAATAAAAGGCACACCATCAGGTCAGTTAGCCTGCTCAGCAAACTCTGGAAGCCTGTACAGATGCTTTCTAGAGTGAACTCACTGGCTGATGGCAGTCTCTAGGAGCAGACGTCAGGAGCAGAGGAGACATGGCTGCTTCAGGCCTCACTGATAACATGGTAGTCTGTACCCATTTAAACAAGACAGCTAGAAACCATTCAGATGCTTATGGTCACTGTGGGAGGAAAGTTCTGAACACTTGGTTTATAGAGTAGTCCTCCTCTTAGGAGCAGGTCCACTTGGTCCCCACCTTCCCTGCCGGAGAGGTATTCATTCAGCCTGTGCAAAAGTGTGCTGTATTGGTCATAGTGGCAGCCACGCAGACACTACGCAGCTGCAAGGTTGAGCAGGAGGGGACATGGTCAGACAACCAGAAGCCTCTGCAGGGTTGGTATCCACACAACTCAGACTGTCTGCACATGGCCAGAGGTGCTTGGTGAAGCTCTTCCCACAGGGCAGCTTCCTGTCTGCTGTCTTTTGTGGCCAATGAAGGGGACTGCATGGATTAAACAGTCTGCTTTCAACTCAGAGACCAGCCGTCTATGAAACTGCCCTCTGTTTTTTATCCCCTGACAGATGTTTATGGGAACCCTCTGTGAGGTCATAGGTGTGTCCCAAGGGAGAGACATTGCTGTAACAAGTTAGGTAATGGGTGGAGCTGGCTGGCAGCTGACATAATTAGTTGCGCCCTCCAGGCATGCTGGGGTTCACTCCTGGCTGGTCACGAGCTTGGCGTCCACTGGATAATGGGTTATCGCCGTGCCTGCACAACCTAATGGCTTGGGGGACTTGGCAGCAAAGAGCTCAAGGCGAGCAACCCAGCCACAAAATCTGTTGGCATTCCGTCCCAGGAGCATGCCAGGCTGCATTCTGAATGCTTGTGTCACATTCTGTCACATTCTCTTCTCGATATGGCGATGTTAAGAGCCACCAGTTAGCTCTGCTGTCGGTATAGATCTCACCATGACCTAAGCACTCATATTCTGGGAATGTCGTATAAGTTGGGGCCAAGTGTCCAGTGGTTCCGCAGGTGGATGCATCTGGAAATCAGGCCACACAGGAACCCAAGGGCACAGGGTCCAGGCTGGGCACAGAGAATCTGCTACTGCATGGCTGAGTCGCCCCACAGAAGTGGCTCCACCGTGTCCTACGCCTTCTTTGAGAGCACCCTCACTGTACCTCACTGTACACTCTCGGTGTACCAGCCAACACCAGGACTCTGAGGGGTTTGGAGCACTTACTTTTCTTTTACTTGTATGAAATTACATATGTTATCACTGGGATGCTAGGCCTCTCGCTGTAAACATTAATTGGCTTTATTGACCATTCTTTCTATTTAGTTAGTCATTTTCTAAGGTGTTTTAAAATTTTTCTCACTAGTCAGGAAACTCTTGGAATGAACTGATTAGTTGCTTTCCATTTCCATCTTTGTCTTGTTTGGGGTTTTGGCTTTGCTTGGTTTTGTTGCTGTTTTTGCTTTTTCCTGGAAGATTTCTTTCACACAGCTGCAACTTAAATCTTTAATGCTTCTATGTTTTAATGATGCTCATTAAAATGTATACATTAATACCACTATAAAATACTTTTGCTTCCTCTACTATGCTATTTTCATTATCCATCTATATTCTTGTAAGTAAATAAATTCGGATCAAATTTTCAGGAAATAGATATTCATTTCCTCCTACCCTCCTTCCAATCTTTCTGTCTTTCTAACCTCAGCACACAGTGAGGTGGCTAGTACACAGTAGGTGTTTGTTCCATTCTTTCGTTCTCTGAGAACAAACACATTAGATAAACTTACCTTCATTTGCAGAAAAGTTTTAGAACTGTTTTTAATTTATAGACTTTCGTCTACCATGCTGCCTGCCATTGGAGTGGTGCAGTCCCTACACAAGAGCCCTGTCTACTGTGCTGCCTGCCATTGGAGTGGTGCAGTCCCTACACAAGAGCCCTGTCTACTGTGCTGCCTGCCATTGGAGTGGTGCAGTCCCTACAGTTAGGAGCCAGAACTGATGTCATAGTTACCTGAGACCACACTCCATCCAGGTGTCCTCATACCTTCTGACTTACACTCTCTTCCTGTTCCAGTGTTCCAGCCAGAACACTCCATTACGACGTCATTGTACTTTCTCTAGTCAGTGAGTTTATTTTTTAATGGTTTGATAATTTCACACAGGCATGTAATGTGTTTGATCAAATCTACTGCCCATTGCTTCCTCTCCAGTTTCTCCCCATCCCTCGCACCATTTTTATCTTCCAGCTTCCTGTGTGTGCGTTATCAAACCTATTTGAATACGTTTAGTGCTACCTCTGTGCAATGGGTACAGGACAATCCCCTACAATGTGAGTCACATCCTTGCAAAAAACTTATTCCTCTCCCCAAAGCAACTATAGTTGCCAATAGCTCCTCAGGAAGGGGTGGGACTTCATGAGGCCCTCCTCACCCCTGCTAGGGTTCCAACTAGCTTGATCTAGTGCAGGACTTATGCATGCAGCAAATTCATGTGTAGGACAGCACTGAATGTCTGTCAAATACTGTTTCTCTACAGATGTTCACTACCACTGGCTCTCACAGAGTTTCTGCCCCTTCTTCTGTGCTGATCCCTGGCTTTTGAGGGAGGAGATGTGACATGAATGACCCATTTGGAGCTGAGCAGTCCTCACTCTTATCCTCTGCGTGCTGACCAGCTGTGGATCTCTGTACCCACCAACTAAAACAGAAAGAGGCTTTGAGGTGAGGGTTGAGATGCAGTTGAGCCATCTCTGCAATCTCTTGAATCCCTTGCTTTTGATGACACTAGAGTTTTGAAGAGGATGGGTGATATGTTTTATACCATTCTTCTCTTTGAATTGTCTCATATTGTCCCGTGATTACACTGGGGCTGTGGATCTTGGGAGGAAAACCAAGAGGCAGAGGGTCATTTTCATCTTGTCAGTGGAAGGGCACACTGTCAGCATGACCTGTCCTAGCAGATGTGGATGGATCCTGCTCAGCACCCTAAGCTCGTGCTGTTCAGGTGTCTTCATTGATTTCTCTTTCTTTCTACCCGTCCAGACTGCACCCTGAAAGGAAGCCACTGTGCAAAGTGTAAAGGTAAAGAGTGGGGAGTTATGCTTACCTCCTTGGGTTGAGGCACCATGTGAGGGATTTAAAATTCTGCTCAGCAGATTGTCTTTTTGGCCCATTCATTTATCTGTTTATATAAATATGGACATAGGAATGTTCCTTTTGCACATTGGTTGTACCTAATACTGTTTTATTTATTTTGTTGCCCATAGAAAACCCCCTTGATTGGCTTTCTGTGACCCTTTGATGCTAGTCTGACAGAAATAACTACTGGAAATCAGTATTTCTTGTATGATTTTTACATAGACTTGAGTGCCCTCTTATTAACTCTAATTACAAATTAAACTGTTTCAATATGGCTTATTGTGTACATAACATGAGGCTCTTTGGAGGTGGGTGAGTGTGTACAGAAATTTCTTACAGAACAGAAGCAGTTTTTCTCATTCTTTGCAGATTAAGGAGTGAAGATAAAAAAGAGATAACCTGAAAGATGAAAGTAATCTTTAATAACTAAAACCAAGAACTGCTGACATGCTGGCACCCAGTGCCTGAACCTCTCCACCACTGAAATTTGACTCTTACAGGGATCTCGAGCTCCATGACCACAAATGTCCTTGACAGCGAAAGTGGTGTCTTGTAACTTCAATCAAATCCAGTTAGCTAAGCACAGGAAACAGCTGGCATTTTCCCAGGGCACTGATTAATGCAGAAACACTTAGTCTCTTAGCTAATGTGAATAATTATAAGAGGAACCTATTGACTTTTAAAGAAATCAATTGTACGTTATTGGTGTCTATACTCAACACAAGTGCCATGCCTCCTAAGACTTCATCACAGATATTCAGATGAGTACACAGGTGCTAAGCACAGTCCCAGCCAGTTTCCAGCTTTCTGATGTGCCAGACATAAGAAAGATGTAATGGGACCAAGCCAGCATGGGCTCACTGCCCCATTCCTCCATACCCTTAAATATCCACACCCCAATACCCTTAAAACTGTGTGGTGAGTTAGCTGGTCCTTTTATTTTTCAGGGTTTTTTTGTTTTGTTTTGTTTTGCTTGTTTTTGTTTTTTGGAACCAGGTCTCACTATTTAGCTCTGGCTGTCCTGGAACTTATTCTGTAGACTAGGTTGGCTTCAAAATCAGAGATCTGCATGCCTCTGCCTCCCAAATTATGGGATTAAAGGGATGTGCCACTATACTCTTTAATCCCAAAACTCAGGAAGCAGAGGCAGGTGGATCTCTGAGTTGGAAACCAGCCTGGTCTACAGAGTGAGTTCCAGGACAGCCAGAGATACACAGAGAAACCCTGTCTTGAAAAACAAAATTAAACAAACTTAAGAGAGAGAGTTATCTGGCCTTCTTCCATTTCAAAGTAACAGAAACAGAGATTTGAAGGTTTTCATAGTTAGTTTTCTCGTTGTTATGACAAAATCCCTAACAAACGTAGCTTAAAGAAGAAAGGGTTTACTTTATCCCAGTTTGGGAGATATGGTGTATCACACCACATGGCTTAGAGCCAGGGTTCTGGGGCAGCTGGTCACACTGAACCGGCAGTCAGGAAGCAGAGAGAAATGAATAGTGCTCAGATCACTTTCTCCTTTGTATTCATTCGGAAACTCCAGCCCATGGGATGGTGCCGTCCACAATTAAGATGGGTTTTCTCTGGTTTGATTGTGGTGTTGCCTGCCTTTAATTCCAGCACTCAGAAGATAGGGACATGTGGAGCCCTGTGAGTCCAAGGCAGCCTGGTCTACAAAGCAAATTCTGGGCCAGTCAGGACCATATAATGAAACCCAGTCTCGAAATAAATAAATAGTAAATAAATAATGAAATAGATGGGTCTTCTCTGCTCAGTTCAGTCTTCATGAGAACACCTTTGTAGACACAGCCGGAGGTACACGTCCACAATGATCCTATTTTCTATCAAGTTGACAACCAAGACTAACTCAAAAAAATTTGTTTTCCTCATGTCACTCAGTTTACAGAGTGGCACTTCCTGTTGTTTTGTGGGAGTCGTTCCTGGATAAATTTAACTCCATGGTTCGTCTTTCTCCACCCCAGTGGGGGTTTCTCAAAACTGGCTGCAGGCATGAGAAAAAAAAATAGTGATGGCGAGGTCTGTGAGAGGCTCTTCTCTAGTGATTCCAGGATAGAGGGAAGGCAAGAGCAGTTTCTAAGAACTACCCTGGGGGTTCTGGCTTCTCCTTCCTCCTCTTACCCTTTTAAGCAGAATTACTATTTTTTAATGTCCTTGCAGACTTCAGAGTTGTTTTATACAGTTCTTTAATTCTTCAACCAACCCAAGTAGGAATTAATGCTCTTTTTTTTCACGAGAGAGAAAATGTGGGACTCAAGAAGTCTGAAACTCTTAACCCAATATTGCAAAATCAGTATCTGAGACCCAAGAGAATTTGGAAAGAGCCCTTTAGTCGCATCATAATTCATGATCTATTGCACTTCCCTCTACACCTCTCCCCCTTCCCCTCCTCCTTCTGGTCTATTTCCCAGCCCAGGTCTGTAAGGACCATTTGAACGCCCTTCAAAACTACTGGGTCCAGATGGAGGGTGAGGAAGAAGAGCTTGAGGACTGATTCATTAGCAAGGAAACATGACCCAAAAATAAAAACAGAAAAACTGGAGAAGGAAGAATAACCTTAAAAATTATTTTATTTCTTTAAATATCAGTTTCCTAGAGATTGCAGACTATCACACTGCTTTATAATCAAAATAAGAGCATGCCCACAGAGGAGGTCTGTAAGTCAGAGGGTGTGGAGCCCATGAAAGCCATTGCTATTTCTCTTGTAATGCTCAAGTTTGGGGGTTATGTTAACCTCGGGATGCAGCAGGCTCTCACAGTGTTGGTTAGTTATAATTGTGGAAACGTGTTCTCATCCAGCTCTGGGAAGCCAAGGCTGAGCTTCAGGTATGAGCAGGGCCACACCTCTCTGAAGGCTAGAGAAGAGAAGCAGCTTGCCCCTTCCAGCCCAGAGCTCCTTGGCTTTGGCAGCACCTCTCTAGTCTCGGAGTGTTTCCCTCTTCTTCGACCTTCACATCTTTCTCTGCTTTTCTCTTTTAAGGTCCTGTGGTTGGATTTAGCGTCCAGCGGGGTAATCGCATCTCAGACCCCTGAGGCTCAAATCTTCACATCTGCAAAGATTCTACTTTCAAGAACCATAGCTTTAGACTTTTCTAGACATTAAGATGTGGGTGCATCTTTTGGGGACCAGTCTTTAACTCGTTGCACTTCGGAGTCACTAACTCATGATTGTTCCTTGCTCATAGATTGTCCTAAATCTACCACAGTGGCTAAGATCTCTGGCTCACATATCAGCCCTACCATGTCTCTCAGTGTAGGTCTCTGCAGATTCCAGAACGTTCCCCCACACCCTCCCAATCTTTCCTTTACACCTCCATCTCCTGCTTACTTCCCCTGTTTCTGGATCTTGCTGGTTTTCAACCTTTCCTGCTGCACTCAGCAGTTGTTGGGAAATTGATTCTTTTATTTCCAAGTCTTTTAATCTCTTGGCTTCCCATCCGGACTTGAACCTGTGTGGACTGAATGCCCATCTGCTCCCTGAGCAATTCCCCAAGCATTGGGATAGGGACTCATTAATCTCCCTGCTGGCCACTGCCTATGTTCTGTAGCCACATTTTCAGCATCCCAGGTTCTTACGAGAGCTAAAGTGCCACAGGGAGTGACTAGCAAAAGTTTCCCTGGATCTCCTCACTACCAGGTAGCCAAATATGCCATCATTCAGTCCCACTGATTTGTCTTATTCTCTTTATTCAGACATTTCTTTAGCACTGTTATTGTGTTAGTTACTTTCCCTGTTGCCATGACAAAAGCAACTTAAAAGGGTTTAATTTGTCTCACAACTGGAAGATACAGTCCACCATGATGGAGAGGGTGTGGCAACAGGAGCCTGGGATAGCTGCTCATGTTGTAGTCAGAAGATGGAGATAGATGCTGGCACTTGCTTACTTTCTCCTTTATATTCAGCCCAGACTCCTGCTTCTTGGAATGGTCATGCCTCCATTTAGGGTGGGTGTCACCACACCCAGTAACCTAATCTGGATAATCCATCACAGGCATATCCAGAGACTTGTCTTCCAGGTGACTTAGAATCTTTCATGTGACAGTCTGTATTAAGCATCACGTTCTCTATGTCACTGTTGGCTTTGGGCCATTTTTCTTCTTGTTTTCTCATTATTCCAAGTTTATTTTGTGGTGATTAAATTTCACATCTAAGACTTTCTTCAGTGCAAATTATGTTCCTGATGGAGAGCTTGTAGTCTGCTGTCACAATGCTACCAAATTGTTAAGTTCACCTTCTCCCTGGCACTCTGGGCAGGGTGGCAAGGTCCACACAGGATTCCCACATCTCCTTTCTCCCTTTAGACCTTTGCATATGTGCTTGGATGCAGATTTCATCTTTTTGAAGCTCAGTACATTTGTGGAATGAAAAGTAACATCTGTGCAAAGATAACATTTGGTCCCAAGGAACCACTCAAATTCCTAGGCTTCCCTTCCCCGAGGGGCCAGTGATAAGTGTCCTTGAACCCAAGAACACCAACCAGCGCATTAACCTGAGTTGATATTCAGGACCAGCAACCCACTTCACTAATGAAGGGTGCATTGGGGGTTTTCAGATAGATTTGAAAAAATTAGCAAACAGCAAGCAGACATTTCATTTTTATATCACTTTTAAAAATCTTATTTGTCATTTTTTTTCAGATTTTATCCTCTGTATTCAATGATGACAAGTCAAAGAAGAAATTGAGAGGATGTTAATGAAGTCATGTAGTAGGTAGCTGGAAGACTGGGTTGGGTAGCCACTTCTTCGTGTGGGGGACAGGGTACTTGAACTCCACAGCCCTGGATTCATTGTCTACAAAAGGAGATCAGTGGTGTCTGTAACACTGAGGTACAATCAGCAATCTCTGCTGCTGACAGGATCTGAGGGACAAGCATCAAGATGCAACAGAAACCTAAACATACTTTTACCCAAAGAGAAGCAGTGGTCCAAATCCCACAGGAAGTCTAACTTGTGACAGCATTTTATTAAAATATTCTCATTTTGATGTGAGTAATTACTTAACATACTTTTCGGAGGAAAAAAAATGAATTTGCCTTTCAGATCCACAGAAGACTACCAACTATGCTTCATGACAGACACCCAGAAGGTTCTGAGAAGTGTTATACTATTTGATGTCATTTCAGAAGCTAAGAATTGGATGTCATTTTCTGGCAGACTTGCAGGCTCAAACTGCCATTTGTTAGTTAACAAAATTAAACTGATGATATTATCAAAATTACATAAGAAAATTAAATTTATCTGGCTCTTCAAAGCATTCTTTTCCATTTTGATCAAAAGCAAAGTGTGCTTCTTGGCACAGACAATTTCATTTTTAAATTGGGCAAATGATGTGTACCAATTTTCCCATTACATATAGCTTTTTTTAAGAATAAAATTGTTAGATTTAAGATATTTGAAGAAAACAGAAAAAATATTGAAAGACCAGAGAACTTATCATCAAATGCTTTCTGTATTATTTTTGTACTCAGAATCAGAAGGACTTGGGAAAAGTTAAAGAATTTCATTGAAGTAGTAGTTCTTAAAACAAGTTTTTCTTGAATATTTTAATGTTTTGAACAATAACAGTTTAATTATTCACTAGAAAATATTGAGTATTTAGAGACTAGCTCTTAGTCATGTACAAAGCATTTCACACATCTGCAAAAACATTGACTGTAAACATTAACACAGAAACTTAGGAAGCTGGATTAAGTAAGCTGTTATTAACACCACTTCTTACTGGTTCTCCATAGCCCAGGCTGGATTTGAACTTGCTATGTAGTTGAAGATGACCTTGAGATCTTTCTTCCTTCACCTCCAAGTGAATGTGGACCACACACATGAGCCACCATGCCCAGATGGATTAAACTGTGATTAAAATCTTGGTTTCTCTCTGTGGTCTCGTCTCTTAACCAAGGCAGACTGCAGACAGCTCTTGGCAGCAATCTCAAGGGAGCAGGGTGTATGTAGCAGGTCTAGGTAGGCCTGCTCTACCATTGCCAGCACATGGGCCTCAGCATCTTCCTTCCCACTGTGCCTTACAGGCAGTGCTGCAGGCTGGCAAGCTGCCCCCCATCCCAAAACTGCTCCCAGATCTGCTTAGTCACGTGACTTTGACCATAGATTGTTATGAGCTACCCAGAACCTGTCATAAAGATTGTTTAACACCTGAGGAACCTGCCACACAGTGGGGAAATCTCCAATTCCTGCCCTCAGATCACTGAGCATGGAGTGTGAGGCAGTCTGCAATGCTGTGGGCTCAAGCAGACCATGGTCAGATCACGATCTGTGGGCTCAGGCAGACCATGGTCTGTGGGCTCAGGCTGACCATGGTCTGTGGGCTCAGGCTGACCATGGTCTGCAATGCTGTGGCCTGGAGCTTGTAGACCAGACACTGCTTGAGGGGCTTTGCTCTGTTTTTTGTTCAAATGTAGTCCCTACTGGCTAATAAAGGGAACTTTATTTAAGGTCAAATATGGAGCAGTCATCCCACCCACTGTGAAGTATCGCACGTGTATTTCAGAATCTTTGGTGGGTATGGAATAATACCATCTGCTAGAAAGACACAGAGGTGAACTAAGTCCAGAGAGGCTGCAGCTTAGAGAGGAAGAAAACATGGGTAAGAATGTGTAACATGATCAAATGACCACTAGAAATGGTCCTTCATTCCTGCCTTCTTTGCAACCTCCTCATTCAGCTCTAATCAAACCTGGTGCTGGTATGCTAAGCAAATGTCAACAAGTGGAGACAACCCTGCACCTGGTATCCTGTGCCAGGCCTATTCTGGGAACTAATCAAACCTGTGAGCAGGGTTATCATGAACACCACAGGTGAGAAGTCATAGGTGTGATACGGCCCAGCCACAGCCTATGAGTGATGGAGTTGAGAATAAAATGCAAGTTTGTCTTCCCCAAGGCTTCTCCCCTAGAAACTCATTTGCCGCCTCACCTCTGGACATTTAATTTCATGTCAGCCTTGTTACTGTGCAAAAATACCCAACAAAATCAACGCATGGCAGGTGTAGAGGAACAGGCCTGTGTGATAGCTAGGAAGGGATCAAAGTCAAAGGTCTATATGAAGGGATCACATCCAGGGAAGGGATAGCAGAGGCCTGTGTGGTCCAGATGGAATGTAGAAAGAATGTTAAGAATGTTGGTACATACCTTTAATCCTAGTATTCAGAAGGCAGTGGTGGTACACACTTTTAATCCCTGTACTTGAGAGACAGGAAGCAGGGCTCAGAAGGAGTTAAGGTTAGATAGGAAGTGACATCTGAGATGAGAGGGAAAGAAAGCAAGCAAAGTGAAAAATCAGAGGAAGAGTTAACAGACTGAGTCAGAGTGATGACACACTCAACTCTCACCAATAGAAAAGCAGGCTTTCAGCTCAGAGAGTCAGAGAGAGAGGCAGTATGGAATAAAACACAAGTTCACTGAGACAGCGACACAGAAGCAGTCTGAAGCAAGCAGTCTGAGGAGTCCAAGGAGTCTGAGGCAGAGACACAGAGGCAGTTCAGCAGAAGTCAGTATCAGATAGGAGAACAAGTCAGTTTGAAGCCAAGCAGAGCAGTTCAGTCAGAGAAGTTGGGGGAGTCAGTCAGAGTTTGCCAGATTCAGAAGAGTTCGGTCAGTAAGCCACTCAGAAGGTCAGTTTGAGGCAGCATCTTGGAGAAGAGTTAGAGCCAGAACAGCAAGTGAGCTGATCAGTACAGCTCTGAGTTCAGAAGGAGCTAGTCAGAGTGGCGCAGTCAGCAGTAAGTCTCAGAGGCGTAAACCTAGTACGGAGGCTGAAGCCTTCCAGTTCTAGGATTAAGTTTAGATTGTGCACAGGCCAAAGCGCTCCAGCGCTCCGGGACTAAGACCAGTGATTTAATTAGGCGAAGAATACACTGACGTTTGCACTGAATCCACATATACAGGTGGGCAGCGGCATGGGGGCAGGGGTGGCACTTGCAGGTTCAGTTGCATGTTGGCCTGTGATAAGCATATCAGGGCAGCAGGAACACAAGGCAGGAAGACAGGAAGCTGCCGAAGAGCTGGAAAAGGGATGACTGGGGAGGTGGGGGGCATTCCTTTCAAAGGTATGCATCCAGAACCCACCTCCTTTAAGCAGCATTTACCCCCATTAGTTCATTTTCCGTAAATTTAGCAAAGCATCAATCAACTCATTGGTAGTAGCAGCTTGTGATTCCGGACCACAAGCCAGGGAGCAGGATTTTAACACACTAGCTTTAGGGAGACATTTCAGATCCGAACTGCAACCCATATGGAGGAGCATGCATACTAAAGGGGACCCCAAATAATTATTCACAGATGATCTGAAAATCAGTGCCTGGCCTAGAAAGCTCTTGTCAGCACTGACTCTGGTCTGTTTCGATTTCCCTTTTCAGTGAGTGAGATTGTGAATCACAGATATGCAACATGTGTCGGTGCCCCTGTTAGTGGCCACTCAAATGCCCTTTCTGCCTCTTTCACACCGGTTTTCATGTTGAATAAAGCAGAGCACCTGGACCTCTGTGATCTCCTTTGGTAATCCTACGCTGACATAATTTTGCTTCTGCCCTTCCATGGGCCATGAGCAAGGCTGTAAGAGTCCTTGCTATTTTTATGGCTGCTGTAGTTAGAGCTAAAGAATGCTAAGCAAACATGCAAGTGCCCAAACAAGCAGGCTGTGCCAAGCACACAGTTCACCATGAGGGTCACAGGTCCAGCAACCATTCCCTCCTTATGGGTGGTCACAGACAGCAGTGCGTGTGCCTGTACTTAAGAAGTGGAGAGGTTTTGTTGTTTTGATTTCTCCTTAAAATTCATTTTTCTCAGCTAACTAGACTGTGAAAGTGAGAGAATGTCTACAAACCAGGAAAGAGGAAAACAGTGAGCATCAGACCTGAGGTCACTGAGGTGTATTTGGCCGCCTCATATCTGCCTGCGCCTGCCAGAGCTGACTGTGTCTGCCACATCTGACTATGTCTGCCACATCTGACTGTGTCTGTCACAGCTGACTGTGTCTGCCACATCTGCCTGCACCTGCCAGAGCTGACTGTGTCTGCCACATCTGACTGTGTCTGCCACATCTGACTGTGTCTGCCACATCTGACTGTGTCTGTCACAGCTGACTGTGTCTGTCACATCTGACTGTGTCTGCCACATCTGACGGTGTCTGTCACAGCTGACTGTGTCTGCCACATCTGACTGTGTCTGTCACAGCTGACTGTGTCTGTCACAGCTGACTGTGTCTGCCACAGCTGAGTCTGTGTCACAGCTGACTTTGTCACAGCTGACTGAGTCTGCCACATCTGTGTTTGTTCTTAACGTTGGGGACCTTGTATCTTACTACAGGCATGGCATAGCTGACTGTAGGTATATCATCTCTGATTGTAGGTTGTATCTCACTACATGTCTGTTTTATATGATTGTACGTCACACTTCACTGTGGCCTTTCATACCTCACCATAGGTCTGTAGGTGGCATAGCTCACCTGTAGGCCTTGGGTGACATTTTCTCTTCATGAGTACATGCTTAACCAAATGCAGATTCAGGAGATCCATTCTAAAATCAAGATCATTAACTAATCATTACTTGAATGCTGGTATGATGTGTGATAGTCCCAGACTGCTAATTGCCCTGGAACAAGCAATTTTGCGGACAGAAATGCAGACAGTACTAGAATTCAAAGGAGTCTCTCAGCATAGCTACATGAGGACAGCAAGGGAAACCCAACTTGGAGAAGGAAAAGATTCGAATAGAAGTCACTGTGGCAAGGCAGGTTCCAGAGATGATGGCATAAGAAAGCACAAGGACTTGCCATGCTCACCGAATCTAAGGAAGCAATGGTGTCCCTCTGGAGGTTTTCAGCTTTCAGGCCACTCTAGAGGAAAGCCAGGAGAGCCAGGGTGTGAAGGGAGGTTTTCTTGAAGACTGCACAGTTTGGACTTTGTCCTAAAAGTGGTTGATTTATTGTGACATTTACCAAGGTGGGGTGTGTACAGAGGAAGCTGGAAGGATAGTGCTCAAAGCCAACCGAGGCATGCATGCCTTGTGCACCTGAGTTTAGGGATGGTTTGTGTCCACCTCTCTTATCAACGTCTCTAGTTTCTTGGACTTAGAAGCTTGATCTGGGGAGTCACTTTGAATCTCAAACCCATGTCTTACTCTCTTACTGGCTTTCCTATCTGAAAAAGCCAAATTAGCCTCTACAACTTTTATTGTTCTCAATGGTAAGATGATACAAGAACATTCACGTGTCGGGGGTATCACAAGCAAGACTGAAGAGAGAGAATGTGGCAGAGAGGTGGCTGATCAAGTGCTAAGGAAGTCATCATTAGGACAGCAGCTGTTCACAGGATGTTCACTGAGGGGAAGGTCTACGTTCCTTCCCCTCTGTCCTCCAGTCAAGTGAACAAGGATCAGCTGAGCCGACTGGAATGAAGCACTACAGAAGCATCAAATGAGGTTTCCCAAAGAGGTGAAGAAGCCACGAATATTTAATATACAGTTCTCATCAATAAAGTCAAAAAGGAGGGGTAGAAAGGAGCATTCTGAGACGGACAGGAAGACATCCATGGTGAGTAAGACGGAAGGTGATTCCCAACGGAGAGCAAGTCAATCCCAAGGAGAGGAGATTTTGGAGATGTCTTTCAAAAAGAGGAGTAAGAGCTGACAGTCTGCTTTCTTAGCTCAAGGTTCCGCCGAGACATCACATCACAAGTTGCTAACACATTGCCACTCCAAGAAGAAAAGCGTGGAATGTGAACCGCAGGAGAGAGAGCAACCGATTAGAGGAGAACCCCATCCAGCACGATGTGTTTGCCAGTCTGTCCCATCTCTGGCGTTCTATTTTCTTCTAATCATTAAGTTTTCTTTGCATGGGAGCCCCCTCCCTGATCTGGGTCCCCCCTCTCTCTTGACTGAGGGGAGCCTCCTATAACATATCTAGGTCCCTGCAACTTCCAGGGATCTGTGGGGCACTCGGTTTCCCGGAAGCTTAGCTTGGAGTAGGCTGCATGGTGCTGGTTCTTCTGACTTTCAGATTGTCAACACCACAGCACTCAGCTTTAATTAACGTCAAGACAGAATGGAAAGGCTGGACCACTTCACCGTTTCCCAGTTGGACTAAAGCCCTCGAACACTGCCTTCCCCATATTCATTTTAAGTTGCTCAAACTTCTGAATAGAATCTTATGGCCAAACAGCATAGAAGAAAGAAAATATTTCTCTGATCTCTGCTCTTGTTTACATACCAGTTTATAGTTTGTTCTTGAATATAAGTTTGAAACATTATGAAATAGCATAGCCACCCAACTAGAACATGATAGATTATATAAATCAGCCAGCTCACATGTAAAACAGATTTTTTTTGAATTCTGCTTTATAAGATCTCAAGAATTTGGAAATTTATACAGAGAAATTATTTAGACACTTCATTAGAAAGTATGGACAAAAATAATAAACCATCTATCATATTAGAGCAGAGCATTGAACTGAAAGGAAACATTTGAGCTGTTTCCCAGCCCTAAAAATGTCAGGAGCCACAAGGGTCTGGAGCTTCCCGCCAGCCATGTGCTAAAAAAGAGGGTGCCGCTGCTAGGGATGTATTAATTAACACACAGTTTCACATCTAAAAGTTTATTTCCAACCTGAGCAGAAAGTCTCACAGAGCAGAAGTATTCTCAGTTGTTTGTTATGCGTGTTTATAGCTTATCTGTCAGAGCTTGATGAACTGGGCTTGATGAATTTGGGGAATCTTAGACATCTTGATGGAGTGAGTGAGTGCATGATGTTAGAATTCTGCTGCTTCAGCACAGAAGCCACAGGCAGAGGATTGCCGTCAGAATACAGGGGACTAGCTTACCTCTGTTGCTCGAAATAGAGTCTGGTTCTTCAGAATCAGACTGGTTGAGCTCCAGCGTTCTTTGGAAAATGACCTTGAGAGAGTTAAATGCAGTGATGAGATACATTGAGTTCCATGGGGCACCCCTTTAATATCTACAAGAATGTGGGTGACTGTCTATAGAGATGTCCCTTCCAGTTCCTACCTATAAGAGCTTAAGAGCAGACAGTACGTCTGCAGGTGGAAGATATATAGACAGCTCTGGAGATCTCGGAACACAGTTCAGAATTCAAAGGACAGCAGTGAGGAGAGCGTCCAAGCTGGGGAGTGTATTGGTTTCTATTACTTCCTAACAAATCACCACGAGCCATGCTGTCCATGGGAGAGTCTGGAATTGGGTAGACAGGTTCTCTGCTAGGGTTCTCACTAGGCTGAAGCCCCGAGTACAGTCAGCTGTGATGTCGTCATCTGAGGCCAGCAGGAGGCTCTGCCTGTTTCTCAGGCTGAGTCCTCTTCTTGCATCTCTCCTCTTGTATCTCTCTTCTAAAGCCCCATCTGTTTAAGGCAGGACCCCAGGGAACCCACTTTTTTGACTGACTCCAAACCAATTTGGTTAGGAGCTTTGACTGCACTTGCAAAATTCCTTTGGGAGAATAATGTAGTTACCGCTGGCATGACTCTAATGCTCACACATTCTACCTCCAGGAGAGAGGACTGGGCAGGTGACATGGGCTAGACTGCTCTCCTCAGGTAAAGGCAACTCACTGAGGCCCAGCAGCATCGATCAAGGGTGCCAACATCACAAAGGAAAATATCCACTCGGGATGGTGGAATTGTCTCCTTACAATGAAGCCAACACTGACCACTATATATTGAGAACCCAGGCATCCGTGCGATGACTCTGAAATATTTGTATTTAGGAAGATGTGCTCATCTAAAATTTTACTTTTTAAAAATGTTTTAGAAAAACTCAGGCTTTTAGAACAATAGTCGGCTTGGCAGCTTTAAGTTAAACTGTTCGATTCAGTCATTATTTTAAAATTACAACCTCGGACTGAAATCTTACTCAGAACTCTGATAAGAATCTGAATTCTGACACACCACTGTAAATTTACTTACCAGGTTTGTAAGGATAAGAAGTTCTTAAGAGGTCTGTTAAATCAAATGATTGGTGCACTTAAAAAAGAAACAAAAATAAATTACATTAATGAAAGTGGTTAAATATTAAGGGACCCAATTAAGTTGGACTATAAATTAAAAGAATTACTCTAAAGTAATAGTAAAATTTTCTAATTTATGAATGTGTTAATAATAGTCACAAACTAATGCATGAACACAAGAAACACTTCATAACAAAATAACCTTGAAGAGTTTTTCCGAGGTGTAAACACTGCCCTTGGGAACATAAAACAGTCACATTTAACAAGAGTGGTGTTGCTATTGGGTGTGTGCCCTCTATAAAGTCACTTGATTTCTCCAGCCTCTTTCCTCACCTGCCAGGAAGCCACCACAGTGACCTTGGCCCCCAAAGTCATGCCCAGACCCAGATAAAAAGCTGGATGTCATGGTACATGCTTGTAATCCCAGCCCTGGGAAAATGGAGATGGTCAGAACCTGGGAACTTGCTGAGTGGCATGCCCAGCCTAGGTGGGCCAGTGAGAGGTCCTGCTTCAAAAACCCAGGTGAATGGTTCCTGAGGAGCCTGAGGCTGTCCTCTGGCTCCCACACACAAGTGCATACATGTACACACACACATAATCAAACACACATGCACACATACACTCAGCATACTGAATGAGATGTTCCAATAAATACTCAGTTCACGTGCTTCTCCTAAACACATCAGAGGTTTCCTCTGCTGTCCACACATGCCACCCTCTGCCCTCAGAGCCACTGAGGTTGTTACCTTCCTCGGCACAAATGTTATTCAGAGAAATATGCCCAGGGCAACGCAGTGAAGCACAGGAGCCATCACTCTTCCTTCCCACGTTCACCAGACAATAGCTGAAGGGAGTCAAGACCACCACACCCGTCTTGACCCTTGAGAAATCAAGGCACAGGGTGGGGGCCTTGGACTCTAAGGATTTTGTGTAACTTTGTTTCTCTGCCAGTGTCTCAGGCCAAAAAACTGGAGTGAAGTTTAAGGCCGTAGGGAGGGAGAGGCGGGGTATTCCCTCTGGGCTCAGTGTGCCTGGTGTCCCAGCACAGAGGAATGCAGTCTGTCTGGGCAGGAGTTGAGCAGAAAGCCCAGAGGACCACAGACTCTGTGGCTCCCTACTAGACCTGAGATGGTATGTAGGGACTAGAGACCGACCCACCTCCCCTGGTATCTCCAGTAGATGACTGAAAACTGTTTCCAAGAAAAAATGCTAAATAGATTATTCTGAACATATAAAAATCTATTAGTGTGTCAAGCTTGGGGGAAATGGAATGATTCTGAAGGGGAACAAGCACAGGCACAGAAAGGTGTGAAAGAGAAAGGGGGGAATGGAGGGGAGGGGAGGAGGGATGGAGGGAGGAAGGAAAAGAGAAGGAGAGGGAGGTGGAGAGGGAGGGGGGCAGAATGGGAGAAGGACTGCAAAAATAGAGAATCAGGGACAGGCTGGCCTAAGAAACAAGGAGGGGAAGATAACGCAACATCCAATTTAGTCAGTATTTATTGAGGACCCACAGAGAACATGGCAACCTACTGGGACTTAAGTGGAAGAAAATTCAATTCTCTGCAGTTCTGAAGGCTGGGAAGCACAGCTCAGGGAGCTGCCTAGGAGAGAGCCAGGGTGAGGCCCAGCAGACCCACAGCTCTGCGCAGCGTTTGGCCCTATCCTGGCTTTCCTGGACTGACTGGAGGCAGGGACTGGGTGAAGGGACTCTGGCTTCCTCAATTCTGCTGAAAAGGCAAATGTGAAAAGAGACAAAGAAGGAGACTTAGCATTACGCTCCTTGTTGCTTCATACTTACATTATTGGCTGTTAAACGGCCCTACAGTGGTAGCAATGAATTTCTTTATGAGAAAAATCTGAAATCTCAAAATAAAGACTAGAAACATTAAAATAGACAACAAGATAGTATATCTTTCCTATCTCTGACATATAATGTGCAGGATTTTAATTTTAAGTCTCTGATTCATAAAATCCAGTCTAGAAACAGTCTCAGGAAAGTCAGCGTATATGACACGTACCTGAAAGGACTGTCTTTGGACGACCTGCAGAAAGAGAAATGCAGACTCATAGTATCCATCAGATAAAGACAAACAGGGGGTTAGAAGAAATACAGCTATCCTGGCAACAGTTTTACAATGTATATTTGCAAGGGGAAGACAAAATCATGGAAGTTATTACTCCCCATCTGTGAGCACTGACTCTTATACACCAGCTGTTTGGTATAACACAGAAAGGCGTGTGGGGGAGTCATTTGCAGGGCAGAACAGCAAAAGAGAGATGAGACTGTATGTGGATCAGATGGAAATGAGAACTCAGAGGTATGCTATTGTCCAGACTGTGGGGCAGAGAATCACTGGAGAAACTGAGGAAGATGGAATTGGAGCTGTGGCTCCCAGACCAGAAAGGGAATCAAATCCAAAGACAAACCAACTCTGTGAGGTGAAAGTAGCACTCCATGTGGGCATGGCATGGGCCTCTGCTGTGCCAGGAGACACCGTGGCACTGCAGGTACCAGGGAGCCCGGCCATGACCATGTGATGTGGAGTGGGCAACAGTCAGGCCCACCATGGTACCTGGCGGTCAGCACCAGTCCCTTCGTCTCAGGGGGTGTGACCACAGCACACAGTGTCCCAAGAGCAGTCACAGCCAAATCTGCCTCACTACAGCAAAGCAGGCCAGGAGACCATCGCTGACTTTTATAAATAGCAACTCACTTTCTTTACGTACTGCTCACCTGTTTATTGATTACATATGTACCTGTTCACAGTGTGGATATCATACCAGCCATAAAAGTACAGGGTCACCTCAGTTAAGACCTGTGTAGTGTTGGCAAAAGTGGAATTCAGTCCACAGAATTGTTAGGAGCAAGGATTGCATGTATGCGTCCAGTCCCCAGAACATGGTAAGCTGTCAGTAAAGATCATTAATATTACCTAATTTGAAAATGAATTTACTAGAAGTGTGACAGAACTCTGACACAAAACATTTGGACAACAACTGCACAAGTGGAAATGCCATCTCTCATGTGCACTGTCTACAAAATAAAAGATAAGGCACTAATAACTCCTCAAGAAAACATCATCACCCTTGGAAGGCTAAACACCACGAAAACACAAGCACTACCTGTACCCTGCTGCATAACCGTGGTGCTTCAGATCAGGATGCTTCAGGATCATGGGCAAGAGCAGCCAAGAAACCACCCACTCAGGGAACCCAAAAGGTCAATGGCATTGAAAAGCCTGATGTCACCTTTCTCCTCTTCCTTCCCCTCATTTCCTTCAACATAACCACACTTGAGGCTAAAGGCGCTCGCAATTCCCTGATGACTAAAACTGTTTCCAAGCTGGTGACATGGACTGGCATTTACAGGACAGGTACACTTCTCAAACAGATGTGGGTGGAAGGGGAAGATACTGTGACATATGATAAGCTGGAATCACACCCTAGAAATGAACACCACCTGGGGATTTGGTGGGGAAGCTGTTTCTAGTCATGTGTCTCCGGGTACACAGTCAGGTCAAGACACGGGTGATCTGACCTTTTGCCTACCCAGCTCTATCTCATCTGACCACAGTCAGGTTGACATTTCCACTTAAACTCTTGGTGTGCCTACCTGAGCACCTTAGTTTGACCTTCCTCTACCTGGAGGACATCTCTCAGATGGTTACTGGGATCTCTACCTTCCTGCACTACTAGAGAGAAGCTATGACTCACACTTTCTGAATCCCAGTGGTCCAGTCTGTTCTCCATCACTGGGAGTTCCTGCATGAATTTCCACAATTGATTCAGTCTATGGGATGAAGTCTGATGTTGCTTCCTGTTTGAAATCGGGTTCTAGAAGTTTTCAAATTCCCTGTATCTTTCCTAAGTGGACTGACCACATGGGGACAGAAATAGTCAGTTGTTCACTAATCATGTATCCGTGTCTCCATATTGTCAATCTGGAACCATGGATTTAAAAAGACACAGACTCTGTGAAAATGACTAATGGAAGTATTCAAACCACAGTGAGCCCTCAGAGATGACGTGTCCTTGCTGAGCTTAGAGGTGCCGTCACCAGGAAAGAGTAGACTTGTGGAGAGCACAACACGAACTAAGTGGTCAACAAGCCATTTCAAGGCGAGTGGAGTGACTGACTGCAATAGGTCTGCTGGACAGCCTCGGACACAGCTGCTGGTGGACACACCCCTGATGGGGTGAACACACACTGCAAGTTAGAGATGGGGCAGACGGCCATTTGGAATCCAGTAACACATTCACAGCAGAGAAGTTGAGCCAGAAATAAGGACATCCACCTTGCCTGCTGTCTAAAGGAAATACAGAGATCCAGGATCAAGCTCTGCTTTCATCTCAAACATCTTCACCCTTGTGTCCCTGTGATAACAGCTACCAGTCTGAGTTGCCAGCGCCCTCTAGTGTCCTATGTATTGACCAGAAGACAATCCGGTCACGTCCAATCTTTCAGTCTTTTTCTTAAATTCCCACCAGTGCCGGCTGCCCCATTCACTGATCATCAAGTCAGGGTCTTCTCTGGAACTCCATAGTTCCCTCCGCCCATGTGACCCTGATGTGAACATGTCATGCCATATATGTGGTCTATGCAACAAGAGTTTGCATACAAGCATGGTTAGTTATTCTTAGTAGGGGGAGGGGTGGGGCTTTTGTGGTGGTTTAGCTCAGATGATAACAGAAAAGACCGCCTGGGAAGAGTAAGTGAGCTCTGGAAGGAGATGAGGGTGTCACATGGCAATTATAGGATATGAGATTTCCAGGAAGACAGATTAGCATGGGTTATTTGGAGGATTGGGAATAATTCTTTCTACAAGCATCAGCAGTTGGAACGCAATCAATAGGTCTTCAGTGGCTCTTTCTATCACTTTTCAATGACTTCCCAAGGTGTTTAGAACAGGAAATGCCTAGTGAGCTTCTTATACAGGCTAAACCCTGTAGTTAGCAATGTGGTCTTGGTCCCTTAAGGTGCAAACATTAAGATAGAGGTTCAGGCAGGGGGATATGAAGAGGTGTACTCCCACTGTCTGATTTCACACCCACACTGTCACCCAAAGCCCTGTGCTAGGCTCTTCAGTGGGATCTTGGTTTTCTTCTATCCTTGGTGACTTCATTCACATTCACGACTTTCTAGTGCTTATGATATTTAAGCTTTTGCTAATTGGCACCCCACATAACCAAGCACATGACTTCACACCCAGAAAACTAGCCAGCCTGCCTCTCATAAAGTATGCTCTAACCAGAGCCTACATCCCTTCGCTGGCCTTGTTTTTAAGTCAAGAACCTTGAAAGAATCCTAAACTTAACTCCTGTTTCATCCTATACCTGGAAACTCTGCAACTCTGCAGTATTCTAAAGACCTTGGCTTCAGTGCCTGCAGTTACTGCTCTCCTGGATGACAATGGCAGCTGCCTTCAGGTTTCTCTTCCCCCTCCCTTCTCCCCTCCACCCACCCCATCCATTCTGCCCTTGCCACTACAATAGGATTGTAATCTTGGATGCTGTCACCCTCTACCCCTCTTGCTTATGAAGCATCATGTCTCTATAACCTCCAGACTCGGGACTTGGGTCCATAAAGTGGCAGACAACTCTTTGCTGATGACCTGTCCAGAAGCCTCCTACATATCCTCTGACTCCCTGATTTCAAGTGTTCTCCAGAGACCACAACCTGATTGTATTACCACATCCCCCAAATCCAGCTGATCCTCTTGACTTTAAATCTTTGCTCCTGGGATGCCCCACCACCACCCTTCCCTTGAGGAAAAGTTCAGTATCTCCCTCAGTGCTCCACTACTCATCACTTCCTGATGCTCCTTCCTTGATCACTTCCTGATGCTCCTTCCAAGACTGTACCCTCTGGATAGACAGTCATCTTCTTCTCTGTGTCATTTGTGGGTGGTGTGTGCACAGCTGACACGTGTCCGTGAGTATCTGTTTCCTACCTGTGTCCTAGTCTCAGGCTGGAGACTCAGTGTGTAGTGTATTAAAGATAAGACCAACCTCAGCTCTGCCACTAACAGTGGTGCCGAGGCAAGGCACTGACTCTCTGTAGCTTAGTTTCGTTATTTATAAAATAGAGATAACAGCCCTGCCTGCCTCATAAAGCTATCGGATTAATGTATATAAAGTATTGTGACCAGGATTTGGTTTCTAGGAAATGTTATCTGTAAGAATTAGCCCCAGTTGCCAGCCACATCCTGTTAGGACACCACGTCTTAGCCATCTCTGTTTCCCAGGCCCAGCACAGTACCTGGACCAGAGCATATGTGGAATAATGTGTGTTTAAAGGAAGAACTGTTTAATATTTGCTTCATTCATTGCTTTGCTTGGTGAATCCCTGAGCCCCTATGGCTTTTCTTTCCAAGGTCCCTTGCCCTGAAGCTTTCTTTCTGTGATGACTGCCACTTACCTTTCACTCACTTAAAATATTATTAGAAATCAGTGTATGAGACACACTCAATTGTGAAGATGCATCTGAGAAGAGAATAGATGTCTTCTTCTGGAAACTAGTTATCCGGCTATGAGCATGGTACACAACTTAGGGACCTCAGGAAACAAGAAATTTTTCAAATATAAAAAACAAGAAGCTCACAGCTAGAGCGCTGTCACAGAAGCTGTGAGAGACCCAGGCAGCATGTGCCACATGTGCTAAGTCTTGCAACAGGAAGATGGTCTGTGTACATAGGCTTTGTTCTTATGTCTACATGCAGTAACTGCTGCCTGGTCACTGCATGGATGAACCTTCTCCACAGCTCTCAAATATACTGTCATGATGCATCTACGAGCAAGAGCCTTCTGTGGCTCTCAGCCTGCTGAAAAATGTGCTGGTATCTTAGTCGTTACTCGTAATGCAATACAGGGGCCTGATCAGGGTCCAGTTTCACCTTCATGGCACCCCCATGGGTGCTGAGTGCAGCTGGTGTGGACTTTTTTGATTCTCCCACATATTACGTGGGTGATTGCTGTCACTAAAACACTGTTCTTCTCTGTCCTGGGCATGCTTGATGATTCCCCAACACTCATATGTCCTAGGCATGAGGTGCTTTGATATTTTCTATTCTTCTTTATTTTAATCTTTCCCAGGTTATTTTCAAATATTTTCAAAATAAGTGTGTTGTTATTCACCAGGATAATTTCACAACTCACTAATAGATCTTGAGCCTCACTTGAGAACATTGTCCTTGTTAGCTTGAAATAGTTTACCGAAAGCTGTGATCCTTGAGGGTGGCTAGCTGGGGTGGAGCCCATTTTTCTTCCGTGGTTGAATTATTTGTCTCACCTGAATTCTGTCATGAGGTGAAGGCGAGGTTCTGCATGGACCTGTAATCATGGAGGATGTGAGGACAGTCAGCTGTCTGTAGATGATATCACACTTCACCCATACAATGCTACTTGTAACTAATTGTCTTGAGCTGTACCAGATCACACACTGAGCAAAGATGAATGAGGGAGAATATTCCAACTGTAAGGGAAAGAGAAAAACATCCCCCATTCGCAAGTAATGCATGACAATCAGGAGCAGCTATCTCTTATGTAGTAAGCAATCTTTGTGGTTAGATTGGCTTTAAAATTATACAAGGGGAGAGTTAATCTTTGCAAAAGTCACTCCCACAAAAGATCCGGGCTTCACACTTGTTTTACATCTTGCCTAGCATTCAAGTGGAATATCTCAATCTTCCTTTCACTTTAAATTTTGCATCTTTGACCCCCACACTGTCACCACCCTGGGTGGTGGAGGTCCTTGATGTCTTTACCCTGTCTCAGATTACATTTTTGAAGTTCATTATTAATTTGTAGCTCTCATTGCTAACTGGGCACAGCTCTGACATTTCCCATTTAGACACCTCAATCTCTACAATCTAAATTAATTGTCATCTCTCCACCCTCTCCCGTTGTGCATCCTTCACATCACTGAGACCTGGATATCTCCGACCTCTCGTCTCCACTGGTCTCCAAGCCTTCAGTTTGTTCTCTTGTCACTCTTCTTACTGCATTTCACACAGTAGCTGACCTGATTGGAATGCTCTTATCTACTCCTCCCTTGAGGAGAAAGTCCAAGACAGAACCTAAAGTTGCTTGCAAAGTCCTCCCTAGACTTTTCTGCCTCATGTTGACTTCCCTCCTTCCCTCTGTCTTCTTTTTTATTTATATTTAGCTTCCAACTATTGAAACCATGTCTCATATGTGTCTGTATAGGGAAGAGCATATGGACACCTCTGCCCTGACCTTTGTGGGCTCAACTCTTAATCTTCCTTCAAGCCACATCTTGGTATCTTGTGGGAAATTTCCTGGGCCCACTAAATCTAGGAAAGCCTCTGATCTCTGCCTATCCCTCTTGGAGCCCTGAAGTTCATCATCATACTGTGTTAAAACTAGTGTTGTTCTCTACTGAATCAACTAAACAGGGCTCAAAAAGGCTCCCAGACACTGGAGCAAGCATGAGCCTGCATGGGTCTGCACCAGGTCCTCAGCGTGTATGTCACGGCTGTTAGTTTGGTGTTTCGTGGCACTCCCAGCAATGGGAGTTGGGATGTCTCTAACTTTTTTGCCAGCCCTTGGAACCCTTTTCTTCTTAAAGGATTCCCTCGTTCAGCCTCGATCTGAACGTTTGTGCCTTGAATTGTTGTGTCTTGTGTCTGGTTTAGCTGACATCATTTAGAGGCCTGCTCTTTCCTGAAGAAAAATGAAGGAGTAGTGGATCTGGGGAAGGGAAAGTAGACAGGGCCTGGGGGGGAAGGGGAGCAGTTGGTCAGGATGTATTGTGAGAGAGAGAGAGAGAGAGAGAGAGAGAAGGAGGGGGGAGGGGAAGGAATATAGACTTTAAAAACATTAAAAAAACAAACAAACTAGTACCATTCACTTCCCTATCCTCTGCAAGTACAGGAATCATCTAGTATCAAGTGTCAGACATGACAGGTGTGTAATTGTAGTTTCCAATGTTGAGAAAAGCCTTGTTCTTGAAAACTTCTAATATCACAAGTAGGTCACACATTATTTTCAGAAGAGTGATTTATGCTTAAAAAATTCTCCCTGGGGAAGACCAATTGGTTATCCAATACCAAGTGGTCAGTCACAAAATCACATACATACAAGTTTTATGGACTGAAAAGTTGTATTTATAGATCTAGGAGTATATGTGATATGTACATATATGTCAACAATTGAAGAAAAAGAGAGAGAAAGGGGCACATGGAAGGAGTCAGACAGAGAAAAAGAGGTGATGTAATTATGTTTTAATTTTAAAAAATAGATGAAAATATTTTTTAAGGTCAAGTCACTCTTTTCTGAGTCAAAAAGGTAGACAGACTCAAGACTACTCTGGAGTGACTGGCTAGGGGCATGTCTCTGAGAAAGAGAAGTACATTATGTGCTGGCCAGTTTTATGTCAACCTGACACAAGCTAGAGTTATCTGCAAGGAGGGAACCTCAAGTGAGAAAATGCCTTCATAAGATCCAGCTGTATGGCATTTTCTTAATTAGTGACTGATGAAGGAGGGCCCAGCCCATTGAGGGATGGTGGTCCTGGATTCCATAATAAAGCAGGCTGAGCAAGCCATGAGGAGAAAGCCAGTAAGCAGCACCCCTCCATGCTCTCTCCATCAGCTCCTGCCTCCGGGTTCCTGCCCTGTGTGAGTTCTTAACCTGACTCCCTTCAATAATAGACTATAATGTGAAAATGTAAGTCAAACAAACCCTTTCTTCCCAAACTTGCTTTTGGTCATGGTGTTTCGCCACAGCAATAGAAACCCTAACTAGAACAATTACGTCATTAAAGGAACAATTATTCCTCCTTTCTCTTTAGCATAACTTAAGGAGAATCTGCCTTCCTGTGGGTTGGTCCTTTGGTCAGGTGATTGCCTGCCCAATAAGGTCAACCTTCAAGGAACACCATTGTCTCTATCCAGACGTAGATTTGGTTCTCTTGATCAAAAGGAAATAGCTTTCTGGGAACGGGTCTCCAGTGCTATTATAACAGCATCAGTTAATATTTTACAATTTGCAAAATATATGAAGCGTCACAAAGTTGATGAAAATAAAGCCAAATAATTAAAAGACACATAGGTGAGGCCATCAGAAAGAAATTGCAAAACACCAACAGCAAATGACAAGCTGGATCCCTCAGGACAATGAATGAAATGTGGAAATAAGATAATTCTTCTAGCATTCATAAAAAAAATTAGGTCAAATTCATGGAAATACTGTATAATTTAGAAGGATGTCGTTGCATATTGTGATTATTTTGTCTGCTCAGTTATTCAGCTTATCCTATGCTTCCTGACTAGTGATTTATGGGTATAGAAAGCATAGTTAGAGGTCAGCATGAGGGTGAGTGTGTCTCAAAGAGACATCTCAATCTTTGGAAAGGCCAGGGACTGCCAGGTCAGCCCTCCCTGCTCTGCTGAAGGGCATGCTTGTTCCTGTCAGCAAGGTGAGCAGGTGGAAAAAGTCCACTGTGTGCAACAGCTCACTGCGTGTTTGCCCTCTAGCTGACAGCTTTCAAAGTTTCAACTTATGCAAGAGGTGATCAAGTGAGGAAAGAAACAGCACAGTGATTTCAAAATTTCACTAGAACTTCAGTGAACATTAATTCCTGCTGCAACAGTTAGAGATAACTCTGTTACTGTTTTGTGAAGAGCTGTGTTGGGTTCTGAAAAAGATACCGCTCTGCTTTGAGCAACCATCACAGTTGCCAAGGTCTGGCCACTTACATACTCAGAGACAGAACACAGGCCCAACCCCGGGCACGTCAATAAAGATGTCTTCCTACCTTCTATCTGCCAGTAATGTAGTTCTAATTCCCATTGCTATCTCACAGAACATATTCTTTTGCCTACAATTACCAGTGAAGATAAGAGATACCAAGTTAGAACAGCTTAACTAAATTTCTCCCAAATTGCTCGCTGGCAATCATATTTCCAACTCCACAGCTCTGTTATCCAGAGACCCTCACAGCTTTTACTATGTTGGGTACTGCCTGAAGTTCAGGGCTGAATATTTTTATTTATAGTAGAAGAATTGAAGCCACGATGAAGAAGTTTGCAGAGTAAAGCAGGATCTACATCAACTAGAATTATTGGTTAATTTGGGAACTAAAGTTCAAAATGACTCATTTGTTTTGTATTTTCCCCTTTTCTAAATTATTCCTGAAAATGACATGAAATTAAATGAACAAAAATCATGCTGCCTCAAAAGGGGGAGCAGGTCTGGTGTTTAGGAACCTAAGGTTTGCTGGGTTCTGCCTCCTCGGCTCATCTGACAGAGATGGGAACAATTATAACCTTCCCACCAGGAGGGAAGACCCTCCAAAGGCAGATCCTGGTGCCTCTCCCTTTGGGCTACCAGACTATTGAAATAATGGACCCCAGGAACTGGGATTGCCCCAGAAATCTCATGCTGGTGTCAGCCAGAGGGGACACTTGTCTATCAGAAAGGTATGTCAGAGAATTCTGACAGCTTGTCAGACTACTTTGCAGAAGAGACATGAGAGCAGAGACAAAGATGATGACACGAGGAGCTACATCTTTGCCAGGACTGCTTAGTTATGCATACTTTTTTCCCTCTGTTTAAACCCAAACCTCAAGACAGGACCCTGAAGATGGTCTTGGGGAGGGGTGGTCGCTGGGCTTCTTTTCAGGTTCCTCCTCTGAATGAGACCATTGAATAAATTCTCAGCATTTCCCTACTAGTTGTCTCTTGAATTTACGTATTGAGAAGAGGTGGCTGAGCCTAGCTTTTTAGGCCTATCAGGGCTCAGTTTTGTCCTCACTGCTCTGGTAACTCTTTAAATGGTTAACCGAACCTTCCAACACCACACAGTTTTAAGTTGGCTGAACAAACAAACCAGCTCTTCTTGACTGTTCACTGTACTTGACAAGTTTGTGTAGAGGCTCAATGTTTAACAAAGTAGTAGAGATATGGTCTCCCACAGTGCATTGCTAGTGTGTACTGTATGGGATGGAATTTGTGCCCATTGCAGCAACTCGGTCCATGGGATATACGGGAGACACAAATTACAGCTGTGGAAGAAAGGCAGGCAATATGCACATATGTTGAGTAATAGTAAAGTCTCGCAAAACCAATATTTCCCTCCTAGCTCAAGTCTGAAGTAAGCAACCTGCATGGAAATTTTAGAAATGAATCTCCACTGGTTCTGTGGAAAGCTTCAGACTTAACCTCTTTTCTCCTGCCCAGTGGAAAGATTAACGTTGTCATCTTTTAACCAAGGCTGCAGAACGCTGCTGTGCTCACTTCCTATTCCTGGGGATATCTGCAGTTTACCAAGATGCTTCGGAAAGGAAAGTTAATCAAGGGTCCTGCTCCCATGCCCATTGCCTGCAGAGGTTGGGCTAGGTTACCTATAGAATGATAAACGTGTTACATTTTTCTGCTCACAATAATTTAATCTTAAATGAAAATTAGCTGGTGGTTTAACTGATCTGTCACTGACTTCCATCCTGAAATTTCTCTATAATCCTACCTGTTCTTTTCGGTCTGCACGCAGGCTTTTACACATCTCTGCAGCTGTGGAGCAATCTCCCTTCTCCTGGGCCTTCTCAGAAGTACTTCTCTGGTTCCCACCTAGAACAAGAATGGCTATTTGTTGTGACACTTTTTCTCCTGGTCTTATGGGTTCCATATATAGTCCCACTTATTCCTCAACATTCAACTTCATCTTATTCTTCTGCCCTAAGGTGTTAAACAGTCTGACCATAATTTGAAGTAGGTGAACATTTCCTTCTGGTTTTATTTAATGTGCTTTCAGTGAATATCTCATTTGCCATCTTGCTTGGTTTATTTTTCAAAAGGAACTTGTGGGGAATTAAAAACCTGTCTTGCTGCCAAGACCGCATCACTAGAAGTTCTTCTACTCTCCATGAAGTGAGAGAAAGAACAGAAACAGCCCAGCTCCCCTGCTGTTCCTCTCCACTTCCTCCTCCCATAGGTATTAGCGCATTTCCATTCCCACTCACGTTTCCCACTTGTACTACATGTTTATGCGCCTTAGTGAGGTTTTTGTTGCTGTAATAAAATGCCATGACCAAAAACAACTTGAGGAGAAAAGGCTTTATTTCCACTTAGAACTCTCAGGTAGCACTCCATCACTGAGGGAAGCCAAGGCAGGAAAGAACTCAAGGCAGGAATCTGGAGGCAGGAGCTGATGCAGAGGCCATGGAGGAGTGCTGCTTAATGGCTTGCTTCTCAGCCTGTTTTCCTGTACCATCCAGGACCACCAGCCAAGGGGTGGCACTACCCCAGGACGCTGGACCCATCTACAAATCATCAATCAAGAAAATGTCCTGTAGACTTGGTTACAGGTAATCTTATGGAGGCATTTTCTCGACTGACATTCCTCATCCCAGATAACTCTAACTTGTATTAAATTGACAAAGACAATAGCCAGGACAATATGTGTCTGTTAATTTATTTCCTGTTGTTTTACATCCATGGTTCTTGCATATGTTTTCATATTGTAACTGTGATTTGCCACCTTGTTTTCTTCTTGAAGTTTCATCTAAATACTGTGTTGATTTTTAACAGCTATAAGGATATTCCATAATTGGAGAAAGCATGGTAAGCTTCTTTAACACTCTGTTAAGAAGGAAAATAATTCCCATTTCACCAAAATTAGCAGGATTGAGAAATCAAATCCACCCTGTGCTTGCTCATGCCGACCTGGGTTTCTCTAACACACACATCTAGAGGTGTGAATTCTGCATTAAAGGGCATGTGACTCATACCCACATGTAATCATGTATCCATGCAAGTCCTGATGATATTTTGATTCCCTTGATGCTTTAAAATGATATTTTATTATTTATTTTGCATTTTCTGGACTAAAATGTAAAACTGGAATCTTTCCATGTCCTATTAATTATTTGTTTTTCTTATGTGCCTAACCTGCTTAAAAATTTGACAATTTCTTTCTTGGGTTGTATGTCAATTTCTTAATGTTCTTTGAAATTTTTAAAAATACACTCTAGATGAATTCTAATGATGTCATGCTCTGTTCATTGATTGGTCCAGTCCTAATCAGAGAAGCCTCCTTCAGCAGCTGATGAGAACATATGTAGAGGCCCATGGCCCACCATCACACTGAGATCAGGGAACCCTGTGGAAGAGAGAGAGGCGGGATGGCAGAGACCAGAGGGGTTGAGGACACCAGGAGAGCAAGCCCCACAGTGTCAACTGACCAGCACTCTTAGGGGCTCACAGAGACTGAAGGGGCAGACATGGAACCTGCAGAGTCTCCTATGTATATCTATGGCTGTCTGGATTGGTGTTCTTGCAAAACTCCTACAGGTTGGAGTGGAGAAGTCTCTGACCCTTTTATTTGCCCTTGGGACCCTTTTGTTCCTGCTGGGTTGCCTAGTCCACACTTGCTGTAGGGAGCAGTGCCCAGCCTTATTCCATCTTGCTGTCCCATACCCTGTTCGAGCGGTAACCCTGGGAGGACTGCTCTTTTCTGGGGAGAAGGGGATTGGTGTTTGTGGGTGGGGATGAGGGACAGGTTTGAGTGAGATGGGGGGATCTGGGAGGAGTGGAGGGAGAGGAGGAGGGGTCAGGATGCACTCTATAAGTTGTATGAGAGAAGAAAAATAAAAAATATGTTCTAGATAACCACTATGTATATTTATTAAACAGTAGGTTCTTACAGAATCTTCTGTCATTTCTGTTTTCTCCCTCCTTCTTTCCCTCCCTCATCTATCTCCACATCTACCTTCATTTCTGTCTCTGTCTCTATGTTTTATCTCTATGCTTTGTCTCCATCTCTAGTGGCCCAACTCTTTCTCTGCCCTTATCTTGGTCTCTTTCTCTGTCTCTATTTCCTCTGTCTCTAGTTCCATATCTATCCTAATAACTCTTTCTCTCCCTACTTGGGAGCTCAGACTTGGAACCAGGTAGCATGAGACTCCATTTTCCCAAATTTGCATCTCTAACCACCCCCTTACTCCATAACTACCATTCCAACCTCTTAGGAGCATCTCCACTTCTGAAACAATGACACACAAACAGCTACCAGAATGAGCACGGTCTGCCTGTGTAGAAAGCTTTTTATTAGACACAATCCTTTTCTGTGTACTAAGCACAGCTAGGGCTTTTCTTCCTTTGCCCATGCTCCTATAAGCTTTCATCCTTCTCTCTGGGCCCTTTTCATTCTGTGTTTATGAAGACTAATCGCACATGTTGCGTGTACTTAATGGACTGTTTAGTGTAAGATTGGTGCCTCCTGACCCTTATGACATCTGTGTCACAAAGTAAGAACTGTGCTGAGTGGTTAGTGCTCTGAAGAACTTTCAAGGACACCTGGTCCAACTCAATAACTTAACAGGACATGGAAGTGGGTTCATGGAAGCGGAGCAACATGTTCTCAACCCGTAAGTAGTGGTGCTGAGGAGCGTTCTAAAATAAAACATTAAAGAGTATCTTTAAAGTTATTTTTTATTTAGTGTGTTTGTGTGTGCATTCAGGTTCCTGGATGAATTGGCGTTGGAGTAAAGGTCAGATGAGAACTCCCAGGAGGTTCTGTCCTACCAACTTGTGAGATCTGGGCCTCAAGCTCAGGTCATCAGGCTTGCCCAAAGGTGCCTCTACTCGGTGGGCTACCAAAGAGTAAATTTATCATTAAAACAAACCTCTCCTTTGGGTCCATTGGTGTATCAGGACATAGGGTTGTGAGTGGCAGAAGGTTCAATTAACCAGGTGTTGCCCTTTGTTCCTAGATCCTGTGGATGGGTTTTTATTCACGCACTGCTTTTGTTTGTAATGGATTAGTCGTAATGTTCTTTTTACTTAGGAGATTATGGATCCTAGTCGAATTTTTCTGTTAATAGATTTTAAATGGGGCTCCTGGCATCTGTCCCTGTTCAATACTCTACTTTCCCCTCACAGTTAGCTACAGGCAGTGAATACACACACAGCAGCGAGGCGGTTGCAACCCTGGACCGGGCACCAGGTAACTTCAGAAACTGAACACAGGCACAGCCAGTCAGGTTGCTGGTTATACAGTGGGTTGCTCTGTGCCAGTCTGACAGACACAACGCAGCTCCTCAGAATTAATGTTCCAATCTCCAATTCCCGCCCACAGTTAGAAAGGAGTTGGTGGCTAGACCAGAACAAGAAGGAAGGATTGCTCTCATGACCCCAGGACTCTTGGCAACCCCCAGCCCGGAGGATAATGTAGTTCTCAAACAAACTCATGCATATTTTTCTGAGTTCTGTATAAGATCTAAATGAACTCCCATAATTTCAAGCAAATCCTGGTTGAAGTTTCATAGATTATGGTTTATTTTGAAACTGTGAGTTATTGGTGAATTTTAAAATTTCTGAGCTAGGCTAACTTTTGTTTATTTAAGACAGGGGAGAAGAAACAGCTCAAACTTCAGGCTGTTGGTGCTGAAGCACTGAACAGTATAAATCAGGACAAGGGATATCCCACAGTCTCTGCCAGAGTAACCGTAAATGTGTGGGTCTAAAAGATCGAAGGTTGCCACAAGGCAGAGCAATGAGATAAGTTTTCCTACAAAATTCAAATAACTCCTTTTTATGGTAGCTCTTGCCAGGACCCAGGAAGCTGGGGTGATTAAGAGCCCCTCTCCCACACTGATGATGCATCAGGAAGCTATTTTTCCTCCCTCAGAAAATCGGCTTGTGGGTAGTCCACAGAACTGAGAGTATTAAAGCTGAGCGGGCCTCAGAATTGTTAAGGGCTCAGACATATGGGACAAAGCAGTTGAGTTGACAGCCGGCATACCTTACTCTTAGTTCAGAGGTGAAGCACTTCCCCTGTTTGATTGCCATTTTTCAGTCATCAATGGTCCTGAAGTTGCAGCCCCACTACTTGGAACAGGAACTAAGTGCTTCATGCCATGACTCTACAAAAGCACTGTCAGGTGGAGTTGCTGAACTGAAGGCCCAAACCAGCATGGATGGCAGCTTCCTTTGGATGCACAGTTAAGGCCCCTCAGCCAACCTCCTTCAGCCTATGTGTTCTAGTCTCTCCCCCAGACACTCCTCTACATTCAGTCAGGGCAGAGGTACATACAAGAGGCTGCAAGGGCTGGTTGGATACTCGGGTAAGGGTCTACCCGTTCCTTCTCAGAGAAAATGCCAACAATCCATAGGCACACTGCTGAAGGATTCTTGAAACATGACAGTTTGCTCTGAGGATAGTACTTTACAACACTAGGAGGTGTGTGTGTGTGTGCGCGCGTGCACGCATGCAAATCTGTATATAGGTATCTGTGTATATATATTTGTATGTATGTACACATCTAATAAATTTACATATGTGCAGCCGTGTCATTCAGAGATCTGGATACATGGTAAGAAATGCACCAACGGGCCTTTCATTACACAAACGTTGTGGTATATGGGCATTTACATAAACTAAGACGTCTACAACATCACAAGGCATTATAGAATCAATGGAGCTACTACCACATAACACTTGGGAAGCAAAGGCAGACAGATCTCTATGAGTTTGAGGTCAGTCAAGTCTACATTGTTAGTTCCAGGATGTCCAGGGCTACATAGAGAGACTTTGTCTAAAAAAAAAAAAAAAAAAAAAAAAAAGAGGGAGGGAGGGGGGAGGGAGAAAAGAAGGAAGGAAGGAAGAGGGAGAGCGTATAGAAAGAAAGGATTTTTCAGAATTGTTGTGGTTTCAGTATAAACTGTCCCTGACTTAATCAGTGAATTACTTCTTTGACAGATTCATAATATGGTGGCTTTATTAGGCAGTAGACCAAGTTGGAGGAAGCTGGGTATGCTCTAAAGAGATATGTTCTGTGTATCTTGCACTGTCTCCCCTCCTAGCTCTCCTCTCTCTCTTCTCCTCTCCCCTGCTCTCCTCCCATTATTGGCTCCTCTCCCATGTGCTGCCACCGAGGTAACATTTTTTTTTTCTCACCTCAGACCTAAAACTACAGGAACCATCTAACTCTGGCCTTAACCCTGTCCAGGGAACCAACATAAATCTTTTCCTCCTCCATTGTTTCTCTTGGGTTTTCATGGGAAAGCCCTGCTAATGCAATGCTGAGAAGCAAAGGCATCAGTAACTGAGAACAAGCTGGGCAGAGCCTCTGCTGTAGACTGAGCAATCAGCCGATTAGGCTTCTGCGCTTTAACTGGGACAACAAACAGCACAGAAGTGGAACTATGGCCTTTAGATATTGACATGTTTATCCTAAAAGAAAGCTGTTCTTCTGTAGTCCCTGGGTAAACTGACACACACTCAATGCAGGGAAACACCGGAGCCAGGTGCCCCTAGCAGACCTGAAACCCTACTCAGCGCTACTGCTGGCAGGGAGTTGGAGCAGGTGAGGACATCTTGCACAATTCAATCTCATCCTTCAGAGGAGAAATAGTGCAGTGAGGAAGGCTGGTTCATGAACTCTATATTGTTTCTTCCTAGAGAGACCCAGGGGATCCCTCTGCCTGTGGAACTTTGAGATTCTGGTTTGCTTGCCAACTTAAATTACAATACTAATACTGATGGTAAATATTTGGGAATACAGACATCTGTACGTTGTAGTCAACTGTGTTCTTATTCAGATGGATGTTCAGAGATGTTTTAAAGACAAACTTAAGGGTGATGTGTCATTTTTCTGAAAACAACAATCCCACACTAGAGTAATATCAGTGTGAGGCTGAAGAGAAAGCCTCTGGCAGATGTCTTGTCCCTGCAGGAGTGCCTTCTGCCCAACGTTGTTGTTGCCTCTGTGATCTAGAACAGCTTCTATCAGGTGATGATGCATGAGACTGCCCTTTATCACCCTCAGCTCTGTGTGCTGTGTTGTTAGCTTGCACAAGCACTCCATTTTGATTCTGAGAAAGTCCACACTTCTACAATAGAAATCTGTCTGAGGCTTGTCCATTTTTCTCTCTTTTCCTTCTATTTTTATATTATGTGCACGGGTGTTTTGTCTGCATGTCTGTCTATGTACCTTATGTGTGCAGTGTCCAAGGAGCCAGAAGAGGGTGTGGGATGCCCAGAGTTACAGGTGACTGTGAGCCATCATATGGGTGTATCAAACCCAATTCCTCTGCAAGAGCAGATAGTGCTCTTAACCACAGAGCCAACTCTCCAGCCCTTACCCATTTTTCTCAATGACTGCCCACTCAATATTGAAAACTGTCTTTTTTGACTAAGTATGACATGAGATCTTTATCCAAATCTGGAAGAGAAGAAGAAAGGTTTTTTGGAATTAGCTGATACTAACATACTATACCAATACCAATCTCTTCCTTTCAATGAACACACCATAGTTGCAAACGTTAGCAGATGGTGGGTGAAGGACTTAAACAAGTCTCTACACTGCATTTGTAACTCTTTTGTAAATATAAAAATACTCTAAAATAAAGAGCTTACAGAAAAATAAGAAGTGTAGTCATTAGAGACTTTTATGAATAGATTCATGCCAAATCTGACCAGAGGACAGATTTGGGTAAGTGAGGTGACCCTGGGGAGATGTCTGGGGCTCCTACTCTAACATCCTGGTGTGAGTTTGATAACAGTGCTCATCACGGTAGTCAGGAGAAGGCTGAACTGGCTCCGTGAAGCTGCACTAAAATGAATTACACAAGAAACAAACACATGAGCTATCTGGCTTGATTGGCTAGCACTGACTTCTTACATTTTTTGAAACCCAAACTACAGACACATAACAGTTCCCTTGCTATATACCACGTCCCTGGTAGGCTCTCCATTACAGATGAACTCAGTATTCATATATGAGACAGAATGATCAACAAGTAACAATCCCTTGAGAGTCAATAACAACAGAGAAGTACAGTTCTTTAGCTTTGAAGAGCTAAATTTAAATACCAGATGTGTCCTTTTTCTAGCCAGCTTCCCCAGAGCAAAGTATTTTATCTCAGTATTCTTGTCTCTACAGTTGTGATAACTTGTTTCTGAGACAAAATGCCTCACAAGAATAACTTAAGAGATGGTTTGTCTCACAGTTTCAGGGTTGGAAACATTGTATCCCTAGTCGGGAAGCAGACAGATGCAGAGCTTGTGCTCACTGTGGGCCCACTGAGGGTGGGCATCTCATCTCAATTAATCCAATTTAGAAACTCCCTGGCAGACATTTGTCTCCTCGGTGATTCTAGATATTGTCAAGTTGACAATCAATATTAACCATCATGGAACTGCTGATATCCAAGGTGGCTGTGAGATTTAAATGGCAGAAGTAGTATCTGGACTGGAATGAAGTAGTATCTCAACATATTACTTGTACATTCTCTGAAAAACTGCAAAGTTTGACAGTAGCATAGCTTCCAAGTAAGTAGAGGGAGGAAAGCACTGTCTAAGCGAGAAATACAGCCACACAGCTACAAGTGCTTTGCTGAATGCAAGTTGTTAACCAGCTGTGCAGAGCTGGGCTGTCACATCCATGGTCCACAGTGTCCCTCCATCAGTGTATTTCCACTCTTATCCCTCTTTCAGCAGAATCAATACTCACCTCAGGACAGTCACCCAGAGATCAAACTCCAAGCAATCTGACACCATGTACCTAACAACAGGATGACTGAAAAAAAAATCTTCCAGTAAAACTGCTCACAATGGTGAGAGCTCTCAGCAAAAGGCTCCAAAGCCTCATAAAACCAATTAATGATGTAATGATGCTTGGCTCTGTTAATTACCATCATAATGCAATGTAATTAAACCCAGCAGCAGGAGAACAACAGTACCAAGATGTGGACAATTAAGTTAACCACAACATATGTAAGCTATATTTATACACCACATAAATCTGGGAGGGAGGATCTAGGGACACCTTAATCAAATCAAGTTTTTTTCTTGTTCTTGCACATAACAGTCTTTCGAAGGCCAGGTCTTGGCATCTCGGTTTCCAGCTTCGGTGAGAAGGCCTCTGAATGTGAACAAACACCGGAAGGGGTTGAGCAGCCGTTGTCAGGCTTCTGCAGGGAAGGACTTCACAATCTTCATCTGTACGTCTCCAGCTCTGGGTACGAGGGCTTCGTACATGTAGGTGTGAAGTAGGTGTGTGCAGAGGCGAAGGGATGTGCAGTGATTCTTCTGGTTCCAACTGTGAGAATGAATCATGCATTCGTGGTTAACGTTATTGTTTATCCTTTACATAGTGCGGTTTTTAAGGGCTCTTGTCCCGTGGTTGCTGCCATTCTAAGTCCCTGATTTCGTAGCTTTCCCCCACTCCTGCTGATTGGGCAGCACATTTTCTAATATTGTAGACTTTATGTTGCTATTGTTTTAATGTATTCCCATGTCTGCCAAAGGTGGGTCTACGCTTTCTCTAAATCTATGTTTTTTCTGATGGTGGCTTTTAAGTTCATTTTGCCAAGTTTTACTGTTGAGTAGGGCATTTAGTGTCTCTACACTTATTTACTGATGTGTGGTTGTTACTATGTGAGGTCTTATGTCTGACATTGTATTTATTTTTTGTGTTTTTATATGCTTATTGTTCCTTTAATCTTCCTCTCTCACCTGCTTTTGTGCTTGGCAGATATTTTCTACAGTGCTGTTTTAATCCATTGTTTCTCCATCATGGGAGCTGGAGTCTGAGCAAATGAACTGGGAAAGGAAAAGGCGAGGTAAGCACCAAGCCACATCTTGGCCTCCTACTGTGGATGAAATGTGTCCAGCAGCCCCACTCTGGCATTCACGTTCCCACTGTAACACACTCAAGCTATAAGCCGAAGTCAGCCTTCTCCCTTAGGTCAGGTGTGAGAAAACACGCTCTATTTACCATTTGTTCTCAAATAACATAATGTTACACACACGTTGTCATTGCTTAGTACTGTAATGCATATACAGAATGTGCCCTGACCAGTCCACCCACCCCCTGCTGTTCTTATTCCCCATCAGTATCTCCTCCCAATTTCATGTGATTTGTTGCAGCCCACTGAGCACACACAGCGCTGTTGGTGTGTGCTCGGGTTAGGGTCATCTACTGGGTGTGGTACCTCTCAGGGCCACACCCTGAAGAAAACTGACCCCCTTTCCAGTAGCCATCGATCACCAGTAACTCATGATCCAGGGGTGGGTACCTTTTTATAAAATCAAATATCGAAAGTTAAATTCATTCTTAATTTTAGAGATACTGACATATTTTATTAGTAACTTGAGTTTCATACAATGTCTCTCAATAACACCTTCTTCCCATTCCTTCCTGGTCAACCCTCCCACCTCATGCCCTCAAAAGGAGGAAGGAAGGAAAGGAAGGAGGGAGGGAGGGAGGGAGGAAGGAAGGAAGGAAGGAAGTAAAGGAGGGAGGGAGGGAGGGAGGAAGGAAGGAAGGAAGGAGGGAAAGGAGGGAGGGAGGGAGGGAGGGAGGAAGGAAGGAAGGAAGGAAGGAAAGGAAGGAGGGAGGGAGGGAGGGAGGAAGGAAGGAAGGAAGGAAAGGAAGGAGGGAGGGAGGGAGGGAGGAAGGGAGGGAGGAGGGAAAGGAGGGAGGGAGGGAGGGAGGGAGGGAGGGAGGGAGGAAGGAAGGAAGGAAGGAAGGAAGGAAGGAAGAAAAGAAGGAAGGAAGGAAGGAAAGAAGGAAGGAAGGAAGGAAGGAAAGAAGGAAGGAAGGAAGGAAGAAAGAAAATTAAATCCAGCTTGTGAGCTTGTGTGATGGGAGCATGGATCAGAAGCATCTCCATGGTTTTGGAGGCAGCAGGCTGCTCTGATCGTGGACCTTCGCCTGGCCTATAGTAGCCTGAGATTAAGTATGATGATGTTTGACCTGTATTTGGGCTTCACCGCCCACATTTGCGGGCACCAGGGCCTCCCACAGGCACCAGGACATGCCACGGGTGCTTTTATATCACACTGTTCAGCTCATATAGAATTAATCTCAGCATGTTACAGTCTTGTCCTCAGACACCAGCTTTCTAGCATAATTTATCCAATAATCTGTTTCACCCCGTCTTATGATACTTCATTTGTCATGTACTAAGTTCCTAAGTGAATTCTTATGAATTATTTCTGGGTCTTTTCTGAATTTTGATTATATTCCTACCAGCATACTACCTTGATCCATGACTATTTCATTATGTACATATTATTTATATATATTTGAGACATATAGATAGGCAGAGAGAGGGAGGGAGAGAGAGGGAGTCTCATAATGTAGCCCTGCCTAAAATAACACTATGTAGACAGTCTGGCCTCAAACTTCTGGCAATCCTCCTGCCTCTATCTACTGAGTATTGGATTACAGTAATGCCCAACCACATCTGGTATTTCATACCATAATGTCTGCTAGTTGATGCTGAACTAATGGTCAGCATGAATGAGGAGTTAACATCAGATGCAAGCCAGTCCTGGCCTTTCTGTTTTTCTTGGCAGTTTGTCTCCCTCAGCATTCAGCAGAAGCACTGCCCACTTCAGGGCTTCCCTGAGCCTACCCTCCCCAGGCCTTGCCCTAGGATGAGTCTGGTCCTTTCCTCTCTGCTCCTTCCTGACATTGACCTGTGCATATATTTGGCATAACTCATACCTTATTTGCTGTGAGGGCTGAGGCTGTGCTCTTATACCATGGGATTGGAAAAACATGGGCAATGATGATACTTTTCTTCTGCAATGCCTCGGATAATTTCTGGTCATTCAAGAGGCTCAATAAAATTTCTTTGAATAAGCAGATAAATAACAGACTTTTTTATCCTGACATGTGGATAACAGTGAGAAGGAAACCAGTAACAATTCAAGCATAGTCGCCATCAGTCTAAGACTCACAACAGATTTTAAATGTTATTGTTGGGTGCGATTCAGTAGTGTCCAGCTAAGATTAATTTTTTTCTATTTGGCTCTAGTAAACAGTCTGACTGCCATCATTTGGTATTCCAAATCTCTGGTTGTTTATAGCACTTGTTCTCTGATGGTGAAAGTGACCCACAGCCTTTCTCTATTGCCAGCTCTATTTGCTTTTTAAACCAAACCCGTTCCTGTCAGTCAGTCTATGAGTGTTAATCACAGGAGGGCCTGGAGTCTCCATGCCTTGGAGAAATGAGTTCCCACTGCACACAAGCAGTCTTACTTCGTGAAGAGAGGTTTAATCTTTAGATAGACCTTCATATCCCTACAGACCATCCAGGACTATGGTTTTCAATTACAGCTTTCCCAGAAAGTTGGTTTTACTAAAACAGCAAAAAAGAGGCCATGTTAAACTTCCCTGGGAACAGCTGCAGACTTCTGTCTCTGTTCCCATCTGCATTTTGGTATCCGGTGGAAACAAATGTTTTATAGGAACTAATGCTTGAATCTGCAGGGGATATCTACATATATCCATTTGTGTGCCATGTGTGTGCAGATGCATGTGTAAGGGGGTGTGCACACACGGTGGGTGAGTGTGTCTGGCGTTGTTCTTAAGTGACATCACCTTAATTTTTTGAGACCAGGTCTCTCTGGAACTCAGCAAGTAAGCTAGGCTAATCGGCCAGTTGAAACTCACTGATCTGCCCGCCTCCCCTCCCCTGCATTGTGGTTACAGTGCATATGGACAGACTCTGCTTTTTTCACACGGTGTGGGGCTCCATCTTGAGTCCCCGCAAGCACTTCCCTGACTGAGCTATCTCCACTGCTCTTATATTTATATCCGTGAAATTAAAATACTGAAAGTTATTTTCATTAGCCCTTGAGAAACTAAGAGTGATGATACAGTCTAGCATTCAGGCAAATGAGCGTAGGGACTCACAGCCTGGAGGGGACCTAGAGGGCGGTGAGAGTTCAGTAGTAAATGTCACCAGCAAAATTGTCCAGAGAAGGTTCTAATTTACAAAGCCAGTGGTGCCAGCGAGTCTTCCGTTGACCCAGCTACACGTTACGTGTGTGGTGCTGGCAGGCACACGTGTGCTTCATGTCAGCCTCATGCTCTGATTTGGGAGAGACTATCCACTCACGGCACTGAAGGTGCCTTGATCACCTGGAGCTTACTGTGGCTTGTGCCTCCTGTGGTCACGGGTCACCACCTGACCTAAGACGTGTTTTTCCTTCGGAATGAAATAGTCCAGGAAGGAATGATCTCTGCAGGCCTGACCAGCCACACGGGTGTGAAGCAGAGGAAGGGATTGCTTCGGCCGGCCACCTGACGCAGGTTAAGGTGCAGCTCAGAATAAGGAAACAGTAAAAATCCTGTTTTAGTGTTCGGCCCGTCTAGTCCTGAGGATTGAAACTCATTTCCTTTCTCATCTTCCAAGTGGTTCAAAGTTTTGAGTCTCATAAAGCGGAAGCGTTATCAATATTTAACTGTAAGTGAATGACGAATGACTGTGTTTCTAGTGACACTAAATCACAAAGATCTCCGTGCCACTGTCCGTGTCAGCATGCCTGAGAGATCACAACTCCTTCAGCTAACGTGATGTTTTTGGACATTCATTGATCTCTTCTTAGCTTCTTCCAGCGAAGCAACATCGCCGTGTGAGCTGCAATCCCCACTTACAGACCTCTTACTTTATGAATCAAGCAACAAAGGATGAAGCCCCTTGTTCAAATTCAGTCTTCCTGAGAGCAAAGCCAGCTGGGACCTGGAAGACTTTAGCTGACTATATTATCCATGTCTTTTTACACCAGAGAAGCTTGAGAAAGAAAATCTGAGGCCTTATGCGAGCTGGCCCTGTTAGGTTTCTCCAAATAACTCACTATTAACTAATAGCAACACAAAGGGTGCGGGAAGAGACAAACACCTGTGACACACACCCACATCCTTCTAGCACTTTCTACGGCACTGACACAGCCTCAGACCTATCACTCTACCTGGTCGACTTCTGTGTGAATATTTGTCTTAGCACAAACACCACTTTCTCAGCACAGGTTTTCACTGGCTGCTAGGATTAAGACACGTCAATTTCCTTTCTCGCCCTGTCATTTCCCGCTGCATTATAGGCAACAGCACTGCAGCACCATGGCTGTCCTGACTATGACTATTTCCCAGTCCTCAGCATTCCATCACCAACTAAAAACTGTTTGTGGGAGGGCTGACTGCTTGGTGTGTCACATATACACGCAGTGAGCTGGTGCATAGAGTGATACCATATCCAGTGAGTTCTTCCAGGTAGTATGACCCCAAGAAGGACATAGACATGGATAAAAGGGAAGAATGAACCTTTCCCACTTCGTGGTGTGACTCAACACTGTTCCTGCTTTTTCTGGCTTCCCCGCTTTCTCTGTTTCCTGTAGCCACCTCTTTGAGAGTGTTGGGGGAAATAGCAAAATCAAATAAAACCTTACAACATCCTTGCCCTGTGGTCAGCGACCTTCGAAGCGCAGTTAGGACTGCAACTCTCTGGGAGAGAGACTATTAGTACCTTCATTTGCAAAACAAGGACACTGAAACATTGAGCAATTAAATTATTCACCGAATACCCACAGGCAGGATGTGGTGATCCTCATGTTGGCACTCACTGGCTTCACACAACGATATCAAAGGTAGCAGACTCTTACCACTTCGCAGGGCTGTGAGGAGTATGGAAGCAGTCTTCCACAACCAGCACCACAGCTCTTCTCTCCTCTCCTCTGCATCTGTGACCTGGTGTGGTAGGCAGGGCACACAGCATGCCTGCTGCAGCAAGTCCACCTTCAGGGAGGCAATGGGGTTTGTTCCTGGTTTGATAAGTCTGGCTCGGCTTTTACATTTGATAGACCGTTACAGGCAGGCCCATCTTGCTCTCTCTCCTCCCTGGTTGCCACCCTATGCCTATAAAGGAAAAGCCAAAAAATAATAGCCAAAAGCCGTGATGGTGTTGCGTCTCTGACCATCTTCATTCTCCTTTGTAAAAAGACGACTTCCCGTTTGTTGACTATTCTCGGCAATGCCGCTGTTAGCTGCAGCTGAAGCCACTTCTAAATACTACAGGTAACAAAATATCACCAGCAAGGGAGGGAACTCAAGGACTCGCATCTGAGGCTGTGTGCACCCGGTGGCTTCAGGTGAGAAAGTGGGCCACCCTCTGGTGTGTTTTCTTCCCTCATTGGAACATTGTTCATTTAACTCTACTCCTGATTTTACTTGCAATGTGTTTTCTCAGAAAATTTCTCCACTCTTGAAAGTTTGATAAAACACTAAAATCTGGACACAACGCTCAGGTGGGTTGTCTGAAGTGCTCCCACACTAAGATGGAAGACACCGTGGGAAACGGGCATTCAAATGAAGATCCAGCAGTACTCCGACCAAACATATTATTTCAAGTGAGAATAGGTACCAGGGAAACAGATGGGAGGAAGTGGGTGACAGCCACAGCTGCAGGGGGAAAAGCACTTACAATGGCAAGAAAGCTAAAAAAAGACAGGAACATGGAGCAGGCACTCACTAAAGGCAGGGGACATGAAATGCCAATGTTTCCAGGCACCTGCCATGGCCTGCTATTGCTGGAACATTGCACTGGACACAGCGGCTTGAAGGAGAGGTGTGGAGTCACAGTCAGGAGTCAAGTCCAGCCCGGGTAGGCCCAGGATGCTCCACATTGCTTTGTAGGTGTTTCTCAAATGTACACATCAGAAGAATCATAGAATTTGCCAACATCTACATTCTCAGGCCTCTTCTTTGAAATAAGTGCTGGCCCCAGGTATCTCCATTTAATGTAATGTAGTGGTGGACAAAGGAGAAACTTTAGAAACAAAATTCAATTTTAACTTCTCTAATTACTACATGTAATGTCCTCAAGCAAATGCACACCCATTTCACCTTTTAAGTATAGGAAATGACCTCAACTTTGCAGGGGAGAAGACAGGTAAGTGCCCGACACACGGGAGCTGGCAGTGTGCAAAGACCACTAATGCTCAAGTTCCTTAGTGTAGGTCTTTGGTAGCCACTGTCTTACTTCTGTGCTGTGATTATTCCTTGCTTCAGAATCACCATGAACCTAACGGCGGAGGCTGTGGGCACAGGAAGGGGGTGGGGTGAGGGCAGAGGGTGGCATCGACAAAAAGGCTGGTGAGAAAAGCCAGACACAGGAAGATGAACGCTGTGTGATGTCACTCATCCGTGGAGTCTAAACATGCCACCTTCACAGCAGCAGAGTGGAGTCGTCTGGTGGCTGTCAAGGACTTGATGGGGGGCAGGGGGGGGGCGGGGGAGGGGGAGCTGGTCACAGCCACAGACTTCCACGTACAAGACCACACGTACAAGACCAGTTAGTTCCAGGGATCTGATTACAGCATGGTGAATAGTCAGTACTGTTAGTTGTATGGATTACTTGGTTTTTGACAGAGAGAAAGGGGGGGGGAGAAGAGAGAAGAGAGGAGAGAGAGAAGAGAGAGAGAGGAGAGACGGTAAGCATAGGTAGTAACGGGTGCACTGATTTGTGGTGAACAGTGCATATGTCAGAGCTAAGCAGAGTTCCCATGTCAAGTACCTAAACCCTGAAGAGTCACCTGTGTGCCAGCGTGGAGGGTGGGACACCTGCAGTCTTGTCACTTAAGAGGTGGAGGCAGGAGAATCAAAGGTTTAAAGTCAACCTAAATAACATGGAACCTCATCTCAAACAACAGAAAAGACTCGCACATGCTTCTGAGGACAGTGTTGGTGGAGGAGTGACAGGAAGGCTGTACTCTTATGCCCAGCCTGGCAAAGGGTATATGACACCAAAACCAGCTCAGAGAGGAAGAGGAGGCAGAGGAGGGTGGAGATCTGGACTCAGCTGACGAGTGACGAGTCTCCACTCAGTCATCACAACAATGCTGAAGGGGAAATGGTGTGGGTCCAGCCCTCTGGGGACCGAGCCAGAGTCACTCCCTGTTGGTTCTGCTGGACTTACCACCCCACTTTCCCCACCTCCCATCTCTACTTCCTTACCAGGTTGTCCCATGGCCCTTGTTGGTGAACTGCAGCACAATGAAGCTGATGACCTCAGAGAAGCCAATGGGTGTCTCTTCTCTGGAAAAGCTCTTGAGAAACACAGCTAACAACAGAGATGGCTCAGGATACCTGACAGCCATCACTCCAGCCCCTCCATCTGATGTGCTGACAAATTCTCCTTCACCCTCAGCAACACCCAGCTTGATTTACCTGCAAGCAAAAGACACGTTCATCAGATGCGAAATGGCTCCTTTCTTTGTCAAGTCCAACAACAGCTCCTGTCAGCCTCCCACCTCCCCCGGCCACCAGAGGAGAATCACTGACTCTGTTTCCATGAACAAGACCAGAGAACCCTGTGCTCAGTTCCTTGGGCTCAGCGTATCATTTGTGAATCAAGTGTTTTTCATTAGAGCTCACTGAGCTGTTTCCAAACTTTCCACTGTGCAATCAGATGGAAATTCAATCTATCCAAACAATTTCTAGAACATATATCATGGCTATGTTAAGAAAGGAGAAGAGGGGGCTGGAGAGATGGCTCAGTGGCTAAGAGCACTTGCTGAAAGATCTTGCAGAAGACCCAGACTAGTTCCCAGCACCTCTACCAAGTGGCTCTCAAACACCTCCAGTTTGTAACTCCAGTTCCAGAGGTTCCAACTTCCTCTGTGGGCTCTGCTGCACAGAAATTCACCCAGGCACACACACACACAAATAAATAAATCTTTGAGGTGGGGAGGAAAAGAAAAAGAGAGAAAACCTAGTGTCCAATCAGGCTAAAAACCCGTTTACACTTCCTCCTTGTCTGGAAGCTGTAGTTCTGAAGCCTTGGCCATGTGGCGACTGTGCAATCTGTAGCCACCTTCTTCCTACCCCACCTCTAGGACTGGCTCAGCATGAAGGGCATGCTCTTCCTTGGCCTGAGCACCTGCTCCTTCTCTTTCTCCTTATACCCACACTCTGACAGTCTGTTTTCTTGAGTTACTGATATTTCAGGTTTCAGAACTTATGAAACACTGCACTTTCCTCCAGAAGCCCTGCTTGATGTCCTGTCACCTTCTAAATTTAGACCAGTGCTTCCTCCCAGGTGTCCTCTGTGTCCCTCTCTTTCCTATATCAGTATGTGATATGAATAAGCGCATTTATTTCAAATAAGACCACATATACATATACATACATATGGTATAGCTGTGTTAAATATGAATCTCAGATGTTCTCATCAGAATAAGTGTATTGTTTGGGAATGTGTGTCTATACAGTCTTCACTCCACACCCCTGCCCTGTGTCTCCCCAAGTATCAACCATAGCTACAATTCAGTGTGAGCAGAGCAACCAGAGAGCTCTTGTGGTTTAACATCTGCACCCAGGACCCTTTAGTCGTGTTACTTGTCTTCCTCCCATAGCAGGATATTCAAGCTTTCTCAGAAGACAGATGTCTGAGATGACATCCTAGAATGGAGAGACAGGTTCATCACTCAGTGTCTTTATTGTTATATTGAATTATGAATTAGTGTCCAGGGACAGCTAACGCTAAAGACTGCTCTTAAAATAATGTAATTTCCAAACTTGTCTAATTTAATAGTCAGATAGATAGATTAGGGGATAGATATTGAACTATGGACAAAGAACAAGACCACGCAGGAAAGTTCTGGAACCATAAGGAGAATGCAGAGCAAATGGTCCCTGACTGAGGTGGCTTCCCTTACCACTTCTTAACTCCCTAAGGGCCCAAAGGGAATATGCCTCCAGTTGGGCGTGTACTTTGGATTTTAAATTTTGATTTGTTTTTCCACAACCAAGGGTATAAAGGGCAGCACTTTCCCGGTGCTGGGCAATGGCAGAGAGCAACCGCTCTCCATCAGCCAGTGACTGTGAAGGTAAACAGCCAGTCAGCTCTATTGGTGGACCCTGTTGCTAGGCTCATGTGCAGCATGTGCTCGGGGCAGATTTTTAGTACACCACATCCCAGCTGATGTGGGTTTATCAGGATGTAGCCTCACTGCAAGCTGTGGAGGGTAGGTATATGAATACATGTTGCTTCCTATGAATGAGAAACACTAGTCTGTCTCCCAAATTGAGCAGCAAATAGAAGAGTGGTATCTACAGGAAGAAGAGTTCCTTTGGACATAAGCACAGTGTGAAGATGTTTGCCAGCAGGCACAAGCAGCTGGTACTCCAAAGTGCTAGTCCAGGGAGCTTTGGCAATCCATTGCAGGGAGATCCATCTCTCAGTCCAGTTTCTTAGTTTTAAATTGCCAAGTTGCACCCTAGGAGGAGGATGATTCTGGGTGTTAGCCCTCAATTGTAGATTAACCAACTCAGAAAAGGAGAACTTGATCAACATGGTCATTCTTCTGTGCCATCTTGTTCTTGCCTGACATGCCCGGGGGATGGAAACACTCATTTCCTTGAGAGTAGCCTCAGCTTAAGGTTCATCAACCTTCTTCAGAGCTCAGCACTGTCAGCTACAGACCCCAGAGAAAGAGAAAGTGGCATGATGACTTTCCAGACAGTGACAGCCAAGTGCTCTTGGGATCTTAACGACCCACCTGCCTCCTGTGAGTGACTTCTATCAATATTCCTGAGCCACTCTCCACGGGCTGTCGCCCTCTAGGAGCAGAAGCAAGGCAGCCTGCAGTCAGTGGAAGCCACTGACTGGTTGGTGTAAGCAGAGCTCACTCTGTGGAGGTTGCTTTTTCTTGCTTACAAACCTGTTAGATGTCCATAGGTGGGGATGGTTCCAAAGTTCCACCTCATAGTTAACTCAAACGGGTCCATCCCTACAGATAGGCAGGTTGGCCATCTGCCCATGAGGAGAATTAGTGGCCTTTCTCTGTTTCCACAGAGTGTCTATCTGGCCACGTGCTTCTTCTGTTTTTACGCCCTGGCTGCATGCTGTCAGAAGCACTGGAGAACACTGCCTTTCTCCTAGACCGTTTGCCATCCCGTCCTCTGTCTTCCAAATGCTCTGCCCCTTTACCCTCCTCTCCTGTATCGCGGTCTAGCCCACAGCTGCCTAAACTCAGCCATAAGCCCCACTTCTGCAGACTTGGCCAGCTGTCTCAGGTGGGTGAGTATCTGGTTTTGAATAAATCTATATGTTATGACGTTTTCTTGTCCTGAGCAAAGGTCGACAATGAGCTACTTCATACCTCTCTAATGTTCTTTAAAAAGTGTAACCATCAAATTTTAAAATGCTCCAGCACACCCAAGACTATCTGGACTCAGTCTCTGGAAAACTGAGTGACATTCCTGAGTTTTGACAATGGCATGCTAGAATTATCCAGTAAAACTTGACAATTAAAACTCCCTTTCCTAGATCTCAATCCAGACCAACTAAATCAGAAAGAGAGCAGCTGAGAACAATGACATACTAAGAGACAAAGTTCACCATGCAGAGACTCTTCATTCCAGACTGAAAACAGCAGGCTAGACACAAGGAAAATGAGTCAAAAGCTACTTTTCTAACCAGCTTCAGGCTTCTTCCCCTCCAGCAGTGGTTTATGAACTAGAATTCAATTTCCACCTTTGTCAACAGTTCTGGGTCTGTTTATAAGAGCTAGAGAGATGGCTCAGTGGTTAAGAGCACTGGCTGCTCTTCCAGAGGACCCTGGTTCACTTCTCAGCACCATATAGTAGCTCTCAACTGTCTGTAACTCCAGTACCGGGGGATCTGGCGTTCTCTTCTGGCCTCCATTGGCACCAGACACACAGGTGGTGCACTTACACCCATGCGAGGTCAACACTCATACATACAAAATAAAAATAAAATACACAAATATAATTCTTTTTAAATTAAAATAGATTAGTAGGTTTGGCGTATGTGAGGGTTTGAACATGGGGTATCTCACAGGGGGTTGTGTTTATTGCCCCAGCTCATGATGCTACCTCTAAGGCTGTAGAGCTTTTGAGAGATGGGCATTGACTGGAAGTAAGGAAATAGAGGCGGGCATATTAGGCTGGGCCTACGGACCCAGGCTATTGGGCTCCATGCCCGCAGCTCTCTGCTTCTCCATCCCCTGCCTCACACTTCTGCTGTGGTTAGAGACACTCCACCCTGCCTTCTCCTCCATGATGAACTGAAATCCCTCAGAAACAGCCCAAATAAACCTTGCACGGTTTCCTTCTGTCCTACATCTTGGTCAAGCACAAATGTAACTAACAGGTACTACAGAATGGGATTTGTAGTTAAGACACTTTGATTTTTTTCTGAGACCCACATTATGATTATAAATGTCAGGGTCTGAATGCTCCACAGATCTCAGTCAACATGACATTGCTGATCTTCAGAGACTGCTGTGTGATCTGCCTGATGAGTTTATCATCATCTTGATAGACATTTGCCTTTCCTTTGATTTGAGGAGGTCTGGGCTTCCTTCATAGACACATGGATTTCTCTCCACCAAGCCTCGCATAGATAGCCCCGAATGAGTGCATTTTATGCAAGTAACGGAAGAATGGATGGATGTGAGACCTTGTTTCACCACCATCCTACACTTCTCATGGGATTAATTCACAGTTTCTGAGCTTCATAAGCAAAGAACTGTCAGGAGCTGGCAACAGGCGTTACGATAAGGCCATATAGAGAAACTTCTGTGAGCAAAGGAGAAGCCACCATGCGTTGAGCAGATTGAAGCCTGTTTCTGCAGGGAAGGAGCATAGACCGTAAAGTTGTTCCCAGAGTGGAGCATTTCAGAAGCGAAAGGAATGCTAATGTAGTTAAAGTTAGTTTTAAATTTCCAGATATTCTCTTTAAATTGCTCAGTAAATGTTTTCAAAAATTAAAATGGCATGTCTGTGGTTTTTATTTTTTACAAATACACATTCACATATCTACATGCTACAAATACAGGCAAAATTGTTATTCTTGATACACATGTTTGAACTCAACCAGTTTCAGATATTGTAAGAGTAATACTTACATTTTAAATTTTAATTACTGTGCCTGAGAGATATATAAAACAAGGACAGATAACTTCCTGGAATGCTGGGTGAAGGTTGTTCATGTGAGCTACAAAAAGACATAATCTTGAAATCCTACTTGCCCAAGGACAGGTAACCTCCTGGAATGCCGGGAGGGTCTGTGCACATATCATTTGTTTAATCCAACTGCACTGGATGTGCTCCAAATGTACCAGATACACTTAGGCACTTGTAGGTGGAAGCTAACCCAGGCAGGAAGTACGTCAGGATAAATACTTAGACCTGGTAGGGAGTATATAGCCTTGTGGGTTCTGTCTTTATAAGCATCTGTTCCATGTGACTCGGCTCCATTTTGTGGGAACTCTGGAGGTGGCAGGACCTCTCTGTGGGAACTTCACAATGGTCCTGGTCAGAGTTAATTTTCTTGGCCAGTATTTAAGCTTGCTTCAAATTTGGCTCAACTGTGGTGATGCTCTTATTCATGGTTGGTGGGATTTATACCTCTTCATAGTTGATAAATTCTAGGACATTTTCTTCTGACTCCAGTGAGCACAAAGAGTTGTTTCTTAGGACAGCCCCTACAGTTTTTGTACAATTTCCCTCTCACAGGACTCCTCCTTGTTCCTATGAATTGTCCAAGGAGTGAGATATTTACTAGGATGGAGCAACTGACCTCTGAGTATGACCTTGCAGAAGTCTCCCAGCCCCAGGATAATTGTGGGTATGTAGTATCTTGATAGCCTCTGGCCGGACCTCATTGTAGGAGACTTCCAGTTTCCTCTGAATTTCCTCCTCGTCTCTAGTGGATTGTGACCCCAGACCTGTCAGACCCACTGCTGGAGGCTTGAGTGCTGCTGTGGGGTCTGCACCACTCTCCATCAGCTGCATCCCTGCCACCTTGCCTGTGGCTGGCTCTCTGGGAAAGGGTCCCCACTCAGCCAACTGCAGGCTCTTCTCTCTGGGTGAATACCTCAAATGATAGTCTCTCTCAGGGGACCTGGTACACATCCCACTGCTGGTTCAAAAGCATGTCAGTAATTATATCCATGTCCCACAGGATCTCCATGCCCGGAGTCCCAGGGTGCAGCCAGGCCTGCCTACCACAGGCAATCTGCTGGTAGAGGGGACCTCCTCTGTCTTCTATTTCTTGAGTCTAACTATAGAAGCCTTGATGAGACTGTGAAGGTATATGGTATCCTGGTGACTTAATTTACTAATCTACTCTGGAAGGTAATGCTCTTCACACCCACTGTGCTGTTCTCCCCTCCCTCTTTTTACTCAGTATTTTAACAGTGTCTGTCAGATCCTTTGTCTCTCATGAATCTTGAGGGAGAAGCAGGTTCCATGGCCAAAATGTGTTAAAGACAAAAACACAACTTGTTAAAGATACTATCTGAGGTCTTCTCAGCCCCTTCTAAGCCTTGTCCAGTAACCTCTCACACATTAAAACAGCACTGTTTATTTCCTTCAGGGAAAGTACAGAACAGAGGAACATTGCTTGGGTTTGATTTCAAAGCAGACCTCGCAGCACATTTAGAGTGGTGGTCTTGAGGGTCAAATTTTAAAGAAAGCGTCTTTCTGAACACTGAAAACTGTCCGTTAAAGATCTGGAACTAAAACAGGAACAGCTGACTGGAGTAGGTGAGAGAACAGTCTGTGGAGTCAGGAAAGTCCCAGCTCCCACAGATAAAATAATAATAAAGCACTGCAGAATAATGGCAGGAAGGCCAGAGAAGGGAGCACGAGACTGAAACCCCAGAGGGGTCCCTTAAAACCCAGGGCTCCAGCTTACAGGCTTCAGGATTAGGGTTGGGGTTGGAGTTAGGGTTGGGGTTGGGGTTGGGGTTGGGGTTGGGGTTGGGGTTAGGAGTAAGCTTAGGGTTAGGATTGGAGCAGGACTCAGGAGGAGGATGGCAGAGGGAGATAGGAACACTGTTGACCAAAACAAGAAAGCAGAGAGAGACAGACGGTGTTGCTGTTTGGAAGACACTGTTACCATCATCCAGGGTTCCCAGGCATCCTTCCTTCTGAGCACATGACTTCCTGAAATAAAATACAGGCATTACTTTTGCCAGCAAAAAGGGAGCAGAAGGGAGGACTGTTTTTACTTTTGAGTAGAAGCACCAAAGTTATGAGTCTTCGTGTTCTTCCCTGCTAGGTAGGCGTGAAGGGAAACACACATGATAAGGAAGATTCTAGCAGTCTGGGCTCCTGGTGGGCACAGTAGTGATACTTGATTTTCATTTTCCAGGTATCTATTTCATTTCTCAATTTGTCTTCGTGTAAAAGGCTGAAAATAAGTGGTTTGGGGCTGCCAAGTTCAAAGAGGCCATAGTTCACTAGAAGCAGAAAGCTAATACAGAGGCAGAGTTAATGCCCATGGCTATATATTAATGATCCCAGTTGGAGAGTTGCTGGGAGGTAAGCCAAGTCACAGGATCTCAAGGTCAAGTCCCGTGACAGGGATGAAGTGTCATTAAGGCAAAGCGCAGTACCATGTCCAGATGGGGGAGTGGATGGCAGGATAGATGTATGCATGTATGTATGCATGTATGTTTGTTTATATGGATGGATGGATAGATGGGTAGATAGGTGTGTGGATAGATGGATGGAAAGACAGATGGGTGGGTAGGCAGATGGATGGATGGGTAGATGGATGGTTAGATCGATAGACAGACAGATGAATTGATAGATGGACAAATAGATGTGTGGGGGATGGATGGATGGACCGATGGACAGATGGATGGATGGATGGATGGATGGATGGATGGATGGACGGATGGATGGGAGAATGGATGGGCGGACAGATGGATGGATGGATGGGTGGATGGATGGATGGATGGGTGGATGGATGGATGGGTGGATGGATGGATGGATGGATGGATGGACAGACGGATGGATGGGAGAATGGATGGGCGGACAGATGGATGGATGGATGGGTGGATGGATGGATGAGTGGATGGATGGATGGGTGGATGGATGGGTGGATGGATGGATGGATAAGTGGATGGATGAATGGGTGGGTGGGTGGATGGATAGATGTATGTATGTATTTATGTATGTATGTATGTATATATAGATGGATGAACAGACAGATGGATAGATGGATGGGCAAGTGGATGTGGGGGATGGATGGGTGAATAGACAGGCAGCAATTTGAATGTACCACATAGAGTACTGGGCTATAGTTCCTGGGACAGTCCAGAGTTCTCCACTTGTAGTCCCTTGACATGTACAAGAGGTAGTCAGATGATAGGTCAGTGGGCTGTTGTCATCTCAGGATTAAGAGACCTTGTTATGGGGTCCAAATGAGGGTGTTTCACCCTTTCTTAACTTTGTAGATTTGAAAAGTTTCCAGACCTGGTTTTCCTGATGTGATTTAATAAGCTCACGTGTTCCTGTGTTACCAACTTGCTTTAATAAGTTCATAGATGATACATTTTTACTTTCATTGATACATCTTTAGCAGTCTGGACTTCATGAATGGTGCTGGTGACATCTGAGAGCATCTTGCCTCTGCACCAGCACTCAAACAGGAGTCAAATGCTGCCTATACAGTGGAGTCACTCAGGACCAGACACAGTATGAAGCTAGTTTCACACAGCAAGAACTAACTGAAAACAGAACACCACAGGATCTCACCAAGAGGGGCTGAAGGAGCCCACTGAATGAGGCTATCATGTTAGATGGGTCTGAGACAAAGTATTTCTCTAACAATCCAGACTCTTTCCATCCCCAGAGTTTGCAGACACTTGCCTGCCTGGAATATTCTGTCTGTCTGCCTGTGTCTATATGTGTCTCTCTCCCTCTCTGTTTCTCTCCCTCTTTCTGTCTCCCTGTGTCTCTGTCTATTTATGTGTCTCTATGTCTCTGTCTGTCTGTCTCTGTCTGATCCTGTCTGTTTTCCAGCTCTCAGTTTAAGTGTTGCTCCGAGACCTTCCATGCCTACACTAATTTAAACTAGATCATCTGATACAAATTATTGGACCATCCTGAACCATTTATTTTTATTTTTATTTTATTTTTGAGACAGGTTCTCTATAAATAGCTTAGATGGCCTGGAACTCACAGATATCCTCCTGCCTCTGAACCTTGAGACTGGGATTAAAGGCATGTGCCATCATGACTGGCACTATCCTGAACTTTTAAAGCTAGTGTCCACCACAATTTGTAGGTCTGCATTTATTATATATGTGGCTTTTTTTTGGATTGTATCTTTCCATGTCTTGTAAAACAACTTTCTCTACATTCAGTAGACACATAGCACACAGCAGAGCTGAGGAAGAGTTTAAGTATATCATGGAAGCAAAGCTCATTTTCTTATACAGGCTTTCTTTCCTCAGAGTCAAGCCCTCACTTCCTAAAAGCCAGACCACCTCACTCTGGGACTCACGGAAACTGCTTAGAAAACTGTGATGAGGCTCAGCAAGGCAGGTGAATGACAGAAGGTCAGGTGACATCCCAAAGTCCTGTCTTTCAGGCCAGACCTGAACCAGAACCATGTCTGATCTTTCTTCAGGTGAGTCCACATGCCTTAACTCTTCTCCTACCAGGCTCTGTCTCTCTACTTCATCATCTCCCTCTTCTCTGCAGGACCCTCCCCATCTCTTTCTTCCTCCAAAATGCAAAAATGTGACAACAGAGCAGCAGGAACAAGAGCACAGCTTCAGATTCATACAGACCTGTATACGAGTTCTAACTGTAACACCTGAGTAACGAGGATGAGTTCCCTAAGGCCATGGAGCCTGAGTTCACACTCATTGTTGAGGCATGATGGACAGGAACATTAATTTTTAATTTCACATAAAACAAGTATCTTTTTCATATTTTATGCACTTACATACTTGGAAGCTGTTGATTTTTGTTATTGGTCTGCTGCATCAAACATGAGCACGTGTCTGCCCACTCTGTTTGCAAAGTAAGTGCCCACCAGGGAAGGCCTGAGTCAGAGCCCACTGGGATGAAGAGTGTGTGCTAAGCGTGTCTTTCATTCTCAAACACAAGAAAATCAAAGCAATCCCTGGAGGAGTTGCTACAGGCTTCCCGAGGCTTCAAAGATTGCAACAAAGACAAGAAAATCAATCTTGAACTCCCATCTTTTAATTTCTTTTTCATGGTCGCTGTTCTTAGATGGAGAATGCAATTAAAATTAATGCCGGATTAGTTCACTTTCCTCAAAACAAACATTGGTCAGATTGTGTCCGAGGGGGTCTGTAACATCTCTTCTGTAATTATTTCTAAGTCTATTAGTGGAGATCTGGGTATTGTAGAACAAGGGGAGTGTTTCTGGGCGACAGCAGTTCTTGGTTCTGACTCTGGTTCTGTGATTTACTGTGTGACCCATGGAAAGTCAGGTCTTCTGGCTGGACGCCATTTTCTCTGCAAAATGGACCTGTTGCAAACTCACAAGACTGTCTAGGACTCACAAGAGTCATTCATGTTAGACAAAAGTTACTATCAACTTTGTAATTAGTACCCATGTCCCTGGAAAATATGAAATCAGATCACTGGGATTTGACACAAATACCATACTGTGCTTATTGCTGTTAGTATATAGAGGGATAACTGACTTACATTGTAATAAAAGGAATTTTTGATTTTACTTTTAAATGGCAAAGGAAGGCTGGCAAGACCTGAGCCCCACTGTTGAGTATTAAACACACTAGACAATTACAGTTCCAATGATCCATGGTGATTGGAAACTGAGTCACAGGATACACACTTTCAGTTCCTCCAAAGTAGATCCTATCATGTCAGTGGCTTGCCATTTGTCCTAAGTGCTTCTGTGGTTTTCTCCAGGTTTTCTCCTCAGAGCCATCACTGGTGTCTCGGGATATTACCACCTAGGAAACACCTGCAAACATTCATTCGGCCCCTGTCAACAGCTGCAGGCTGTGAGCTCTGACACCTTCATGGAACCTCTGGATTTCATTTGGTGGCATAAAAAGTTCAATAGCTGTAGTCTAAATCTATCCACAACAGCCTAAGTATCGTAGTGATCGTAACTGTTCAGAAAGAGTACACGGTGTTCTAGGGAGGCTAACACTGTTAAAGTAGGTGCATGACTGCATCAGGCACCACGTTTAACTGCCTTTGTGGTGCAGTAGATTCACAACCAAATTAAGCTTGGCCCTTCTGCCATCTCTGCTTAGGACAAGCCAGAGTCTCCCCTTTATCTCAGATCACAAAGCTGACAGCATTTATAGACAGAACAATGCTAGATAATGTGAAGTTATCCTGAAGGAAGACAAAAGCCTTGTGCTACCCCAGTGGTGAGGCTGCACCGAGATACCCCTCGTCCAGCTGAGGGAGAGAAAGTGAAGAAGGACTTTCTGACAGGTTGGATGCACTCACAGAGCCCCAGTGTGCTATCCTAGGCTCTACTTCAGATGCCAACATTTCTGAAGATTTCTTAAAACAAAAGAAATTACACTGGATGGAGGAAATTCCCATGAAAATGGCCCAGTGTCTCTTGACTCTTTACCTTTTCACAATAAAAATTCATCTAAATTAATCTTTACAGATGTATGCAAATTCCACATTATACATATTAACAGGCTGCCATGTGACACACACACACACACACACACACACACATATATACACATCAGAAATATTTAATCTAGTCCAATATGTCTATCCTTTCAAGTACTTACCATTGCTTCATCGTTAGGAAGAAAACATTTGCAATCCTTCCTTCTGGTTTTGTGAAATGGACAGACAGTGCATTCCTGCCCTACAGAGGCACAGCAGCTTACCCCACTGGTCAGCCTTTGCCCACCCTGCCCTGTCCCCACTCTCCCTACCCTATAGTAACCACTGCTCAACTTTCAATTTCTTTTAAATCAGTGATTTTAGATTACACATGTGAGTGAGGTCATGTGATGCTTGTCTTTCTGTGCCTGGCTCCTTTTACTCACATGATGGTTTCCAGTCCATCCACACCCTCACATATGGTAGAATCCCTTCCTTTGTCAGCTGTGTGGCACCCGTGGTGTAGCTGCAACACGTTTCCCCGTATACTCACCCATTGTCTACTCTCCCATGTTTCTACTTCTTTCTATTTTTTTTACTTATTTTTAAAATTTTTCTTCTCTTGTACAATATATCTCAACACCCTTCCTCGTCTCCCTCCACTCCTCCAAGCTCCCTCTGTCTCCTCTCTCCCCCAGATCTAATTCCCATCCTCCCACTCCCACTCCCACTCCCTCCTCTCCCCAAGAAAGAGCAGTCTTCCCAGGGTTACTGCTCACACATGACACAGCAAGATGGAACAGGGTCAGGCATAATTCCCTACTTCAAGGTTGGAGAAGGCAATCCAGTAAGGGAAGAAGGAACTCAAGGGTGAGCAAGAGGTTCAGAACACGCACCCCCTACTCCATTCTGTATGAGTTCTGTAAGAGCACCAAGCCAGGAAGTCTCAAGACATATTTGGAAGACCCAGCAAGTTTCATGTCTGCTGCTCCAAGCTCTGTGAGCCCCTAAGAGTGCTGGCCAGTTGACTCTATGGGGTTTGTACTCCTGGTGTCCTTGACCCCTCTGGTCCCAGCAATCCCTCCTCCATTTCTTCCATGGGGTTCCCCGAGTTCTGCATTTTATTTGGCCCTGGGCTCTGCATCTGCTCCCTTCACCTAATGTAGGGAGCCTCTCTGTTGAGGATTGGGCTAGGCACTAATCTATGAGGACAGCAGGATAGCTTTAGAAGTCCTTTTCTGGCTGCACAGACTAGTTCCTGGCCTGGCCTGGAGTATCAGTCATGGTTTCCCTCCTTTAACATGGGGATCTGCCCTTCCATTGCCCCAGTGGATCTTGTAGGGAGTACAGGTTATAGGAGAAAGTTTTTTGGCTGGAATGGTGTCCCAGTCTCAGCACTGGAAGCCTTGCCTGGTTACAGGAGATGACCTGTTCAGGCTCCCTATTCCCCTTTACTAGAGGTCTTCACCAGGGTCTCCTTCATTGATTCCAGTGAGTTCTACTGCACTAGGTCTCCCGAGTCTCCCCTCCATGTCCTCCAATTCTGGTCATCTCTGCATATATTCTCTCCCTCCATCCCTCTCCCCACTCCTGGTCTCTTCCCTTCTTTCTTTAAAAAAAAAGTTTTTAATTAAAATAGAATTGCATTGCTTTCTCCACCCCTTTTCTTCTCTCCAGCCCCTCCAACCTACTCTCCCTTGAGCCCTCCCCCAACTCTCAAGTTGATAGCCTCTTTTCCTTTGGTTATTTGTATGTGTGTATGTGTATACACGAAAATATATAAATATAACCAGCTAAGTCCATTTTTGTTGGTGATGTGTAATGGCGTCAAGGCGCTCACTCTGCACTGAACAACCAATAGGAGCCTCATCCCTGGAAGAGGCTAAAGTTTCTATAGAATAAGCAAAGGGTGTGAATGTCTCAACACTGATTTTGTTTTCTTCAGGTTTATACTGAGGAGTGAGGTTGATGGGTCATTTTTATCTTTTTAATCAACTTTTGTGCTGGTTCCTCACTGTCTGGACCACTTTCCATCCCTACCACACCCCTGTGAGAATTATCTTCAGTCTTTCTGAAAATAGCCCTTCTTGCAGGCTGTAGCAATGCCTGGCTCCCATTTCCCTAATAAGCAGCGGTGCCCAGCTTTGTTTTCAGATGCCTGCTGAACACACGGGTAGTAACTTCAGAGAAATGCCTGCCTAGACCTATGCCTATTCTCAGTCAGACTACTGTCACTGCTGTTGCTATGGCTTTACTGCCATTGAGCTCTTAGTGTCCTTATATACGCTGGACACAGCCCCCGGCAGATGCATGCGTGGCGAACACCTCCTCTCGCTCTTCAGGCTGCCTCCCCGCCCTGTTGGTTCCCATGGCTGCATGGACACCTTGCAGTTTGATGGAAGCTCATTTTCTGTTTCTGCCTTTGCTTCCTGTGGTCTTAGGATGCTGACCAAAAACTCCCTGCAAACGTTCTAATCTGTTTCTTCTGTGTTCTTTTAGGAGGAAGCATTTTAGAAGTTTGGAGGCATGTTTGAGGCCTGCCAGGCCTCTCAGCCAAATGATGTGCTTGGCTCTAACAAAGCTCATGGTTTAGCAGTCTAAGGTTAATGGGCACAGTGAGGGCAGGCACTTGAAGTCTTAAAAGAGCAAACGATCATTTGATGAAGCCAGTGGGATGATCTATTGTTCTGAGAAAGTCTACTCGCTTAATGAGAACAAATTGGTTTTTCACATAAAAGTTTAGGAGGCTCTGAAATAGAAGGGTTTTTTTTCTGTTCACTTCATCTTCCTACATACGGATTTCCTGTAATAATAAAGTGAGGTTGAGGCACAAGTTGAAAGCAAAATCGTGTTAATTCAAGCAGACAGGGTCAAGACTAGAAACAGATCAAATATAAAAGAAAATCTGAGGCTGAATTTTAACAGTTCTCACATGCCATTTTGAAGAATCAGAAATGGGGAAAGGGCAAGGGTTTAAATTTGGCTCCAAGCCAAAGTACTTTTCAGAGAGATATAAATAGAGACAGAGATGCAGGCAGAGGACTTAAAGCTGGGGACAGACATGGAGACAGAGATGAACTAAACATGGAGATGGAAGTGGGCACAAAGACAGAGAGACATGGAGATAGAGATGGACAAGTAGACAGAGAGAGACATGGAGACAGAGAGATGTGGGGAGAGCGATGTGGACACAGATGGACATGGAGACAGAGAGACAGACATGGAGACAGAGCTCGATACTGAAACAGAGATATATATGGAGACAAAATGGATTTGGAGATAAGGGAGGGAAGGGAAGAGGAGAGGCAGAGGCAAAGGGAAAGGAGGAAAGATAGAAGAGAAGGAGGAAATAGGAAGGGAAAGGACAAAGGGAAAAAGAAATGCATGACTCTTGTGGCACCTAAGGTCAGATATCCACCCACACTGCCGAGGAAAGGAGTCGGAGGCTAGCCGCAGTGACTAAAGGCCCATCTCCGTCCTCATTTTGTGCTCACTCGGCAGGTTTTTAATGGCTACAGCATATCAGACCTTGTTTCAGACAATAGATCTGCACTGATTAGCAAGGCAGTGTCGGCAGCTCCTTGGTGCTTATATTCTAGAAAGAAAAGGAGAAAATGGAAATTTCAGCTGTTGCACTAATAAAACATCTCTAGGTATAAGTAGGTATCTAGACCGAGGGACAGATGACATTTTGGGGCCATGTTTTCGTGCATACAGGAAAGCCTCTGGAACAGAACGACACAGCTGTGTCTTGTCTCACCTCAATACCTGGCCACAGGTGGCACTGTGGGAGGCGGGAGCCCTGAGGGACAATTGGTCGTGTCCCAGTTTCTTACCTTTGCTCTTCAGGTTGTGCACAGAGGGTAGGGCTCTTCTGATTTCCTTGCCATCTGACTCCATGGCTAAAGTCTCTCCCGGCTGTGAACAGGAAGAAAGCAACATCAGTGTCCAATCAGATGTTGCCTAAGAATGCTTCTCACAGCGGCACATCCTGGTACCTAGGCCATTTCCTCTGCAGCACGAGTCTGTTATGGAAACTTCAGAGCTTTGTCACCCAGGAAGCTGGGTGTCCATCTGTGACTGTGAGGCCACAGTTTCTAAGCCACCTCTCTTTGGGGAGGGACATTCCACCTGCTCTCTCCAAGAGAGTGAATGGTGACTGACATCGCACGTATCTACTTGAAAGACATTCATCACACTGCCTTGTATCATTGCTTTTAAATTATTTACATATCACAACTAGGAAGACAGAGATTGGAAGAGAGAGCAGGTATCTTTCTGGAAAATCTCTGTGCCAACAAGTAGGTACACTTCTCTGGTTTAGGCCCTCCAGCCTCCCTATCAACCCAAAGTTGTCATTTTACTTTGCTCCCTGACCTGGACTGTCCCCCTATCTTCGCTTCTCAAGACTGAAGGGAAAGAAATCAAAAGTCACTGGGGCTGGGGGTTGAGACAGGGTTTCTCTGTTGTAAATGTGGCTGTCCTGGAACTCTGTAGACCAGGCTGGCCTTGAACTCACAGAGATCCACCTGCCTCTTCCTCCCAAGTGCAGGGATTAAAGACATATGCCACTACCACCCTGCAAAAAGTCATTCTCAAATGCCTGTTTCCATTGTCTTCTCTGTGGAATGAGATGTTCAGCATTCTTCCATCATTTTTATGAAGACAACTGTATATAATGACATTAATGTCCCCATCACAAATCACAAATAACTGTTGCTGCAACATTGATAGTGAGCAGAACTGGATGGCTGGCACCTGCAGATTTCAAAGTAAGCAGTTCTTGCTTTTTCTCCTTTATTGTTATCCTGAACTAGTCTCATTTGTAAGGACACAATCAGGAGATAGTATTTGACATCCAGAGAAAGCATGCTGGTGTATGTCTTTCTACACAAGAAAGCTTCAAGAAAACTTTGAATTTGAAATTTATTGTCCAGTCCCCTCAAAAAAGAGGTCTTCAAAGAAAAATTCACTCTTCCCAGAACACTTTTCTGTGACATCTTGAGGTGAAAAGTCACAAAGCAACATGGTCTCACCCTTTATCTGCTGTGAACCAAATACCCTAAAGCAGGGACTTTCTACCCCTTACAGCTTTTTTGCAACAAAGACATAGAGCAGCCAAGAATGTTTCCCAGGTTTTATCTTCAAAGAAACAATTATATTTGGAGCAATATTATTTCATTAGTATGTTAAACATTTTTTAAATAATCACAAAACCTTTTAAGAGGTTTCTAGTAAAATTTTGTAATTTGTTACAATAACTAAGGTATGGCACATTACAGCCTATGCATCTATTTAACTTGTAGTATAGGTACAGACAGGCTCCTCTTCATTCCTAGCCTAGCCATCTAAGACTGTGGTCAAGCTTCCCATTTAGTTTCTGTGGTTTCTTACCAGTTTCTGTCCAGTGACCAATGGAAATTTTCAACTCAGATCATTTCCTGGGTTGCACCTTCCCCTCTGTTGACCTCTGCAGTTATACATAGGACAGCTGGACGAATCCCTGCTGAATGTGACTGGGTGTGTTTCATCTGAAATCTGGGGCTCAGAAGTGAATTGTGGACATTTCTCAGGAACCAGACTTTCCTTTAGCATGGTAAGCCTTCGTTCTGGCTTAGTTCACTGGGTTAGCATTAAGGACATTGCATCTATGCATGGAAAGCTGACCACTTTATTCTGCCCACACACTGACACTCAGAGTGGTAGCACATCATTCTTTTGTCCAATATCATCTCTCTGTTTGAAATGAACTGAATTGTTCATGGATCAGAGGACCCAGTTAAAATGAGTTCATTTCTCTATCCAGCATTTTGAGGACAAGTGTCAGGGCCGTGGAGGTCACATGTCAGCGCTCTGCATGTTGATAACACCTCACTCAAGGGTAGAAAATGACCCTCATTTTTACTTCACTTTCAGAGATAAGAGAAATGAGACATAAAGGTTTTTCTAAGATTGATTCTGAACTTATGACTCCACACTTCCTGATTTATGCTTATACGCCTGTGTTATTCACATGTCCTACTGCTGTGAAAGGACACCATGAGCAAGGCAACTCATAAAGTAAATCATGTAACTGGGGGTTTGCATACAGTTTCAGAGGTGAGCTCATTATCATTGTGGTGGGGAGCATGGCAGTAGACAGGGAGGCATGGTGCTGGAGAAGTAGCTGAGAAGTACATCCCGACCCACGGGCAGCCGGGAGAGACAGCAAGACTGGGTCTGGCATGGGCTCTTGAAAACTCAAAGCTTACCCCCAGTGACATACTTCCTCCAAAACGACCACACCTTCTAATCCTTCTAATCCTTTCAAACAGTTCCACTCCTTGGTGAATAAGCATTCAAATATATGAACCTATGGGAGTCATTCTTACTCAAACCACCACATACACCGCCAATCATCAAGATGGTTCATCTTTTACTTCTGGCAAACATTCAATGTCAAAGCAACAACAAAAAGCCCAAGTTTTAATCAATAGAAATCACCAGTGAGGAATCTTTTGATAAGATGTTTAACATAACACTGAACAGAAACTCTCTCCTGGAAGGTTGCTGTGTACAATCACCATGTCTGCATGTCAAATTCCATTAAAAACCAGGACTTCAACACTTTCTCATTCAATTTCAACTTGGCTCAATTCATCCTCTGACAGTTTCTCCCCATTCATCATCAGCTTTGAGCCATAGTTTTATCTTTACATCGCTCTTCAGAATTGGCCTCCACACCATGTTCTCAGGTTTAACTTTGCTGCCCTTATTGATGGATCTTACTTTCACTTTCCTCGTGATTTTTCCCGCCCTCTTGGTTACATAAACCTCCTACTTCAGAAGGTTCAAATGTTCTTTCTAATGAAACCACTCTTCTGGCTGTGTGTCATCGATGGTGTATGCCTGGGATCCCAGCTCCTCGGGTGATTGATGCAGGAGGATCACAAGCCCAAGTTCTGCCTGGGCTACATACCCAAGTTCAAGCTAGCCTTGATGAGTTAGGGAGACCCTGTCTCAAACTAAAAGTTGAAAAGGGCTGATGATCTAGCTCACTGGGAAAGCATTTGTCTAGCATGCTCAAAGCCCTTGGTTAAATCTACAGGAAACATACGCATATGAATATACACATTCAAAAGATCATCCCGTTCAGTGGCAGTCCAATTAGTGATACTAGCTGTGATACTATCAAACTTCATAAATAAAATGGGGGTGGGTTAGGTCAGGTACTGATTTGTCACACATGGTACACAGACATGCACTCAGATAAAACAGTCTACACATAAAATAAATACGCAAAAATAAATATTTTAAAAGGGGGGGGGGGATGAAAAGAAATCCCAAGTAAAAATGCACAGAACCAGTGAGATGCCACAGTGGGTAAAGACGCGTGCTGTGCATCCTTGGGAATCTAAGGTACAGGTAGAAGGAGAGAGCAGATGCCACAAAGTTGTCTTTAGTGTGTCCACACACACACTAAATAATTCAAATGTGTAAGTGTCTTAAGCAGCCAAAGCAGCAGCATGGGGGGTGGGGGGCGTAGGGAGACAATCACAGGGAGACAGGGAGCAATGGGAAGGCATGCTTCTTGGAAACTACCTCAGCAGCAGCAACGGTACCTCTGAGCCGCATCACCGCCATGATGTACTGACTGGTTTTGTGTCGACTTGACACAAGCTAGAGCTGTCAGAAAGGAAGGAGTATCAACTGATGAGGGAGGGCCCTGCACATTGTAGGCGATGCCACCCCTGGGCTAATGGTCCTGGGTTCTATGAGAAAGCAGGCGGAGCAATCCATGAGGAGCAAGCCAGCAATCAACACTCTCCAAGACCTCTGCACCAGCTCCTGCCTCCAGGTCTCTGCCCTGCTTGAGTTCATGTCCTGACTTCCTTTGGTGATGAGCAGTGATGTAGAAGTGTACTCTGAATAAGTCTTTCCTCCACAGCTTACTGTTTGGTCATGGTTCTTGGCAGCAACAGAAACCCTAAGACACAAAGGATGTGGGAAGTTGGCAGTGGTGCCTTTAGTTGTTCTAACCTCAATTTTCTATCTATGGCTCTTTCATTTCTCAACAAGGAGTATTTCTTACCCAAAATTCATAGCAGGTAATTCTAGAGACTTTTCTCTCAGATATCATGTTCCATCGCTCCTTGTTAGTAGGAAATATGTTAGCAAGATGTTGGTCTAGATTCAAATTCCAGGCCTAATCTTTACTGTGTGATGGGGGAACATGTCTTTACCTGTAAAATAACAATACTCTCAGATCTGTTGTGAGACTAAACTGTGAGAGCTATGTATATATACATACTACCAATGTACTTTACATTCAGTATGGAAAAAATAAATACAACATGCTTTCCCCTCAGAAACCAAGGTCACTCTCAGGCTGTGGACAACTCTGTATTGGCCTGGGTTATACTCAGACACCGTACTTCCCCACAGGGCTGGGATGAGCACCCCCAAGGCGGCTGAGCACTCTGAGATGTGAAAGGATCCAGAACCGAGATGCATCATAGTTTCCAGCAAACATTCTAGAAGGCTCCACTTAAATAGAAACATTTGTGCCTCTCTCGTCTATTAAATCACAGGAGCACAGCTTTTATCTGTTCTGTGGGCAGGGCGGAGAGTTTGGCAGTCCCATCATGATGGCTCAGAGTGTTTCCTGAATGTCCAGCTCATCCTCCATGAGTTTAACTGATCTGAGATCAAAGCTTATTACAAAGATCTTTTTTCCCCTGGTGATAAGCCAAAGAAGGCTCTTTGTCTACACTAACCAGACCACAGTGTGGCTCCTTGGAATCAGACTGACTGTGTGAGTGAGTGGAATTGCTGGAGGGAAGTTACATAAGCAAACCTTTCTATGCCCCCATTTTTGTCTTCCATTCAGAAAAACTCCCAGTAAATGAGACAAATGAGCCTTAGGAGCATAGCCCACGTTTCTATAACTTTTCATGTCTGACACTCTGACTCAGTAGGATCTGGGGTGTTGTTTGTGTGAGAAGCCATGAGTCATGGAATAGGAATAGAATTAGGACAGCACACATTCCCAGGATTAGGCACCCATGTGTATCTGGGCTAAATAAACATTTCAAAGAGAGAGACTCCACTGTCCTTCATCGTCTTCAAAACTCAGTAAGAGCCCATGGTCTAGTGCAGACACAATTGTTTCTACTCCTTAAGTAGAAACTTAAAGCCTTAAGTTTTTAAAATCATATCTTGTGCACAAAATACAATATGGTATAAACATAGGAACGGATGCCCTGCACCCTCACCACCTGCCCTGGACAGCAGTTCCACGGAGTGTGATCAGTCAGGGACTCGCTCCTGCCCCCATGCTGTGCCTTCCCCACTCCACCTCTGTGGAACTATGGAACAAGCAAGCCCTTTCTTCGTTGGGTTCTTTTGGATGTGTTTTCTTCAGCTTGGACAGAGATGGAAAGGTTCCCTGGCAGTTGGGAATCCGGGAAACACAGCTCTGGGGTGGAGCGTTACAGTGTAACAGCTCCACTCGCTCCTCTCTGAGAGGAGAAGTTTTCGAAGTGTTGCAGCTCTGAGGGGAAATTTCCCCAGCTGAGCTGAGGTGGTTTTGCTTCCATGTTTTATTTCTTCCACCCAAATTCATACACCTAATCTCTCAGAAAGATTTATTGGGTGTGGTTCCCCCCACTCAGGAGGAAGTCAGCAGCTAAAGCTGCCCCCTCACTGAGCAGAATGTGGCTCTTTATATAGTATTGGGTGCGGAGGTAAGGGGGTGGTAAGAGCTTTCCAGAGTGACCTAGGATTGCTGGGCCCCTGGGAGGAGGGGCCCATTGAGTGACTGGAAACATTACACAGATCTGTGGACAGAGCCTATTGAAGGGCTGGAAATGATTGTAAGGGCCTTTACAGAGGTCTGGGGGTCAGGGTTTAGCTATTTTCCCATCTCAGAGGTCTGGGAATGGCCCTTAAAGAGGTCTAGGGGTGGGGCTTAGCCACTTGCTGGCCTGCAAGGACCTACAGAGGTGTCCCAGTGCTCTGAACCCCCAACCTTCCCATGCAAGGAGACTGGGGTGGGGCCTGCTGACTGGCACGCCCCCAGCACCATACATCCCCTTGTTGCTGCAACCTCTGCAGGGTGCAGCACACACGGGCCTACAGTCATGGTGTCTTATCACAGCAACAGAATAGTAATACACATACAGCATTCAGCAGATGCTCAATGAACAGGTATAAATCAGACAATTAAAGTTGTGGGGCTCCCACCAGGATGACCCAACTTTGAGAACGTCTAACTTGCAACTGTACTTTGATAGTCTCCTGAAGATAACTATGTGTAACAGCAGATCTGGTTTGAGCCAGCATGAGCACATAACCTCATTCTTAAATAATGTTAAAAGAAAGTTGCATCTTTCTTTGCTTAAAATCAATGCTTTTGGTTTTCAAAAATGCATGATATTTTCTTTCCTTAAAAATACTGATAAAATGCAAAACAAAGATTAATCCCAAGTAACACAGTTTCTCCATAAAGGCTACAAGACACATAAAGCGGCAAAAATACCACAATTCACTCTGAAGACAAATGAATCAATGCAAGAAGATTCAGAGAAAGCCCAGATGGTGTCTTTATTAAAGAAGGGTTTAAAATAACTGTGAGTCACATGTCATGAAACAGAGGAAATGGGCAGCATGCCTGGGCAGGTGGAGAGTTTCAGAGGAGAGATGCAAAAGATAAAAAGAGAGTTCAATAGAAATGCCAAAGAAATAAATCACAGAAACAGCTGAAGAAAGCCTTCAGCTATCTCATGAGAAGACTAGACAAGGCCAAAAGCAGAGCACTGGGGAATTATCAGAAGAGAAAGGCATTGTTCCTGGAAGGTCGGGGAAGCTGAGATAGAACAAAATGTAAAATAAACCAGGAAAGGAAAGTTAAGTTAATACACCTACAACTCAGTGTTCAAATAAAGAGAAGTACATGTGGAGCGAAGAAAGAGCAGTTATTTCCAGAGGCTGGGAGAGCTGGGGAAAAGAGGGTAGAGGAAGAGCATTGTCAACAGCTACAGAGGAGAAATCAATTCTGGAGTCCTGCTGCATAACAGGATAAGCAAATGGTTAGCACTGATAATGATGTACATCAAGATGCTGCAAAGATTTTTAATGATGTCACCACAAACAATGTCTAATGCTTAGTGTGATAGATATGCTAATTACCCAGAGTCAAATATTAAACAATGAATACAGAGAAATGTGACATTGTATCTCATAAATAGTATTACAGGCTAATCAATAAGAAAAGGAATATAGCAGTTGTCCTGGCAGAAACTTCACATGACAGAAGAAAATACTGTGACATTTTTACAGTGCTCAAAGAAAAACTGTCAGCCCTATACATAATTAAAACACCATTCAAAAATAAGAGGCTTTTACAGTGATAGAAAAACTAGGGAACTTCATTAGTGACAGATCAGAACTATGAGAAATGCTAAAAGAAATCCTTCAAGAGAAGCAAATGTGATACCAGAAATAAAAAATGGATTACTGAAAATGTTTAAAATGATAGAAAGTATTAGCCTTCTTTATTTCTAATTTAAAACATCACTGCTATGAAAGCAAGTATAACCAGTGTATTGCGAGGCCGGGCACATGTAAAATTAGACTGTATCCCAACAGCGGCACAAAATACAGACCCGAGATCCTGAATGTCTTGTCTCAGTTTTCTGTACTGCATGTAAACTGGGAAAATCCCATTTAAAGACAGATCTTACTTAAATTAATCCCATTTTAAACCCATTATAACCAGCAAATTGAAATGAGAGCTAAAATAATAGTCAATACTGGACATAAAATATAACCATGAAATACTTGGCCAGAGAGCCAGGGGCACGACTCACTTGGTAGGGTCTTGTCTAATGTGCATGAAGCCGTTGGTTTGAGCCTGGTATCATTCACATCAGACATGATGGCATATACCTACACTTAGGAGGTGAAGGAAGAATCAGAAGTTCAAGGCCAATGTATACTGTAAGTTTGAGTCCTGAGCAACATAAAATCCTGTCTTACAAAAAAAAAAATAAAAGAATCAATTAAAATATAATCTGAAATTTAAGGAAGTAAAACAAAATGCCAAAAAAACTAAAAATTTAACAAGATAGTTAATACCAGTCAAACCTTAAGAATACAATCCTGGCTGAGCATGGTAGCGAATGCCTTTAATCTCAGCACTTGGGAAGCAGAGGTAGAGGCAGGTGGCTCTCTGTGAGTTTGAGGTCAGTCTGGGCTGTATAGAGAACTCCAGGACAACCAGGACTACATAGAGAGAGCCTGTCTTAAAACAAACAAAAAATACAAGCATGTATGTAAGTAGGTATGCCTAAACACAAAAATTAAAACCAGACATTGCCAGATTATATTAATAACCAGAGTTAAACATACTAGAGACACTTGCTCATCACATTCTTTACCACCCTATTTATAACGCCCAGATTAGAAACAGTCTAGAAGTCTATCAACAAGTGAATTGATCATGAAAATTCATTACGTTTACACAACATTACATTTACTTATCTGTTTAAAAAGTATGAAATTGGGGCTGGAGCGATGACTCAGTAGTTAAGAGCACTGGCTGCTCTTTCAGAGGACCCAGGTTCAATTCCCAGCACCCACATGGCAACTCACAACTGCCTCTAAATCCTGTTACAAGGTATCTGACATCCTCACACAGACATACATGCAGGCAAAACACCAATGTACATAAAATAAAAAAATACAAAAATGTTTTAAAATAAATAAATACTGAAATCATGAGATTCACAGATACTGAGAGAGTTAGGGGGAAAAAAATCACCCTGAGTGAGGTAACTCAGATCCACGAAGAAAAATATGATATGCATTTGCTTATATGTAGATGTTAGCTTTTAGACCTTTGATAGACATGCTACTATCTGAATAGCTGCAGAGGTTAGGTACAGAATAAGGGACTGCAGTGGGGAGCTCCTAAAATAGAGGGAACATACTATAAAGTTACGGAGAGACAGGGAGCAGGGGACTGCAATGGGAAGTTTAAACAGAGAGGAGAGGAAATTAAGGAGGGACAGCCAAAACTAAGGCCATGTGAGTGGTCACACAAAAACCTACTACAGTAGAAGCTTCTTAATATATGTACATAAAGGAAAGAAATCTAAGCCTCACCAATATGATGCCCAAACATGAGCTGAGCAAGGAAGACAGTAATAGACATGGCAAAGGAGACAGGGTTAAGGTCACAAGGCCTCAACCCTACACAAAGAACTGTAGGCAACTAAGGCATGCTGGGAACAAGAGAGAGCACAGGCAAGAGAACACTAATTGGCTATTCAAATCCAAAGGTCAGCCCTGAAAACACACATACAAGTAACATTACACAGACTACGCATATTTGCATGTAATAACAAATGATAAAAAAAAGAGCCCATGCATTTGAGAGAGATAAAGAAGGAGTACATGGGGGTGGAAAGGAGAAATTATGTGATTGCATTACGATCTCAGAAAAGGAAAAAACATTCACTTTCAAGTACAAATAATACAAATACTGCAAATAAAATATACTAAGAAATGCAGCATGCATTTCTAATTTCTAATAAAGCTGGAATTATTACATTAGCACCTGATCTATGCAGTTCAGAACACATAATATTATTAGAGAGGATAAGGACACCACACAGTAAAGGCAGTGACAATCATAAACATACGAGTCTCTGAGAAAACGTTCCAAACACATAGAGCCAAAAAAAAAAAGAAAGAGACAAATCTGCACTTAGAGTTGGCAACTTCAGCACTCATCTCTAAATAATTTATAAAACAGGAAGATGGAAAAATAAGAAAGGAGATGGAACACTGAATAACACAGAAAATCAACTTGACCTGATTGTCATTTATAGAATCTGCCATCCCACAGCCACAGAAAACACAGTTCACAACCACAAGGGTGTTCGGCATCATAGATCATATTTAGAAAACAAATCCAACCACATCGACACAGCCTATTTAAATCATCAAATATGCACTTTGATAATAATAGAATTAAACTAGAAATTAACAACACAAACATGTCTGGAACATTCCCAAATTCTTAAAAATTAAAGAACACTATTTATAAATATGTCACATGCCGAAGAATTCACAAACGAGACTAGAGAATATTTTAAATGAATAATAACAAAAACTCAATAATAAAGGAAATACAGACAAATCTGTACTTGGGGTTGGCAACTTCAGCACTCGTCTATAATTTATTAAACAGGAAGATGAAAAAGTAAGGAAGGAGACAGAACAGTGAATAACACAGAAAATCCACTTGACCGGTAATGAATGTAGTGGTATGTGGGTCACACAGATCCTGACAGCGCCAAGTTCACATAGTAAAACTTAGTAGGGTCAACATTCAATTGTGAGACAAAGAGTGAGTATAAATTGAAATCAAAGTGGAGGACATAAAATAATAAAGAGCTGAAAATAAAAATGAGACAGAAAGTTCGCAGGTGTGAAAAGATGAGTGAAATCGATACAGGACTGCCATGGCTGTGTCCAGAATGCCTCCCACAAGCTGACGTCTTGAGTGCTCGCTGACCAGCACTAGTGGAGCTACTGCAACAGCTGGAGTAGGTCTGGTTAGGAGGCTTTGAAGATTATTCTTGCCCGTAGGTCGGACCTGTGAGCTCCAGCCGCATGAACTCCGCCACTCCCATGGGCTACAGCTCTCAGAAACCATGAGTCAGAATAAAACTCTGTTCCACCAAGCACAGTAACACAGAAGAAACTACTATGATGTCAAATCTGATTCGCACAAAAATTATAAAGCACAGATCATGCTGGCATTCATGGCCTTGTGTTTCAGTTTAATCTGCCTCGAGTCATGGTTTGTTCCATGAACCGAAGTATCCTTAACCAAAGCTTCATGTTCATTGAAAATACAATTACGGGTTAGTATCGGTTCATGTAAAACAATGTTCGATCTCAGTAGAAACATACATACGAACATACTCACGCAGTTTTTATTGCACTTTGACTCAGTGCTGTAAGGTAATATGGCCAGAGATCGAATCTACCAAGGTCACTGAAGGTTCACCTCCATGGGTACCGAGTATGACTTTTTCATCTCTATCTCTGATGGGAACTGAAATAAAAGAAGGCATTTTTTCATAAGTTCCATAATTTTGTTAATGTTAAATAATTTTCTTCAAGGCAGAAATTTCTTTAATTTAGAGAAATGAAAGTTCAGTTACGCATTATGTCCCAAGGAGGTAGTCAGTGCTACATAGCAGGGAAGGCAAAGTGATTCAAGTACAAATCACACTTTGTGCCAGACCCTCTAATTCTATCAATAGCCCTATGGACAGATAGCAGCATTTCATCATGAGTTATTAGCCTGAGAGACCGAGGCACAATTTTCCCAAGATAGGGGTGCAATCAAGATCCAAGGATTTCTGATACTACGGTGCATGCTTTTACCCATTGGTGCGCTCCCAAACATCTGCCACTCTGTACAGCTACGTAAAGAAGTGATGAATCATACTTCTAGGCACCTTGGTTTAAACAAGTCTCCAGACAGTTCTAACTAGGGGAAATGGATGTTAAGGAGTTAGAGAGAGACCTCAGCAGTTAAGAGCACTGGCTGAGCTTGCAGAGGATGTGGGTTCAGTGTCCAGCACCTTCTGGTGGCTTACAACTACTTGTAACTCCAGATCCAGGGACTCTGATGCCCTCTTCTTGTTTTGGAGGGCACTGCATGCATGCTGGACACAGATAAACAAGCAGGCAAAAACCCATGCATACGGAATAAAAGTAAGTCTCTAAATATTCATGTTAAAACAGAAACTCCTCCATCATAAACACATAGAGCTACTGAATGAATAAACATGGAAAAAATCTAACTTATAATCAAGCACAAAGAATAAAATGAAAATTCACCAAGCCAGAAACAGGAAATCCTGTTTATGTGACACAATTCAAGCATCTTAAAAGGTGAGAAATCCAAACACCACATGGAGGGCCAGTTATCCTGGGCTGAGGCTTCAATATCTAAATAGAAACTTGGAAGGGCTGTGTATCTATTCTGTGTGTGGTCTCCATTTTGTGAGAATCTAAAACTAAGAAATTACCATAACATTTATTTTAGATTTCTAATCTCTCTAAAGCACTCAAAGCTTATGAGATTTCTATACTCTAGGACAAAAGAGAACCAGCAGGAAAAGTAACTAAAACAGAGAAAACTGTAAACATAGAATGAAACCAATGCACCATGAGGAAGAAGGAGCAGACTGGGAATGCAGGCAATCACTGGGAGTGCAGTGCACAGAGGGAAGTGGGGGAGAGGGTAGAAAACTAGGAAGTGTAACAAATAACAGATTGAGATGCTCCCACCTCTGTCTAGAGGATATGCAGAAGGAAAGTCTTAAAATATATATATATTGAGAGAGAGAGAGAGAGAGAGAGAGAGAGAGAGAGAGAATCAGACAGACATACAGAGGCAGAGAGACAAAGACAGATACAGAGAGAAATTTCTGTAAATTTTCTCAAATTTGTGGTATGAATAAATTTTCAAATTGAAAAGATACACACTGAAGGAAATGACAAAACCAGCTATCACCTACACATGGACAACACTTAAACTCATGGATGGTTTCCCAGCGGCCACAGAGAAGGGAAGAAAGACAGCAATGACAGACTGTGTTGAATGGCAGGCCAAGGGCTCAGAGATTTACAAATATGGAGTATTTCACACTGGAGTAATCGAAGCTGAAAACAGCTAACGTTTAATTGTCCACAAAACCACAACACCCACATTACTAGAGCCTTCTACTTTCGTTTTCATGTTCACGCGTTGTGTTGAAAGTGCTGTCTGCAGTCTGCTGTCATCAAAATTTTGAGTTTCCTTACAAAGTTTTAAGTTTCAGCAAATACTTCATACCTTACATAGAAATCACCCTCTACCCCAAGACAGAAAAATGCAAAATCTCATGAAGATTTAAAGTCTTCAGCTACAGATGACGAGTTCTCTACCAGTCACCTCCTGGTGCTGGGGATCAAAACTAGGACCTTACACACATGAGGCAAGTGGTCAACGCCTGAGCTATAGCCCTGGCCCTTCTTTGATCTTTATGGGCTTTTCATGTTTCCATGACTTCAAACTAAAAAGATAAATTGGATGTGCCCCAACCTGCAAAATATCTACAGCACATATTAAATTCAAAATTACAGTAATTGTTAAAAATTTCTTGTTCAAAAGCATCTTTAACAAATGGTACTAGTCTAACTAGATGCTACATGTAAAAAAAATCCAATTGACCCATGTTTATCACCATGTATAAAACTTAAGTCCAAGTGGATCAAAGACCTCGACATAACACTAGACACACTGAACACGATGGAAGAGAAAGTGGGAAGAGCCTTGAATGCATTGGCACAGGAGACAACTTTCTGAACAGAACATCAATAGCTCAGGCACTAAGAGCAATGATTAATAAATGAGACCTCATGAAGCTGAAAAGCTTCTGTAAGGCAAGGGACACTGTCAATAAGGCAAAATGGCAGCCTACAGAATGGGAAAAAATCTTCACCACTTCTTATAGAGAGCTAATATCCAAAATATATAAAGAACTCAAGAAACAAGACATCAACAAAACAAACAATCCAATTAAAAAATGAGGTATAGATCTAAACAAAGAATTCTCAAAAGAGGAAACTCAAATGGCTGAAAAATATCAAAAGGAAAGTTCAGCGTCCTTAGGCATCTGGGAAATGCAAATCAAAACCACTTTGAGATTACATCTGACACCTGTCAGAATGGCTAAGATCAATAACACAAGTAACAGCTCACACTAGTGAGGATGTGGAGCAAGAGGAACACTCACTCAGTGTGGGAATACAAACTTGTTCAGCCACTTTGGGATTCATTCTAGTGAATCATCAGGAAACTGGAAATCGACCTACTTCAAGACCCAGCTATACCACTGCTGGGCATATACACAAAAGACACTCCATTCTACCAGAAGAACACTTGCTCAACTATGTTCATAGAAACTTTATTCATAATAGACAAATTGAAAACAACCTAGATGCCTCTCAATAGAAGAAGAAATTATGGTACATTTATACAATGGAGTCTTACCCAGCTATTTCAAAAAATGATTATATGAACATATGCAGGCAAATAGATGGAACTAGAAAAAAATCATTCAGAGTGAGCTAACTCAGTTGCAGAAAGACAAACACGGTATATACTCGCTTATATGTGGACAGTAACTGCTAAGCAAAGGACAAAGGACATTTCCACAAATGCAGAAAAAATATGCAACTAGAAGGGCCTTAGATGAAACACAGGGCTATCCCAGGTAGGATGGAAATTGAATAGATGGTGCAGGTGGGGTGGCGAAGGATGGGAATGAGAGCGTAGGGGACCAGGAGGAGAAGAAGAACAGAGAGAGAACATATATGGAGAGATGACAAGAATTGGGAGACAATTAGGGGGCAATCAGGAGACCTAGTGAACTGAAAGCTCACTGGAATCTACAAGGGAGATCCTTGTAAAGATCCCTAGTAATTGTGGATAGGAAGCGTGAAGAGGGCATCTGTTGTGGCCAAGCAAGGCCTCCAGTGGTGATATTGGGACATAATCCCAGCCACAAAACCTCTGACTTATGGCCTATCCAGCCTACAAGATCCTCATTGACAATGGAAAGGGGCAGGCCAGGAACTAGAGTCTTCAGTAACTCAGAGATTTCTAATGATGCCATGCTCTGATCATAAATCGGTACCTAACCCAGTCCTCACAAGAGAGGCCCACTCCAGTAGCATCTGGAGAGACCCAGGGCCAAATATCATGCAGAGATGGGGGAACACCACAGAAGAGGGAGAAGAGGGATAGCAAAGAGCAGAGGGGTCGAGGATACCAGAACAAGCCCCCCAGTGGCAACTGATTAGCACTTTTAGGAGCCCACAGAGACTGAAGCCATAGACACGGAACCTTCAGGATCTCCTAAATACATCTCAAGGCTGTCTGGATTGGTGTCCTTGCAAAACTCCTACAGGTTGGAGTGGGGGTGTCTTAGACCATTTTACTTGCCCTTGAGACCCTTTTTCTCTTGCCTGGCTGCCTGGCTTATCCTTGATATAGGGATTGGCCTTGTTTCTGCCTGGTCTTGTTACATCCCACTATGCCATGCCCTGATCGTTCTGTAACCCTGGGGGACGGTTCTTCACTGAGGAGAAGTGGGAGATGTTTGTGGGTGGTGATGGGGGGTAGATCTAGGGGAGATAAGTGGAGATGGGGGTAGAGAGAGGGGGGGAGAGGGTTCAGGATGTATTATATAAGTTGTATGAGAGAAGAAAAAATTTTTAATTAAAAAATTGTTTATTGAAGCAAAGGAAAACTTAACTGTTCAACTTGGCAGAAGCAAAGAATAAATGCTGTCAGCACTTTCTGTCTTGCCCACTTCTCTTGGGCTTTGCTGTCTGGGAAGATCTTTATTCAACCATAATGAGATGTTCATTAATGCAGAAGAACTTCTTCCCTTGACCTAAGTTTGAGGTTGGGGCATATAAATGTGTGTGTGTGTGTGTGTGTGTGTGTTAGAGAGAGACAAATAAAGAAAAGAGAGGGTGAATTAGACAGTCATGGACTGTCTACATGGGCTTTGAAATTCTTTGCACCAATACTTTTCTCTAAACACTGTCGCTTTCCCATCTATAAACATCTAAGATACTAAAGAGTTGAATGACTACAACTGAAGATCCTTTCTAGAAATGAATTGATGCATGTACAGATGAATACCTAGATAGATAGATAGATAGATAGATAGATAGATAGATAGATAGGTAGATAGATAGGTAGATAGGTAGGTAGATAGGTAGATAGATAGGTAGGTAGATAGGTAGGTAGATAGGTAGGTAGATAGATAGATAGATAGGTAGATAGGTAGATAGATAGGTAGATAGATAGGTAGATAGGTAGGTAGGTAGATAGGTAGGTAGATAGATAGATATGTAGATAGATAGGTAGATAGATAGGTAGGTAGATAGGTAGATAGATAGGTAGGTAGATAGATAGGTAGATGGATGGATGGGTCAGCAGAAAGGTGCAGACATGACTGGAAAGATATATGAGATAGGGCAGAGAAACAGGACCTCAGCAAACGCATGTGATATGTGTATGTATGATGGATTTGTTTTCAACTCAGATTACAATGAGTCAAGACAGACACTGACTCTGCCATGAATAAACTGGAAACATCATGACTAGAGACACCCTCTGAACTTCCCACATTCCACTGACTTGTGCCAGTTCTTGTCACCCAGTCTGCCCAGAAAATCCAGCCAGAAAGGAAAATGAAGTGGAGCTGAATCCACGGTGTGGAGCAACTGGAATTCCATTTTCATCAGCTAACATGGAAGCTGACTTCTGTGAGGAGGAATAGCCCTTACCTATAGCAGCCCCATACCCATCACCCACTAACCCCGTCATGCATGCTCCTCTGCTGGCTGATAGGAAGAAGGCTCCCAGTCAGTCAGGTGCTCAGCAAATCAGTCACAGGATCCAGACAGGGCTTAAAATAACCTTCCATTTCATAGGTCTGTTTGAACAACCAAAGTTCCTTTTGGAATCCTAATGCTTCTACCTCAGGAGAATTACAGCACCTATACTCTTCCCTATTCCACCCAAGTGAAATTAGACATTGTACTGTTGCAGATTCAGGACAAACAAGGAACATCACCCTCTGAAAAGCAGAGGGAAGCAGAAAGCCACAGACAGCTCAACCTAGAGAATATCTTTATGGAAAATGCCTGGGTTTTCTAAGAGGATTATTATATTTCTTTAGTGTGTGTGTGTGTGTGTGTGTGAGAGAGAGAGAGAGAGAGAGAGAGAGAGAGAGAGAGAGAGAGAAGCTTGTGGGAGTTGATTCTCTCCCTTCTTGTGGATTCCAGGATTCAAACTCAGGTCATGAGGCTTGGTGGCAAGCCCCTCTACCCACTGAGCGTCTCAGTGGCCCACTCCTGAGTCTCCTTATTGCTTTTATTATAATTGGCTTTAATTTAACTATGACAAAAATGCCAAAATAAACAATTTACAAAGAGGAAGGATTTACATTGGCTCGTGGGTTTGAGGTATCGGCCCATTGCAACAAGGAGAGTATGGAAGTGTGGGTAGGGTCTTCACTTATAGGAGAAAAGAAATGGGGCCTGGTGCTAGGGTGGAGTTTTTCTTTTCCCTCGTTTATTCTGAATTTCCAACCCAGGGATACTACTGTGAACACCCTGGGTGAGTTTTCCAGACTCAAGCTAATCACATCTACAAACGCATCACAGACACACCCACAGGCATGCCTCACAGTCTCCTCGGAACCCTAAATTCATTTAAGTGGACAATGGATCTTAATCTTCACACCTAATACTCCCTGCACCTGGAGTTGCAAAAGCCTGAAATCTGTAAGTGTCAATGTGTGGAACACAAGATAAGGAAAACAAGAAACATAGCTCACTCTTTCTGGCTAAACAACTAGAGAATGGGCTGCCAAGAACAAGAGAATTTAAAGCATAAATGTTCTGCTTCAGCCAGACACAGCACAGAAAACCCGGGAACCCTTTCACACCCCCAGTGCACAGACTGTGCACTGTGCAAGTACAAGCACTGTCTCCTGGGCTCTCCAGAGGTCTGGTGGGAGCCTCTGTGTGTGGTAGTGATGTGGCAGTCCTGTGATGTGATTCCTTAATCCATGGGTACGAGAGAGCCACACACAGCTAAAATTTGATAATACAAGATTTTAAAAGGAAAAGCTATTTCTAGTTTTCAAATCACTTAGCTTAAAAAAAAAAAGACAGATCAAATGAATGAGGGGAAAAAGACAATCTTCAGATTCCAGTACCAACATGACAGAGAGTTCTCTGACAAATTATTTAGAACATAGATAAACTGTGTTAGTATGCAATTATGAGCCCATTGAAAACTAACAAGATTATAGAAAGTCCCAGTAGAGAGATAAAAGAGAAAAATGGAGTCTCGGGTCTGACAAAAAAAAAAGGAAGTCGTGAGTCACCTCCCACAGGAGAATGTACTGGGAAATTGTCACTGTGGATTTTGCCGTGTGTGATGGCTATGGTGGCAGCAGGCGCTGTGATTCACGCCGCTGTGCTAGGCTTGTCCTGTCCCTGGCTGGACATCGTTCTGCAGCACACGACTGTTACTGGTAATTACTATGTATTTTTACCCTCTGTTTCAGGAAAGAGAAAGGAAAGCTAGAAAGAAAGAAAACCATCACCACCCTTGTAGGCTGCCTTGATGCAAAGAGAGAAAGGAAGAAATATTCACAGCCCTTCTTGGCTGTCCAAAGCTTGGAAAACAGGAACTGATAGTGAGCTGGACTGGTGTCTCAGCTCAATGTTCTCAAACCAAAGTTCCTCTAAGCAGTAACAACCAACAACAGGCCAACCAACCCTGACTCTCAGGGCCTCAATCCTTATGTACGCTAAGCAAAGTTCCCAGAGGTCCAAGCAGCACCCAACCCCAAGGACAAGCTACACCTGCCAAAACATCTGCACATAGCCAAATTATAGCCACCAGCAACGAACAGTCCAAATCAAACTCATAATAACCACCACACCTCTGATGGGGACAAAAACATAGTCCAAATACCATTTTGTGCTTTTAAAGAAACCAAAACAATAAAACTTTCCCAAGCATCCCGATACACATGACCGCAACTGAAATTTGTTGGGTGGGCAGATGCTGCATCAGGACTTGTAGGACACAGAGTATCATGAGGGCACTGAAAGTCAGAATATTATATGAAACACATGGGTATGACAACACTTGTGAAGCAATTGCCAAGATCGGGACCAACCCAAACATTCATAAACTAATGAACAATAAAATGCAGTGTTTAAACACTGGGATGTGAACATTGGAATGTTATTAAGCCATACGACAAAAGGAAATCTTGACTTTGTAACAATACAGGGAGATCATGATGGCAAGTGAAATAAGCCAGAAACAGAAACACAAGGATCATGTGATCTCACTCTCATGCGAACTCTAAAAAAGTGGATCTCATAGAAGCTAAAAGTTGACCCACTATCCCCAGAAGGGAGAGAGGATGGGAGAGCTTGACTGATGGATGCCAAGTTGTAGACAGATAGGGGCAGGAAGCTCTGGAGCTCTTCTACACACTAAGTGACTGTAGGTAACATTTGTGTGCCGTATCAAAAAGCTAGGCTTTTCAGGGTTTAACCACGAGGAAATAGCTTAGGTTTGGAGGAGATAGCTATGCTTAGCTTGATTGAAACATGGCACAATTAAAATATGTAAATAGTACCCGTATTCAATACTGTTATTACTCATTAGTTTAAAATGTTTTTAAATTTAAAAGGCAACTGGTGTGTTGTAATGCTGAGTCCATGTTTTACTTGTGCATTGAGGGGACTTGTTGCTCTCTGTGTGCTCAGAGTCATTCCAGCTCTGTGGCAGGACTGATGGTTCCTCCCAGCATTGTCTATACATCTATTCGTATTGAAAAGGAACACCAGCACCCAAATCACAGAGTCCAGAAGTTGCTGTGGACTTTACACACCTCACCCTAGCACTGCCCCCCTCTGGCTCTCGGACCTCAAGCTCTTCCTAAGACCCCTCCCCTCATCATAGCCTGTGCTATACTCTGTTGTCTCAGTTTCTATGAACACTCAGCACACACATTAGCCTGTCTGGCCTGCTCTGCCTCGGCTACACAGCCAACTCCTCCTTCCATACACATTTGAAAACCCACTGGTGTCTGGAGTGCCGCTGAGCACACTGCCGTCAGATGATTTATTTACTCTCCACATCCCAGTGCTGAGTGCACACAGGCTCTGGTTTTGTCTGGTCTTGCACTGAAACAAGAGTAAATAAACACAAACCGAGAGTGATGAGGAATGAGGACTAGAGATAGAGGCCTCGAAACAGAAGAAGAAGAAGACAGCAACCTCAGAATATGGTCTCTGGAGCCAGCCTGTCTGGGTTTGAATTCCAGCTGACCACTTGGCACTTGAATAAGTGGATGAGCATTTCTGAGTCTCCGAAGCTTGTCTGCACACTGGGGGGGGGGGGGTGATATCCAATTCTGCTTCATGGGGCTGTTGCAGAATGAAAGAACCCAGTGCCAGGAATGCACCGGCCAAAGCCTCGGGTGTTGGTTACACCGTTGGGAAGGTCCAAATGGGAGCCCGTGTAAGAGGAGGTCCTAATGGAAGGTTCCAACCAAGGTACACCCTGGACTGGGCTAGAGCTGGATTGAGTCTGTGGCAGAGGGGTTAATCAAGTGCACATGTGTTTGGAGTTAGTGTGAGGATTGCTATGAGGGTGGTCCAGTTAGAAGCTACATCTGTCACAAGTCACACTGTAGAATTGGAAAAAAGGGGATTGATGCAGCACTGGGGACATGCTCAGAGCGTCTCCAGCACAGGGCGCTGGGGCAGGCAAGCAGTGTCATGGCCTTTACTGGTAGCTGGACAGATTGAAGTCACAGGAGTGCCACAGGGAAGAGAGTGTCTGGCAGACAGTCCTCAGCAGCCTTCCCAATGCAAAATAAGCCTTTAAGATGTACTTCCTGGCTTTCAGACTCTGATGGTGGTAAGCAGATGCCCAGCCAATATGGAGATTCTGACTTTGCATGCAGCAGAAGCAACTATCCTGCAGCAGCTCTTAGCTCAGCCAAGAAACCTAATAGCAAAGGTCAGAGTTGTTTTGGAAAAGCAAGAAAAGTGCTAAAATCTAAGTCCCTGTCCAGCCATTAATCAAGAACTAATGAAAACACTGTTTCTGTATCTAAAGCTTGGGCAGCTTCTGTATAAACTCTAGTTTATACAGAGATAGTTTTCCTGATGCAGAAAATGTTTGTTAGATCAGGTTTCAAAACTGGTAAAAAGAAAAAAAAGAAAGAAAGAAAGAAAGGAAGGAAGGAAGGAAGGAAGGAAGGAAGGAAGGAAGGAAGGAAGGAAGGAAGGAAGGAAGGAAGGAAGAAAAAGAAAGAAAGAAAGAAAGAAAGAAAGAAAGAAAGAAAGAAAGAAAGAAAGAAAGAAAAGAAAGAAAAAAGAAAAGAAAAGGAAAAAGAAAAAGCACCAAGAAAAAGAAGGGCAAAATAACCAAGAAAGATCATCTTGCACAAATAGAGATAGATAATAGATAGATGATAGATAGATGCTAGATAGATAGATATATAGATGATAGATAGATGATAGATAGATAGATAGATAGATGATAGATAGATAGATGATAGATAGATAGATAGATAGATGATAGATAGATAGATAGATGATAGATGATAGATATATAGATAGATGATAGATAGATAGATAGATAGATAGATAGATAGATAGATAGATGATAGATAGATGATAGATAGATGATAGATAGATGATAGATAGATGGATAGATGATAGATGATAGATAGATGATAGATGATAGATAGATGATAGATAGATAGGTGGATAGATAGATGATAGATAGATAGATGATAGATAGATAGATAGATGATATATAAGAATCAGTCTAAATGAAATTGAAGATCATCTTTAGAGTTTTGCCTTCTGTCTCCTTTTTCTCCTTGCTGAGACAAAGGCAACTTTAGGGAGAATTTATTTGGCTCACAGTCCCAGGGAGTTACAGTCAAAGTCAGGAGCAGCAGGGGACTGGTGCTCTGCTCAGTTAATTTTCTTTTTCACAGACTGAAGTCAAGGGAGTTTCCACCCACTATCGAGGTGGGTCTCATCTCAGTCCACCTGACTGCACTGCCCAGAGGCCACTCTAGATAACTCTCTGGCATTGCTTGAGGCCATCTCTAGTGAGTCCAGATCCTGCCAGGGTGACAATTCACACCAGCCTTCACTTTCTTGTTAGGCCAGTTCCTGCTTCACCAAATTTCATATTTTTTTGCAATCTTTGTATCAATTTTTGGAGACTTATGACATAATATACTGGACAACTGAAAGTATATTTGTTAAGAATAAAAACTAAATTTTTCTGGCACTCAAAACAGAAAATGATATTTCTTACATGCGACTTCTACTGTTTAATGAGCTGTGTGACCAAAATGCCTCCTAAATATCTGTGCTTATACCTTAGACCAGTGATTGCTCTTGGCCAGAAAAGCTTCTTCCCACAGCATGCACCTGTTAATACAGAGAAGAGCGGGCCAGAGAGCAGAGTGAGAGCCTTTGACCGCTCAGCCCTAAACAGACACCAACATCACTCCTCCAAGGCTCACGGAAGGAACCGCAGAAGAGGCAAAGACACTGTAGGAGCTAGAGGACGGAGATGCCTGTGAAGTGCTGTCTTCCGGGGCATGGCGTGTCTAATGGAATCCCAGATACACAGCAGCTGCGGCTACCTAAGCAAGACCTAAAATAATGCCTGAGGGGAGCTAGCTACACAGGAAGGCATGGGACGGGGTACAAGAGGGCAGGATGTGCTCATGATCTACTGCATGCATGTATGGATTTCACAGAAAAATAAATCTAAAAGGAATTTTTGTGATGTGCCCTTCCAAATAGCCCAAATCCAGGCTAGTGAAATTCCTTATTCCATATTTGGTGTTCATAAATTTTCACAAATTGAAGGATATTTTTCTTGGCAATGGAAAAAAAAAAAAGGTGTTTGCTATAGGGAGTGTAATCGAAGCTGGAGAGATGGCTCAGTAGTGAAGAGGAGCCAGGTTAGATTGCCAGCACTCTCACGGAAGCCCACCGCTCCACAGCTCCAGTTCTAGGGGATCCGACACCTGCGCGCACATATGTACACCACATGCACGCCTGGTGTCCATGGGGGCCACAAGAAGGCATCAGATTCCCCGAGACTGGGGTTACAGAGGGTGGTAGATTACCATAAGGGTGCAGGGGATCAAACCCAGGTCCTCTGGAAGAATAGTGCTCTTAACCACTGAGTCATCTCTCGAGCACCCCTCGCAAAGCATTTTCAGATGAGTTAATACCAGCTGTTTGTCAGCTGGTCAGTGCCCACAGCCAGTTAGACTTAGGAACTCGTTTTCTCACAGCTCCCCCCCACCCCGACCCCCGCTGGGCCCTACTTCACAGCATCTCTGTTTCTCTGGTCAGACTTGCAGTCTTCCCAGGCTAAACTTTTCTAATTTCATCACTATCTTGGTGTCTCAGCACTCAGGAGCAATTAATACTTCTTAAATTAATAAACAGATAGTGAATTGGTCCCCATGAGAATAGAAGACGTGTAAGAGTCACATGATCTTGTGGGTTGTTAGATAAAAAGATACGCAAAGCTAAGTAACCACCCAAGAGTTGCAGTATCTCCGGAGGAGAAACCTTCCAGGGAAAGCTGCCCCTGCTCCTGTCACCATCTGACAAATACACAGTGAGGCTCAGAGTCAGACTTGCCCCATGTATCATGTAAGGCTGCGGACCATTTCCCTGCTGTGTGTGTAAGCAGCTCCGTCTGCGACATCTGACACTCCATGAGTTGGTCAGTGCAACCAGGGAGTTGTTTCTCATAGGGTAAAAGTTCTACTGGCCTTGGGCAGATTTCTAGGAAGCGTGGAGACAGGTAGAGTTGAGCAAACCTGACATATGCAGAAAAGTGATGGTTGGCGACGAGCTATTGCTGACTGGCGGAAACTCAGATGTTTATTGGAGTGAGTCCTGGTTGGCTGCCAGAAAGGAAGAGCTTCCCCTAGTCAGTTGGTTCTCAGAACATTTCACTCAGCAATTGTTCATGAAACTGGACTTAAACCCAGTTCTGCTGACTAGCTGTGGCCAGGGCTGCAGAACAATTAGTCTCTTCTAGTGTTTGTGGAAACATTTAACCTTTCTAAATTTCAGTTTCTTCATAAACATCACGGGACCTTTATAGAATTTAAAATGATAATCCTCACAGATAACTGTTTGCTACACTTTGCTAAGTAGCTAGCAAAAGTTGTGTACATGCATTTAAAACACATGGGGCATTTTCCCTGTACAGGTGCACAGGGTTCCTACAACATGTGACCAGAACCTCATGACTCATCAAAAGACTGAGCTTAAATAGTCTTGTGATGTCTGGGAGTCTGTGTTCTTCTGTCTCCCTTAGCAGGAGAAAAATGAAACGGATGTGTCTCGGTGCACTGAGGGAAGAGGGTAGCTGTGGCGGACTAGACCTGCCTCCAGCCCTCCCTCTCCCCTTGCTATCGGGGTGCCCGCCCACCTTTCCCCTCGTGACCTGGCAATCTAGTCATATTCCCACCCCACTGGTGTAGATCTTAGCCTTGTGAGTTGCTCTGACCAGTGGACCTGCAGTGCAGGAAAGACTGGCTCTGACTCCGTTCCAGAGGCTTCAATCCACAGAGGCTTAGGCCAAGTGCTTGGGCAGATCCTTATGGCCATAGCAGTAAGCGTGTTTGGCAGAGTAGATCACAGGCCTCATGGCAGGAAGGAAGCAGAGAAAAAGCCATAGAGGGTCCAGGACAAAGATACAGCTTCCAGCAACACCCTCCAGTAACAAAACTTCAACAAAACTCCAGTTCCAAATTTTCTAGAATCCTCCAAAATAGCACCACCAGTTAGAACCAAGCACTCAAGACATGAGCCTCTTTGGAAGGCATTCCATATCCAAACCATACTGGATGCCACAAGCTGGTGCATTTGTGTGACTGCCTCGCTAGAAAAGGAAAGGAAAAAGGAAAGGAAAGGAAAGGGAAGGGAAGGGGAGGGGAGGGGAGGGGAGGGGAGGGGAGGGGAGGGGAGGGGAGGGGAGGGGAGGGGAGGGGAGGGAAGGGAAGGGAAGGGAAGGGAAGGGAAGGGAAGGGAAGGGAAGGGAAGGGAAGGGAAGGGCAGGGCAGGGCAGGGCAGGGCAGGGAAGGGAAGGGCAGGGCAAACTGTCTTTGTGCTTTAATGTGGTGGAAAAGTTGGAAAATATTTAAAATGGAGGACTCATTATCTACACCTGGCTGACATTCCGCCTTGTGAGAAGATGACACTGAATTGCGCTGATGAAGAATTAAACAAGCTGTCACTGCCCTTAAATTTACTGCAATTAAAAACTGAAGAGGAGACATCCAGGAATCAACAAGGCCAACTTACGCCTCTCCACTGGGCAAACGAGACTGAAATGGTAAGAACAAGAATTCATCCACTAAGTCCAATGACATCTCCAAACTCATCTTGTTAATTCGATCTCATAGTTGCCAGCATTGACTAGGAGAAAGAACCAGGCATCTAAAATAACATTTAACCTGAAAAAATGTCACGAAGAAAGTACTCTGAAATATGGCTGACCCACTTTCAACTATACCAAGCTGTCTGATGTCTCAGGTAGGTGTTCGTCGGGGTTAAATGCTGTGCAGATCTCACAAAGGCGCCATAGTAAGCCACTGACAATGCTAGTAACATGTGAAAGCCAATCCTTTCTCCAAAAAATCTGAAATGTTAGGGAAGCATATGATTGCTTGTCATGTATTAAGATAGTCACTAATGGTAAATACATCTCTGCATACACAATGTCCCTCTGGCTGTCTGCATTTGATGAATTTTCAGGCAAACAGGCCTTTTATTTTAGCATCATCTGAATCAAGCCAGCATTTCCATTTTTCTCCTGACAGAAACACTAAGCACTAAGAAATATTTTCCCTAACAGAAACAAGCACTTGTGATTTCTTTCTGACAAAACTTCATGGATATTTCCAACACAGGAAAATAGGGGGAGGGGGTGCCTCTGTATGTCATCACCATGGCCTGACTCTCAGAATTCAGAATAGCCTTGTTTACCCACCTCTAAGATGCACCTGGAATGGGTCTTCTTGAGGGGATTGCTGACTTTCTTGCTCTTTCCCTCCCACTCAAAAGACGCCTACCTGGCCCTGTGCCTTCTCCTTCCAGTCCAGGCCTGGGAGAAGGCGCCTCTGTTAGCCCACATGGAAAACAGCAACCAAACACTCGGGCTTCTTGGAATGACCCCATCTCCCATGTGTAACCTGACACATAAGACAGAGTGTGCTCTAAATATATACATATTTTTTCTTTCAATCACACTCTACCATTTTTGTGGCAGCCTCTACAAAAATATCTGTGAAATGTTCACACGATCACCGAGGGTATGGATTGAAACCCGTGGTGGGAAAGTGGCTTTTGTGTTGGTATTCAAAATCAGGGGGAGAAAATAAAGTAAAATGGAAAGATACTGGAAGCCACTATTTCTCAAATTATCTGCCAAGCATCAAGAATGGTTGTTTCGTGGACAGAGGTGCCTTTGTGGCTATTCTGTCAACAGCCATTTCAGAGGTGCTTGTGCACAATTACCATTTTAATATCTTACATGTTCTGTGTATACAAACAAACACTATCTGTTTATCTGTTTTATATCTTATAACTTGTTTTAAAACTCTCCTGTCTTGGGTTTTGTTGCAGGCAGGACAACAGCTATTCTGGCTTAAAGCATTCACAGTTTGTCAGCCTATTATGAACTGTGTTCTGTCATTTTGATGGAATAAGAAGCTTTTCAGGAATCTCAGGGCAGCATCAGCCCACAGAAACTTTGACACCAAAGGGGTGTGAGCTACAGACATTTCCTTCCTGATTTACTACCTTTCTTGTTGAGTAGTTTTAAAAAGGGGTATTCGTTTTCACCCCTTATAGCTGATCCCAAGCCTTAATGAGGAATGCATTCCTCCAGTGCACATCCCAGATGCATTTCAGGATTCCATCCAAAAAAATTCTGGCAGGAAGGAAGGATATGGAGCCAAGAATGTTCTAGTAGAGTGAGCCATTTAGATCGCTTCCTCAAGCAAAATCTGTTTCAGATTTATATTCTTATCAAGCAAACAAACATTACAGTTGGGCAATGACCAGTGACGATCCATCACCATTTCTGTAAGCCACAATTTTATTTGCACACTATAGAGTCTAGTGGTGAGGTCAGACTGACCTAAACCTGCCCCATCATTACTATCTGTTCAAACGTAAGCCAGGATCTTACTCTCTTTATGATCAGTTTTTCACTCTACACAATGAGGATAATAAATAAATACCAAATAACTGATGGAGTTATGAGAAGAAATAGATAAACCAGTCTATACAAATGCAGTGGACATATCCGACGTTTGATTGGCTGCTTCGCAAATAAGTATAATTCTTTCATTCCCTAATTTACCATTTTTTCAACAAGCACTGTTGCTAAGAATACAGACTCATAAGGAGGATAAAATGTGTTTTCATAAGCTTGAAGTCCGGCAGTAATGGAAACAATCAACAAGATAGTAATATCTTATTGAGAGTAGGGAGGAAAATAAGGTGAAAGAGTTACATAGACATGGGTGTGGCCAGCGCTGTGTTTTTAACTGGACTCTGAAGATGCTAGTTACATTAGTTATTATAACTCCTTCTATTTTCTGTGCCTAACTTGGAGTGCATATATCAGGCTGGGCATTGAGGTTGGTGCCTATAATCCTGGTACTCAGGAACCTGAGGTAGGAGGGTCGTTTTGAGTTTGAGGCCACCCTTGTCTATCTAATGAGTTCAAAGTCAGCCAGGAAGCTACCTAATGAGACAACAAAGCCAAAATCTATCAGTTCAAGAACTGTATTTACTAGGGCCAAGTCACTGTTTTAAAAGGAAAGCAAAAATTCACTATAAAATAGTTTGTGTGTTAGTTAGATGTTTGTCTTAGTAACACAAGTTGAATGTAGGTCACTAATCATCAATAAACACTGATGAACGACTTACATTGTGGGAGATTATGCGGATCGTGTTTTAAGGTTGCGTTCTCCCAGACAAACAAGTTAAAGAGAAACCGCAGAAGATAAAGGGGTGAGGTTTCGAGGGTGGCACTCAGCTGCCTGAGCTCGAGGAACACAGTGGGGTGGTGCCTGCTCCTGGTCTTCCCCACCCTTGCTTTCCCCTCCGGGAACCTGCCTGACCCTGGGTGGGGAGCAGCAGGCTGCAAAGGCCCTGGCTGCTAGGTAACAAATGAGGGAAGGGGGTGACTGCTGCAGACTGGCCTGATCCAAGCTGCTTGGTAACTTGGTGGAGAAAGAAGAGACCGCATCACTAGATCTTCTTGCCTAGGGATTAAATGAAAAGCATTGGCCTTTCAGCCATGTATTTGCTTCCAGTCAGGATTAAGAGTTCTGATAGCAGATAAAGCATTGATTAAATCCACTCTTTCTTGGTACGACAATGACTTAACCATTTTAAGGGGATCACAATCTCATTTTAAATGAGGCTTTTTGGTTGTGTCTCCCTGAGACTGTTGTAAACAGAAACAACAAGTATATGTAGTAAAAGAAATGGCACTTGTGGTGTTCAGTAGGAATCTAGACATAGTGTTAGGTTTGGGACACATCCAAAGGCATTGTGGATTCACACCCACAACCTGGTTATTGTGTTCAGCCTTTCTTTTATTTCCCCAGTGCTCCTATATGATTTAGTGTTTAGTTAATATTTTGAGTGCTGCTGTTTAGCATGTGGACATTTTTAATTGATTGCTTTTAATGAGAAGATGGGGTGAGCAAAATTGGTTAAGATTAAAACACTAGTAGGGCCTGGTGGCACACACCTTTAATCTCAGCACTTGGGAGGCAACAGCAGGCAGATCTCTGTGAGTTCAAGATCAGCCTGGACTGCATAGTGAGTTCCAGGGCTATACAGAGAGACACTGTCTCAAACAATGATTTAGATGCTTTAGATGCACAGAAGTAACTTTGAGTTACAATTTAGACTTCGGAATCCTCTCAGATTTTATAACAACTGAGTGTGTGTGTGTGTGTGTGTGTGTGTGTGTGTGTGTGTGTATGTGTGTGTGTGCGTGTTTTACATTTTAAAAAAATTCAGGGCAGGTAGGATGAATCCACAGGTAAAGGTGCTGCCACCAAACCTCTACTGGAGTTCAGTGCCAGGGTCCCACATTGTGAAAAGGCTGGAATCCTGCAAGCTGTCCTTTGACCTCCGTGCTCATGCCACAGACTGACCTTCCCACACAAATGAAGAAATAAATGTAAATCTTTAAAGTCCAGTTACAAAACATAAAATTTCTTGTCAAAGCTGTTAAGATATTCATTAGTCCATGGTTGTGTGACTGTGACTCCTGGAGAGACATGGGAAATGTTTAATTTATGCAGATAACACCAGTGACGGCCGGAGACATGGTTCTGCCCAAGCCTAGCTTAACAAGCCAGTGCGTTTGTGGGGGCACATAGGTGAGGGGTTACCCACAGGAGCATGGGTGACTCTAAGGCAATTGCACTACCAGAAAGCCCACCCGGCATGGGCAACGGCTTACCAAAAGCTGTATCCCTGGAGCTCAGCGAACAACTTGCAGGCAGCTTATATAACCATGGACTCGTAACTTTATGGGCTCTGAGCTCTATAAACTGCACAATCTCTCCTCCCTCCGGGAGAGAGTGTGTCAATCCAGAGCAATGGCTACCCAACACTGCATCTCCAAAACCAGGGATTGGCCACATGCCCCGAACTACTGCTTTCACTTCTTCCTCCTCCTCCTTCAGAGTGATGCACTGTATGCATTTTCTCTTTATCCTTTGTTTTATTTTTCAGGGTTTTAATGTTCACATGTATAATTATAAAGTAGTGCTTGCTAGCTCTTAGTTTTGGATTTGAGCAAATATTAGCATATCTTGAACATTCTGAAGCCAGCGATCTTTTCCCTCAGCGTTATGTTGCCCGATGCCTACCCAATGTTATGTGGACAGCTATAATTTATGGCTCCCACAGTTGTGAACACAGTTGTGAACCAACGTGCACACTTCTTATAGGCTTTGAAACTGCCCCCCAGCACTGATTTTTGCAGCTGTTGCAACCCTCTTTCTTCTGATAAAATTTGTCATTTTTCTCTTTTGTGTTGAACAATCAAACCAGAAGTTTATCTATTGTTGTTAGTTTTATTTTTTAATACTTATGTTAAAATTTTTTGTAATTTTTGCACCCAAAAGTGTCTGGACATTGGTCTTTACTTAACTTGTAACTTCTCCTGAACTGTAGAGTTCATGATAGCATGTTCCATACAGGGTTGGTGCTGTAGTTTATTTTAGTTACGTTTAAAATGGTTTTGCACACTATTGGGTGAGGGGCTGTCTAGGTCTTAGCGTTTTGTATTGCCTGCAGCTGTTGGATTTATGTAGGGGATGTCTGATTGCTGATATTCTGCATGTGCTATCAGTAGAACACCTGAGGAGTTCTGGATCAATAAAAGTACCCTGAGCTTGGGGTTCCACTGTCCAGTATGGTGCCTGCCATGAAGGTGGTTACCCCTGCTGAGGTCTGGAAGCATTTGCACCTATGATTATGTCTCCTTGTCATCCTTGGTTAGATGCCACATCAGCCTAACTACTACAGATGGCACCTACAACACAGGGCATGACATCATTCCAGCTAATCCAATGTGGAGACAGGGAAGAACAAGAAAGAAACTCCAGATCTTGCAGAGTCTGTTTGGTTTGGTTTGGTTTGGTTCTGTTTTCTGCAGATACCTGTCCAGATACTGAGGTAGTCCTGACAAGACACATCTGCTATAATATTGAGAACTCCACTCCATGAGGGAACCCTTCCTGCAGACAAGGTGACCAGTTATTTTTCCTGGAAACCAGACTCTATCTTAAAATCTGGAAAGTGTTTCCTCAGCGTCAGCACACAGAAGCTCTCCTCCAGAACTGGCCAAGGTTATATCTCATGCTGGGAGTTGAACTTGGTGCTGCAAGAATCACCCAGATGGTGATGTTTTTGAAGGCATGAAGGGGTCTTTGGAGAGCAGCTGAGGCCTGGCTGTGAGAGGCCAGGAGAGGCCCTTGGGTAAGGTACAGTCTCAGTAGCAGTTTAAGGCCCAGACTGAAGGGGTCATGAAGAGAAGTTGAGGCTTTGCATCATGGAAGAGCCTAGAAGTGGCTACTGGTGAAAGTATAGCCCAGTTGCAGCAAGGGACCTTGGAATTGTGAATATGCCAGCACCAGGGAATGACCACCAAGAACAGCAACGGCAATGGAGTGAGCCAGTTGGAGCCTGGAGGACAAGCTGTGTGTGCTGCAGAAGGCAGAGCCATAAAAGTGACCCAAGCCCTTTGAAGATTGTGAATGAATTCCAGATAATTGAACATTGATAATGCTTTTCTGTTGTCCAAATTGTGAAAAGCTTGATATATGTTTGTTATTCACTGGTCATGTGCATTAGAAGTCTCATAACTGTTCCTCTTGTAAATGATTTTGCCTGTGTTGTGTTAAATTGTATTGTAGAGATAAAGCAAGCTTTTGTGCACTGTTGGGTGAAGGGCTGCTTAGGTCTTAGCGTTTTGTATTGTCTGCAGGTGTTGGATTTATGTGGGGGATGTTTGATGGCTAGTGATCTGCATGTGCTATCAGTAGAACACCTGAGGAGTTCTGAATCAATAAAAACACCTGAGCTCAGATGCTTAGGGTTCTACTGTCAAGTATAGCACTTGCTGTGATGGTGGTCCCTCTGCTGAGTGGAAGGGTCTGCACCAACCTCTGTGCCTTCCTTGCTGAGCCTACATAGTAGGTGTACTACTATAGGCTGGTCTCAAGACTGAATCAATTTACTAAAAAACACAAAGTGCTTCCAACAAAGTCAATGATTTTTTTGTGTTTATTGTTATTGATCCTCTATTTTTTTAAATTTTCTTCTAAAGTTTATCTTTGTACTTCTAGTACTTTTCTTGAGGAAGTTTAAAATGTGCCTTTTGTCACAGACAACATAAGAACAATCTTAGGACACTCCCACCTCTAAATACACACAGCTGGTGGCATATTTTCTTTCTCAGGCTGTTCTGATAGGACCATGTACTTCAACAAGGTACTTGGTCCTGTGGAGTGTGGGCTGCTGGTGCTCTCCGAAGCACTCAGGTTCCCTCCATCTCAGTGTGAACTATGACTCAGGAGTCAGCTGGTTCATGGTGCCCACAGGAGAGTCCCATTCCTTCGCTGTGTGTTCACAGGTTTAATTCAAACCTGACCATATGCAGTGTGCAAATATGCAGTTTTGATAGGCTTTGTCGTGTTCTCCTCCCCTGGGTTTAATTGCCTTTCTGGATCCAGACTGTATTGTATTTCGTCCATTCTGTACCTTTTTCATCTGTTTTCTCTCAGTTTTCTTTCTCTTCCCTTCCAGACTCTCAATTAGATATTCACTAGGTCATTTCTGTAATGGGCAGCCATAAAGTGGTCCCCTGTCCTGACTCTGTGCCCACTGTATGCTTCATGCAATGTCTTCTGTGCAATAGAGTATTGAGAATACTCTATTATATATATAATACTCTATGTTATAATAGAGAATAGAAAAGGTGGTGAATGTAAGCCACTGAATGCCCTAGTTCACAACTGTGTTATATAAGATTATAGGGGCCTCTCTTTCTTCCCCCACAGTTTCATAGACCCTGACAACTCTGCTGGGTGTCCACATGTGGCAAGAGCTATGTATGAAGCCTGTAGGTTTGTCCTCCAGTGAATAGCAGATAAGAAGCTTCAGCCCTCAGTTCCATAATCAAAGAACTGAAGTGAATCCTGTCAACTGTTGGTGGACCTGGCAGTGGTCTGGGAATGGCCTGTCCCTAGATAGAGCCTTAGATGGGAATGTGGCCCAGCCAACACTCTGCATATAGACCGTGATGCCTTGAGAGGCATGTTAGGGGGCATTTGAACTTACAACCCATAGACACTGAGATAATAAGTGTCTGTTCAATGCTACTAAGAAATGAACTGATGCCACAAGACATCAGCAGCTAGCACCATCTCCCTCCTTCCTTGTATCTCTTGACTGACTTGTTCCTGATACTTTGTTTCACAGGCCTGCACATTTGTGGTACAGGGCTCTTACATGTTCAGCGAACATTCTGGGTTAAACTGTGTGCGTGTGTGTGTTTTATTAGGTTCTGTGAGTGGGAGTCTGTTAGTGTTTCTTGATATTTCTTTTGGTTTCTTCCCTGTTCTAGTCAGTAATTCTCTACACTCTATTGCTTACATTTTATGTTTTCAGGCTTGATTTTTCCTTTGGAGAAACCACATTACGTCTTCACCATTTCCTCTTTTCTTAGCTCGCGGAGCTGTGGGCACACAGACACCTTTCCTGGCCCATGCACTCTCATCAGGTCTCTTCATCGCCTGTTCTCTCTCAAAGCAGTACTTGTCCTCGGATGTGTCTCCCTCGCTCAGCCCCATGAAGTCTGCTCCAGTACGGCCTCCCTGCTGACTGCACTGACTGAACCTCATCTTCCTGCACCCGCTTTTTCAGTTCCTTGCCTGAGTCCCTCCCACACCATGGTGTTTAACAACATCAAACACAGCATTAAATTTACTCGTTTGTTTTATTCTGTCCTAGATTAAAAGGAAAGCTCCACAGGGAGGGAATGTTGGGAATGATGTCAATCTGATTCACTGCCATCTCTCAGCCCTTAGAAACCTCTAGAACATGGAGATGTTTAATAAACATTCATGAGTTAGTGTGTGTTTTCAATCTTAGTATATAATGAGTGAAGGTGATATTTCATCCTGTCCGTTTATAAGCTTGCATTCTTCTTGCTTTGAATACTGCTCTCCTTGTACACTGACATGCTATAACTGTGGTCGACTTTCCCAAATGGGATCCTGCTATATCCTTTCTTGCTAAGGTATGCTCCTGTGAGATTCGTGGGAGGATCCCTTGAGGCAGAACCTCTGTCTGCATACCCCATGAAATCAGGCGAGTCCCTTATGCTGCATGAAATGGATAATCTGTGTCTGCCTTCACCCACTCCTCAAGTAAAACTTCCCCTGAGATCCACAGAACTCCAAACCACGAACATATTAGAAGAGACCATCTGCAGATCGCAGCCAGAGCAACTGCCCTGTAGATGTAAGAAACTAGATCTTGCAGCTGCTCTCTGAGACCTAGTGAGAGTCCCCAGCTTCTTGGGTAAAGGCAATGGCCCCATGTGAAGAAATGTTCCTGCCCCTTTCAGCATTGCCCTCCTGCACCCTGGCTGCTTCTCTAGCCTGGCTGATCTCAGCACCAACATTCCCACCTGTGTTCTGCTTCTCCACCTGGATGCTGCTCCTTCCAGGCATTCTCAGGACTCACCCTGTGACCTTCTTCAGATCTTTGACCCTTCTGGTCTGGCTGCAACACCAGTGCCCTGGCTCTCCCCACGTGCTGAGCACCGCTTCTTTCCTCCAGCAGGTTTAGAATTTACATTTGCATCCCTCATCATCTGTTCTTTCCTCCTGTGTTAGAACACAATATACGCAGGGGGTGGGGGTGAAGTTCTACACATGCGAGGCCTGCACCGACCCTTGTCTATGTGGTATGTGCTCGTAAATCAAGTTAAAGATGCAGGTTAATGACAGTATTTCCACAAATTCCAAGCAGCCATGTGGATCCTGTGTAGCCTACATAGCCTTCAAACTTGCAATCCTCCTGCCTAAGCCTCCTGAGAACTGGGATTGCAGGCCTGCTATACACATCAGATGGTACTTAGTATATTAGTGCTTAGAAAATATAGTATTGAACAAAAGAATGGTTTTTAACTCTTAAGTTATAAGAACCCAATCTTCTAAACAAAGATTCTGAACTGTTGCCTTTCCAAGTAAAGGTTCACACACAACAGCAGTCATGTTGAATTCATTATTGTTTGCTTTCTGAACCCTAGAGAGTTCTACCTCGGGGCCAACACTGCCTGAGACCAGTCAATCATCACTCAGTGCACAAATTCACAGATGCTCCTTAACAAGTCTAGCCTGATGAGACTATCACAGCCATGAACTAGAATCTTCAGCTGTTACCTTGACAGAGAAATTTGACCTCAGAGCTCCAAAATTATCAGATTGTGATTTACTTGGGTACCAAGAGAACAGAGAACAGAGTAGAAGCTCACACATAACGCAGCTCTGGTTGTGTTTAACCCACCACCTTCTGTGGGCATTATCCATGTTTTGTGGACAGACTTAATGTTGCATAGAGTTCAAAAACACCACAGACTGAATGGTATGTTAGAGATTCAACATTGTCTGATCACAAAGCCTTCTTATCACAACACAAGGTCTGACACACATGTCCAGCCCAGCTGAGACATAAATCTCAGTCACAGGAGGCCACTGCAGCTGAAAAGATGAACTGCTGAGGCTGGGAATCCCAAAATCTGAAGAAGTAAGGCCCCGGGAACCTCTGGTGACAACCCCAAGAGCAAAGTGAGCTTCACTGCATAGAGAAGGAATTGCAACCACAGCCAGTTCCTGGTCCTCAGAGAACTTATTAGAGAGCCTTGGGGTTCAAGTTCACTCTGCTTCCTCTCCAACCCGAATCCTGTGCTTTATCATTCTTCTAGACAGAAAACAAACAAATAAATACATGCTACTCGAGTTACTGTAGCTAGTTAAGGGATCTGACCAACCTTCTGTGAGGGAGGCTTTACTTCGAGGGTGTCTGTGGCTCTGCAGCAGCTTTTGGAGAGCAGGTCAGCTGCCTTTGTTCCAGTTTAGTGATTGCAGGTCCTGTGTCCCATATTCCAAACTGCTTCTTTTCAAAGCCTATCTGAGTCTATTTCACAGGCCCCAGGAGGTGGCTCAGCGGGTAGAGGCGCGCATCATAGAAGCTGACCACTGAGTATGATCCCTGGATCACACGGCAGAAGGAAGTCCTCTGGCCTCCGAAGGCACCGAAGCACCCATGTGCACGCACAGACACATGCACGCATGTGCCGAGAGAAGCAGGCGGGGAGGGGGAAGGAGGAATGGGTGAGGGAATAATTTTTATAGATAAAAAAGTGAGGATGGCACAAACTCATTTACATAGTCAGTCTAAATTGTGTGTTACTGTGAAAGGCAGAAGATAAAGTGCTATAAACTGAGTAATGGTCTCACACCCTAATCCCTGGGACCTGTGACTGTTACTATAACAAAAGAGACTTTGAAGGTGCTGTTAATTTAAGGTTCTGGGGAGGATAAGATAATCTAGGCTTATCCAAGTGACCTGTAAAATTTAACCACTGGTGATGGAACGGAGTCCGATTGCAGAAGCAATTCTGGTTGGTGAAGAAAGGAGAGATCAGAGTGGTATGCTTTGAAATGGAGATAGGAGTCCCCAGCCCCAAGAAGCTCTACCCATGCGTTGCTGAAGAGAGGACAGACAACTCCCCAGGAAAGAAAAGTAAATCGAAGACAACTCAAATCATTTGTACAGGGCCACATGTGCTGGCATTAGTGACCCTATATCTTACTCTATAAACAGAACAGAGGAGGTAGCTTGCCAAAAGCTAGTTTCCTGGCTCCTCAGTCCACATTTATTACATTCTGTGTTGTGTGTCTTTCTCACTTTCTTGAGGTCATTCTTGACCTCATCAGCTCTCCTGAGAGCCTGCCTCCACTGACACCCCATCCTGTTCACATGCTGAAGAGCAGGGAAGTAAAGGACAGGGACACTACAGGGCTGGAATCTGGAGGCAGGAGCTGATGCAGAGTCCATGGAGGAGTGTTGTTTACTGGCTTGCGTCTCATGGCTTGCTCAGCCCGCTCCCTAATAGAACGCAGGACCACCCCCAAGGGATGGAACCACCTACAATGAGCTGGCCCTCCCCACCAATTACTAAGGAAGAAAATGCCTTACAGCCATATCTTGTGGAGGCATTTTCTCAATCAAATTTCCTTCCTTTCAGGAAAATCTGTGGACAAATCCCAGTGCTGTCACAACCCAAGCCAGCTGAAGAACCAGCCCCCAGCACCATCAAAGCACTCTCCATTTGAAGAACGAGAGCAAGCCACACCAACCAGCCAGAAGAACAGCACAGGCCAGGCCAGCCAGCCAGAAGAACAGTAGCCAAGTCCCAGCCTCCAACCCCGGTAGAGAGCTCCTGCTGAACCAGAGGCCTCCAGAACTCCAGCACTCAACTAGGCCAGAGATCGCCAGCTCAATACGAGGTCACAAAGAAACAGAAGACCAGAGAAGAAACTGAGAAAGAAAACACACACACACACACACACACACACACACACACACACAAAATCAACAACAACCAGGGCAATAGGACACCATCAAAGCCCAATCACCCTACTACAAGTCCTGTACACCCTGACACAGTAGAAGCACAAGAAAAAAAGTCTCAAAACCAACTTTATGAAGATAATAGAGGCCCTAAAAGAGGAATGAATAAATCTCTCAAAGAAATACATTAAAAGGCCACAGGAGGAATTGAGTAAATTCATAAAAGAAATCCGGGAAAACATACACACACACAAAAAAAAAAAAATTAGAAGAAATGAATAAAGCCCTTAGAGAAAGCCAAGAAAAAAAAACAAGTGAACAATTAACGGAAACAAACAAAGCTGTTCAAGACCTGAAAATGGAAGTGGAACCTATAAAGAAAACACAGAGGGAATTTTGGGAATAAATCTAGAAAAGCGATCAGGAACTACAGAGGTAAGCTACAGCAACAGAATACAAGAGATGGAAGAGAGACTCTCAGGATTTGAAGATAATATAGGAGAAATAGAGACATCAGTAAATGGAAATGTTGAATCTAAAAAATCCCTAACACAAAACATCCAGGAACTCAGGGACACTATGAAAAGACCAAACCTAAGAATAATAGAAACAGAGAAAGGAGAAGAATCCCACCTCAAAGGCCCAGAAAATTTTTCAACCAAATCAAAGAAGAAAATTTCCCTAACTTAAAGAAGATGACTATAAAGGCACAAGAAGCATACAGAACACAAAATAGACTGGCCCACAAAAGAAAGTTCCATTGCCACATAATAATCAAAACACTAAACATACAGAACAAAGAAATAATACTAAAAGCTGCATGAGAAAAAGAGCAAATAACATATAAACCTATTAGAATTACACCTGACTTCTCAGTGAAGACTCTAAAAGCCAGAAGAGCCTGGACAAACATGCCACAGACTCTAAGAGATCACAGATGCATTCCTGACTACTATATCCAGCAAAACTCTCAAGTACCATAGATGCAAAAAAATATCCAGTGGCAAATCCAAATTCAAACAATATCTATAAATCCAGCCCTACAGAGGATACTAAAAGTGAAATTCCAACCATGAAGCTTAAACACACCCATGAAAACACAGAAAATAAATAAAACCAAGAGAAAGGACACACACAAACACACACTACAACCAACAGCTACAAAATAACAGGATCTAATAATTATTGGTCATTAATATCTCTCAACATTAAAGAATTCAATTCCCCAACAAAAAGATGCAGATTAATAGAATGGATAAAAAAACAGGATCCATCCTTCTGCTGCATATAAGAAACACATCTTAACATCAAAGATAATCATTACCTCAGAATAACAGGGTGGGAAAAGATTTTCCAAGTAAACAGTCCCAAGAAGCAGGCCAGTGTAGTCATTCTAATAGCTAACAAAATAGACTTCAAACCAAAATTAATCAAAAGAGATGGGGAAGGACACTTCGTGCTCATCAAAGGAAAAATCCACCAAGATGACATTTCAATTCTTAACATCTAAACCCCAATTCAAGGGCTCCCATGATTATAAAGGAAACTTTTCCAAAACTTAAAACACACATTGACCTACAGACATTGATAGTGGGAGACTTCAATATCACACTCTCACCAATGGACAGGTCATCCAGATGAAAACCAAACAGAGAAACAATGGAGCTAACAGATGTCATAAAACAAATGGACCTAATAGATATATACAGATCATTTCACCTACACACAAAAGAATATACCTTTTTCTCACAACCTCATGGAACCTTCTCTAAATGGACCACATCCTTGGCCACAAAGCAAGTCTCAATAGATACAGGAAATTGCAATAACCTCCTGTATCCTATCAGACCGCCATGGATTAAAGTTGGATTTCAACAACAGAAACAATAGAAGGCCTACAAATTCATGGAAACTGAACAACTCTCTACTGAATAATGACTGAAAAGGAAGACAGAAAAGGAAGAAAGGAAGGGAGGGAGGAAAACTTTCTAGAATTCAATGGAAATGAATCCACAACACACCCAAAGTTATGAGACACAGTGACAGCTGTGCTAAGGGGAAAATTCATAGCACAAAGTGCTGCCATAAAAGAGTGGATAGGTCACAGACTAGCAAATTAACAACACATCTGAAAGCTCTAGAACAGAATGAAATAAGTACACTCAAGAGAAGAAGACAGCAAGAAATAAACAAGCTGAGGGCTGAAATCAGTAAAATAGAAACAAAGAGAAAGATGCAAAGAATCAATGAAACAAAGAGTTGATATTTTGAGAAAAATCAACAAGAAAGATAAACCCGTAGCCAAACTAATTAAAAGATGGAGATAAAATATCCAAATCAACAAAATCAGAAACAAAAAGGGGGGTGTAACTACATACAGTGAAGAAATGCAAATAATCATTAGGTCATACTTTAAAAATCTGTACTCAACAGAATTGGAAAATCTAAAAGAAATGGACAATTTTCTAGAGAGACACCACCTACCAAAGTTAAATCAAGATCAGATAAACAATTGTAACAAACCTATAAAGCACAGGGAATAGAAGCAGTCATTAAAAGTCTCCCCACCAAAAATAGCCCAGGGCCAGATGGTTTTAGTGTAGAATTCTATCACATATTCAAAGAAGAGTTAACACTAATACTCCTCACAGTATTCCACAAAACAGAAACAGACGAAACACTGCCAGACTCATTCTATAAGGCCACAATCAGCCTGATATCTAAACCACACAAAGATTCAACAAAGAAAGAGAATTATAGACCAGTTTCCCTCATGAAGATTGATGCAAAAATATTCAATAAAATATTCACAAACTGAATCCAAGCACACATCAGAGAGATCATCCACCATGATCAAGTAGGCTTCATCCCAGAGATGCAGGGATGGCTCAACAGACAAAAATCAGCCAATGTAATTCACCATATAAACAAATTGAAAGAAAAAAAAAAACCACATGATTATCTCACTAGATGCCAAAAAAGCCTTTGACTGAATCCAATACCCTTTCTTGATAAAAGGCTTGGAGAAATTAGGAATACAAGAGCCATACCCAAACATAAAGGAAATTTACAGCAAGTCCACAGCCAACAACAAATTAAATGGAGAGAAGCCCAAAGCAATTCCACTGAAATCAGGAACAAGACAGGGTTGTCCACTTTCCCCATACCTATTCAATATAGTATTTGAAGTACTAGCTAGAACAATAAGACAACTAAAGGGGAGAAGGGGCATGGTGGAGACCAGAGAGGTCAAGGACACTGGGAGAACAGGCCCCACAGTGTCAACTGACTAGCACTCTTTGGGGCCCACAGAGACTGAAGCCACAGACACAGAACCTGCAGACTCTCCTAAATATATTTTATGACGGTCTGGATTGGTGTTCTTGAAAAACACCTACAGGCTGGAGTCAGGGAGTCTCTGACCCTTTTACCTGCCCTTGGGACCCTTTTGCTCCTGCCATGTTGCCTGGCCCACCCTTGATGTAGGGATTGGTGCTTGTTCCATCTTGCTATGCCATGCCTTGTTTGAGCAGTAATCCTTGGGGGGACTGTTCTTTTCTGGGGAGAAGCAGGGGGTATTTGTGGGTGGTGATAGGGGTAGACCTGGAGGAGAGGGGAATTGGGGGCACTGAGTGTTTTGGGAAAGAGAGGGGGGAGTCAGGATGTATTGTACGAAAGAAGAAAAAAGAGTAGGATCTGATTCCTCTCCCGTGAGGGTGCTATGTGGCTCTTAGCTAACAGACCACAGTACAGTAATGTCAGACTTTGCAGGGAGGCTGATGCAGGCCCACCCTCTGTGTCTCCTATTACTTGTTCAGGGATGGATCCACAGCCGTGCCATAAAAACACTGAAGACTACAGAGACTCATGGGCTTGGAACTGAGGCCCTCTGACATAGCCATGAGAGTCACTACCTTAGAGAAAAGCTCCCCAGCCAGCCGAGGCTTCAGGTGGCTGCACCTCCACCCACTGCAGTGGCTGTTACACGTCCGCTGCATTGACAGAGAGAAGCCGCCACAATACGAAGGCTGTGGCGCAAACACGGAATTGCTAAATATCCGCAGGAAAGAAGGGACCTTACATTTAGACTATACTCCTAGGTGTCAAACACTCACTGAGCACCCGCTGGCACTGGGTGCTGCTTGAAATACTGGAGACATATTCTAGTAGGTAATATGCAGCAACCTAAAGCTCGGGGCCTCTTGCGGAAAAGGAGTCACCCTGCCAGAGCGGCCAGCGCAAACAGTGAACTAGTCTCAGCAGGAAGCTCACAGGAAAACGGCCTCTAGAAGGATCTCCTTAACTGTCCCGATGCTGTCCACCCTGTGGTTGCCACCGCTGACCTTTGAACCCTGCCACTTTTACACTCAGGACAGCTGCCCTCTCTGCTTACAGCTTCTGTGGCTCGTGCTGACTTCTGTCAGTGAGTGAAAAGGCCCGAAAGACAGCGTTGCAGCTCATTTATCTGAGGATAGTAAGCCCAGAGTTTCTGGACAGGAAAGCTAGGAGCTGACAGGAAGGGCTACCAAAGCTTTGCTGACTGAGAGAAGGCACATTTAAAGCCAGTTTCCAGCTCCTTCTACAAGTTTAATACAGGCTATTAAATGGCAGGATGCTGAAGGGAAAACAAATCTCTGAGCTGTGCTCAGTATTGGTGGCTTTTCCTTGAGGCATGGAGCCCCAATACCTCATGAGCCACTCTGAGACATCCCATGTGAACGCTCAGCACCCAGTTTAGGCGCCTTGATCCGGGAACACCGTTCATTGCCGTGTAGCCTCTTGCTGTTTTCAGGTGCTGGGTGAGAGTCAGCCTTCCAGGCTCCTGGCTTTCATTTGATATCTGATATCCTTTCTTCTTCAGCCTTTCCCAGAAACTCAGCTCACAGACCACTTCCACTTTAGCAGACTAACAAAGCAGCAACACAGTGTCAAAGCTGTGTCGACCCCTAACTAGTAACCTTCCACACCCTTCTTCATCTTGCTGTCATCTTCTTTTCCCGGAATGTTCCTTCATTACCTAATTTGAGTACAACCCTCTCAACCCATGCTCCATGCAACTTCATCTCATGGAAAAGTTGTGTTATCTGGCAAAATCCACAAGGGCCGGGTCCACAGTCGGCATAAAGTCACAAGGAGAAAATCCTTGCTTCTCATACAAACAGCAATCTCCAGTAAAAAACGATAGCACGCATGTATGTTCATTTCTCCAAGCTCAGGCAGTCTTTTGTATCTTCGTGTCTCAGAGTCCTCAGGTAACTATGGCGACAGCACCACAGTGACTCCACACACACCACCACCTGGCAGTGCTGCCTGTGGTTCTCACCATTTCCCTTAAATTATTAATGAACAAAACTTAGTTCATTCACATTCACTTGAGCTGTGCATCATATATGCAACTGAGAGTCTTCACCTTCAGATAGCTCATCCTGGTGTTCATAAGCAATTAAGTGGACCAACCCCCCCACATTGTGATCTTTTAGTCATAGGAGCTGTAGATTTTGCTTCTAACATTCTTTGTGGTAAGTTAATTGCAGTCCTCAAAAATATACAGCCAAATTGAACAATTTCCAGCGTTTTGATTTCTCTGAAAGCAGAGTGGATATTCATTTCCAAGTTTGACTAGTGGCCAAGCATTTGAAAGCAAACTCTTTAGGACACAAGTGTTGCCATAGCCACTAATACTGAATGCTTATGGGATAGTTCACCACTGTTCCAGGTTAGTGATGAATAAGTTATAAAACTGACAGCTAAAATTTGGGCAATGTTTGGGACATACTTGCACTAGAAGTATTGTTTTCTATTGATCTAAAATTTAATTAGGCATCTTATTTACTTTATTGCTACATCTGGCATCTCAGCCAATATATATTGGGAGCCTTTCTATGGACTGGACCCTCAGAATACAGTTGTGATCCAAACACAGTAAGCCCATGCCTCAGAGACACCGTGTTCTACCTGTAGAACTTCATTACTGGTAAATTGTGCATCAGACAGAGATGCAGAACATGAACAAACTGAAGTAAGCTGTGAAAACAGGACAGCTGCATTTCATAAGGTAGGAGGGCTACACCTCCCATCCACACCCCAGAGCGACCCCCAGAAAATACTGAGGAAGGGATGCTCTGGTCATACTCCACAGAACATGTAACAGCTCTGGAGAATGTATAATCTGGGGGTCCCTCAGGAGTTGGATGAAGAAAAATAATTCAGTGAGCAATGTCAGCAAATGAGATTGAGGTCAGGCGCTGGATGGCACTGGTGTTTGTAAGTAATAGTAAAACCTTGAGTGCAGGGACACCTGAAGTCAGTGGGTGGGCACAGCGGTATAATCAAGAAGCCTAGTGGGAAGGCAGGCCACCGTGGACACCTGTAATAGACTGGGTATTAGCAGGTGAGAAGTGGTCAGCTCCAGGGCACCAGCTGTTAATTGATTCAGACTGGGATGCCAAAGAATAGGGAGAGTGAGAAATTATTCCAAGACTTTTGAGCAACTCAATGAATTAGATGTTATTTGTTATGGTGCAGAATAGTATAGGAAGAATAGAATTGGAGGGGTCTGAGATATCAGAAATTCACATTAGATACTTTATGTGAGATACCTGTGAGACACACAATCGGATTAGACCTTAGAAGTATAAGTGGCATAGAGACGCTGTTAAGATCTTGAGATGAGATCATACAGAGACTGAATACAGACAGAAAACAAGAGGTTTGGAACTGAGTCCCGAGTGCTCCGAAGTTTAAGAGTGAAATCACACCACTCTTCTTGTAAACTGTATCCAAGCCTCTCTGCCCAGCCAGATCCTGCATACTCTGTACCAGAGCCTATCTTGATAATTTGATATGACTAGAAAAGATCATATTAAGTGAGGTACCTGACCCAGAAAGATAAATGTCACATATTCTCTACTGTGGCTCCTACTCCCAAGTCTTCAGATGTGAGTACGTAACCTAGAGTAACTGCAGAAACCAGGAAAGTAAAACAGGACCGTTGCCAGGATGGGTGGGTGGGGAGCAGTAGAGAAGGGAAAAGCAGGGCACAAGTGACTGAAGGAGAAAATGAGAAAAGCAGGGGCCTTTCCTTAGGAGGAAGGTAGATTAATACAGCAGAAGGAGCTAAGACAGTGAAATAACATAAGGACACCTGAAAATGTCATAAGGAATCAGTATCTATCTAGGATTGCAAGTACTACATGTAAATCTATATATGCGTATTACATACATACATGTGCACGTGCACAAACACATTCACACACATACATATATACAGTTTAAGTGAAAATTTCCCATCTGGGCTGACAATTCTCTCTCCAAGAGCCAAAGATCATCTAACAAAACCCCCGACAACAGGCAAGAGAAGCCCTGTTTGAGCTGTTGATCAGGTTTGTCCAAGAGTCACCCAAAACATCACAGACTATTGCTATTACCCTTGGCTGTTTCCCCCCCACCCAAAGGTGGAAGGTAAGTCCCTGTTCCCGGAGACACCATATACTTCAGACACAAAACCCAGAGGACTCAAGCTGGCCCTGACCTGCAGGCCTCCTCCCTGAGGACTAGCTTTCATGATAATAGAAGTCATTATGCAAGCTTCCAAGAGAGGAAGCAAACAATAGTCAACCCAGCTATGATGCTTACTGAACTAAGACAGCGACCAGCGTGGCATGATAACCTTAAGGGTACAACAGTGGCATTCATTCCTTGGCAGTAACCAACAGACGCCTTAATGAACTTAAGACCTACTCAACAAGAGTAAATCATTCCTGGAAGCCTAGCCATGTGGTGTTCAGCCCTGACTGATACATCACAACACAACCCCTGCAACTAAGGCTTAGGGATCATAGAAGAAGGGGTAGAAAGATTATAGGAACCAGAGGAACAGGAAGTTTGTGGTGATAGTACATCTCCTAGAAACGTCAGAGAAGTTCTTCCCATGAAGCCTCACCAACATGGCTGCCTGAAAAAGACATGAACAAGGACAACACTTGTAGACATGCTAACATGGAATGGGGAAATTTTACAGGGCTTCAACCCTAAAGAAGAACTACAGACAACTAAGGAATGCCAAGGATTGGAGAAAAAGTCTTCCCCAAGGAAGAGCATAGCAATTGGTTATCCAATACCAATGGCCAGCCCTAAAACATATACATACAAGTGATACTCTAAGACTGAACCGGTTGTATTTATATACTTAGGGGTTGGAGGCAGGAAAGGAAGGTGTGAAACTATGCAATTATATTTTACTTTCAAAAACTAAAAACTAAACTAAGAAGCAAGATTATGCAGCAAAGTAACCAATTCTAGTATTTGGGACGCCTCCAAAGTCAAGCATGGACATTAAGAAAGAAAAAGAGACTCCATCAAGTGCTCTTGAAATAAGAACTGAATATTGACATTATCTTGGGCAACATGAAGGTCTTTGGTAATCTTAATAAGAGTCATTAAGCAAATTGACTCCAAGAGAGATTGGGAGACAAGGCGTGCACAGACTCTATAAATAATTTCTTCAAGATTTCCATAAAAGGAGGAGCAATGGGATCTTAGCTGAAGGATCTTAGCACTGTGGGATGGCATTTTATGCAAGTTTACAAATGCTGCGTGTTTATGCAAGGGGGAAACTCACTATCTGGGGAAGGTGGGGGGTCATTCAGGAGCACCCATGTAAGAGGGAGGGGACCTGGACTCAGAACCCAAAATGAAGGACTGAGAAAAGGCATAAAGAGGTAGAGAGTAAGCTATGCTCCTCAAAAGATGAAGTTCATGGATTTGGTGTTTGGAGGATCAGGAGATTCTGTTTGGATCAGAAGCAAGGTCTCCTACTGAGGACAAGAAAACCGTCTACTCTGTGTTGGTGAGGAACTGACTAGGAAAAGATACTAGGGCTCCCATTCCAATGTTTTCCCACATCATCAACTTCACTAAGTCACTCAGTATGTGCCTAGTGAAGAGACTAAGATACCTGAGGATGAACTAATCTCCACCCGATCCAGTTTCTGATTAAGCATAAATGTTTTGCTTTGTTTTTTCCGAGACAAGTTTTCTCTGTTGTAACTCTTGATGTCCCAGAACTCACTTTGTAGACCAGGCTGGCCTTGAACTCAGAGAGATCTGCCTGCCTCTGCCTCCCGAGTGCTGGGATTAAAGGCGTGCACCACCACCACCCAGCTAGATTAAGCATAAATGTAAATCTTATAAAAGAGATAAATATCAGTCTTGTCCACAAACAAACCACTATGTTGAGCCCTCTCCACAAGACATGCTCCCAAAAGTGGTGAATGTGTTAACAAATGAGGCCCATTGAATTTATAGCTTTTACCACAAATGATCTCATCCACAAACACTCCCCTTCTCACCGTATCCACGCAGTTCGTAGTACCCTCCCAGCTGACTTTTTAAAAGATATGTGGCTGTTTTTAAGAAAGTATCTTGTGCTTGACATCCATCTATTTTTAATTAGCAAAACACTGTTCTGTAGTGTCTAATGGAGAGTTTGAAAGCTTAAAAGCTTCATGCACTAAGAACATTTTGCCAAAATCAAATCAACCCAAAGGCATGAAAAGTTTGGGTTGACTTCAAAACTTCATGCTTCCAAGAAAAAGAACGTGCAAAATCTGAAGTTCTAGCTTTTCACATTCTGACAGTAAACATGGGAAGATTCTGGGTCAGGACTGGATTAACAGCATGAAAATTTGGAGATGAACCCAACAGTGAAGTGCACTGAGAGATTTTTTTAGGCCAGACCTCTCTGAATGGTCTGACTAGCAACCATATTTTTCATTTCAATTTGTTTACTTATTTATAGCAAGAGAAATTCTGTTTTTACTCAGTCTCAAGCTGTTTCTAAGGAGGTCACAGAAATGGATGGCTTTGTGTGTCTCTTGAGAAAAGAATAGAAAATCTGCTATTCTTCGAGCAATGTAGAATATTAATCTTGCTTTTCTCATAAAATTAACTTAGAGACACAGAAAGACTATGGTTTGGGAAACAAATACAGAAGTGTAAATAAACACAAGGGGGCTCCTCCCTTATGAAAGAGGTGGAAACACTGCTCTGTGGGGCTTTTGTATGTTTTGTATATTTTATGATCTTCTTAAATTCTGTCAGCTAACATATGGAAAGAACAGCAGGGAACGTACACTGCATGTGCGTGCACGCACACACGTGCCGTCCTTCACCTCGCTTCGCTCCCTCTATCAGGACACTTGCATTCCACAGTGAGCGTCAAGATGGCTCAGCGTGGTGGTCAAGCACACTTACTGCTCTTTCAGAAAAACCAGGACCTGGGTTCAATCCTCAACATCTGTAACACCTCACAACTGATGCCCTCTTCTGGCCCTCATGGGCACCAGACATCTGCGTAATGTACATACACACATGAAGATAAGCTTTCACATGCATAAGATAAAAATAAATATTTTTAAGTAAAAAAAAAAAATCGGATGAGATTATTGAATGAAAACCTACAAGCAATATTAAGGCTTTGGAAATATATAATTAGCTACTTCAAAAATGTAAGAAATTACTATATTGAAAATAGAGATTTTATAACCTTAAAATAACATTAACTTCTTGGTAATTACATTTTTTTTAATTTAATACACAACAGAATGCACCCTCCTTGATGCAAGCTCTAAGTATGGAGAAATCAACAGCTCTGTGGCTACACCCCAGAACTGCCACTTCCTAGTCAACCACATCCCAGTGCTGCAAACCACCAGTCTGTTCTCTTCAGCTTTCTGTACAGTCAGCTTTCTTCATTCCAAAAGTCACATCACTGGGCTTACATACCACGAGGCCTTGTGTGTTCAGCTTCTCACTTAACATAAAGCATTTGAGGTACTTCCATATTGTGGCATAAATCACTCAGGGTTAACCTCAAAACCATGGAGTTCTGTAGTAATACATTGCTGCTGGGATGGCTCAGCAAAGAAGACATGTAATCTCTGCAAGACCTCATCAGAGGGAACCATTATCCTGGCCAGCCGCACTCAACAGTGGAACCCTGAGCATCTGAGCTCAGGTGTTTTTACTGATTCAGAACTCCTCAGGTGCAGATCCTAAGCAATCAAATATCCCCCACCACATAAACCCAACACCTGCAAACAATACAAAACACCAAAATCTAGGGTAGCCCCTCACCCAACAGTTCATAAAACAATTTATGCATAACTAAAAATAAACTTCTACAACAGAACTCTCCCTGAGTAAGCCTCTCAAGTGCTGAGATATGTCTCCATATCCTGCTAATAAATATCTTTAATAACTGGTAACCATGCGATGCCTACTCTGTGGTTGTTAGCATCCTGATATAATTTTAAGTCTCACAGTGCATAGTTTAAGGAACAAAGGCTTGGAAGATTTAGTGAATAAAATCCCCAATACACATATAGTTTTCAGTACTTAGCTATATTTGGAAACTTTGGGGAAATCAACTATACTCAAACACAATATTAATTGTCAACCCTTCAACAGCTTAGTCAGTATGAGGGCCATGAAGGCCATCTCTACTGTATTTTAATTGTGATTCTAACTCTAATTCTGAAAACTTAATTTGAATGGTTCTTCTGGTTCTAGGAAACCACATTGAAAGGACACGTTCAGATTTAAAGTTCTAATAACAATTCAAAATCTGTGTCATCAGCATTAATTTTCTATGTCTTTCTGTTTATAGAACTAGGGCTATGATTTTCCCTGTCTGCATGGTGTGTTCAGGCTTACTGGAGGGATGTGCTCTTGAGCCTAGAGAGAGAAATGGGCATCAATGCAGGAGACTGAGCAGTGCACATGGAACTCAGAGCCAGGACCTGAGAAAAGACCTGGGTGGTAAGGTAAGGGCAAAATGCATTTTCCCTGAAGAGGAGACAAAAATTGCCTCTGAAGTTGTAGCACCTGAGAAAGCAATTAGACGGGTCCTCAGCCTCAGTTTTTTCTTCTGTCTTCGTGGAGCTATAAGGAATCACAAAGCTCAGACGCCCCTTTGGATACAGGCAGAGAAGAGCATTCACTGTCTTCTCCATCTGACAAGACCCATATGATTGATTACATAACACCACTGTTAAATTTAGAGACCATTTGCGAGGACGAAAGACTAATGAGTCATCCCCAAGTAAAGACATTGATTCCATCTGCACAGCGAACTAAGCAAAATCAGATGTTGCCAAGCCCCACTCCATGCTGAGTCTGTGTAATACTAGGGGGATTGCTCTTCTAGAAACTTTCCCAAGCCCTGCCATACTGCATGTGAGAAAAATGCCCACGTCCAGGTAGGAAATACTCCTACACAAAGCACATGAGCGAAAGCATACCCTCTCTATTTCCACTGTTCCTTCCCATGACTTCAGTCAATCTCTATCTTTTCTCCCTCCCCAAAGACACACACTACAAATGTGCACAAGGTCACCAATGAAGTACATTTAGTAACCTGAGAATATTGGTTGCTGAGACACTGAAAAGGAACCAAGCAGAACTTATGGAAATGAAAGAATTAACTCACCAAATAAAAACACATCAGAAAGCATCAACAGGCAAGACAAAGAGAAAGCAAGACAAGACAAAGAAAGAAAGAGAGGAAAAAATTGAAACAACATTGTGCAGAGCTCAGGGAACTCTGTGGAAGAGGGAAGGAGGGATTGCAAGGGCCAGAGGGGTCAAGGACAGCAGGAGAACAAGCCCCACAGCATCAACTGACCAGCACTCTTAGGGACCCACAGAGACTGAAGCGGCAGACATGGAACCTGCAGCGTCCTCTAAATATATCCTATGGGTGTCTGCTTGGTGTTCTTGCAAAACTCCTTCAGGTTGGATTGGGGGAGTCTCTGACCCTTTCACCTACCCTTGGGACCCTTCTGCTTTGGGTCAGTTGCCTAGTCCACCCTTGATGTAGGGATTGGTGCCAAGGCTTGTTCCATCTTGTTATCCCATATCCTATTTGAGTAGGATAACTGGGAGGACTGTTCTTTCTGGGGAGAAGCAGCAGGTTTGGGGGAGAGGTAGATCTGATGGAGAGGGAAATGGGGAAACTGGGAGAAATGGAGAGAGGGGAGGGGAAGGGATGATATATGAGAGAAGAAAAAATAAATTAATAAAAAATTTATAAAGAAAAACAATTAAAGAACATGAACAAAATGTATAAGAATGCTGGGAAATATCAAACCTGAAAAATCAATGGAGTTGAAAAAGAAATGAGATCAAACGAAGTTATGGATAAGCTATTCAATGAAATTATAGAAGAAACTTTCCAACCCTAGTAAAACAGCAAAGGACATTTAAACACAAGCGGCTCTCAGAACCCAATATACTTGACCAGAGAAAAACAACACAGTACAAATTTCAGAGCTGCTGTATAGCTACCTGGAGCAATCTGTTGAGTTTCAGTTCACCATTCATCTTTTTAACAGCCTGCTGTACCAGTGTGGTGGTGTATGCCTGTAATGTCAGTACTTCAGAGCCTGAGGCAGGAGAGTTGACAGTTTGAGGCCAGCATGAGCTACATAGAGAGACTTTGTCTCAAAAAGACAAAAAATAAATAACTTTTTAAGATCTTATTGGTATTTTTGATCCTTCTATTAAAAAGTGCACAAAATGTTGCAAAATGTTGGAGGACTGTGAGCATTCCCCTGAGCTTCTGTGGGAGCCACAGTTAAGCACTTTGATCAAAGGTAGCGGGATGTAACTACAATGAGCAGGAAATATTTCTCTACAATGTGTGTAGTAGTTCGTCTTCCTCAGACCTGGCCAGGAGTTATCACAGATATGTGTCTCTGCTGTCTAACCTGATACTCTTTGCAACTTACCCATTTCTGTAACTGTTCTTGAGCTCCTGCATGTGTTTGCAGAATCTCTCTTCCAGAGTTATTTTACAAATTTTCATCTGAGTTTGAAACTTATATTTTAGGCAGAAACTCAAGATATCCTGAAATACGCTGAAGAAATATTCCCAATTTATTTCAGCCCTTCTTTTAGCCTTTCTTCTTCACAATGTTCCTGAGGAACTGAATCCCCTGACTTTAAATCTAAGTCGTCTCTTTCATCTGAGGTGAATACAGTCAGTCTGGTAATTATGAGACTTCAAACCATACATTACAAAGATCCTGGTTATATATCTCTACACAAATTAAATTTATATCTCCTATTCTTAAGTTTCGTAAATGAGCTAAGGTATTTCTTTGAATTATTTACTCTAAAATATTGAAGAAAGACTCTAAGATGTGAATGGGAAAAAAATCTATGAAGCCATAATTGAAGATTAAAGCTATCCAGGCAGTGGTGGCACACACCTTAAATCCCAACACTCAGAAGGCAGAGGCAGGTGGATTTCTGTGAGTTCAAGGCCAGCCTGGTCTACAGAACAGAGTGAGTTCCAGGACAGCCAGAGATACAACAGAGAAATCCTGCCTCGAAAAAACGAAGGAAAAAAAAAAGCTAAAGAAAATATTAGAGGTTACGAAACACCCCATTTCATAGATAAGGAGAAACCACAATCACTTATTTGAGCTGTGGTTCAGGGTGCAATGGTGCTGGGCTTTATCTGGCTTCTGTAACATGAACCCAAAGTTTCCACAGTGACTCCTATCCAGTGCTTCAAAACCTACTTAGTCAGGCTACTTTCTGAAGAGGACGGGGAAAATCAGATCCAACTTCCCCATTGAGTCTTCCCACATTCGTTTTTAACATTAATACATATAAATTGAGCATAGTGATTAAAATATTTATTGTCATCCTTTTTAAAGTTTTTAACTACCTCTTAAAACAATAAAATATAAATAAACATATGCACTCATTGGAGAGAGCTAAAAGTTGGGTTTCTTTTCTCCAAGTAGTCTATAAAAATCCAGGTTTCCTGAGTGAGTTAAAACTAAAAATAAAGATGAGAGTTTTACAAGATGGTTAAGTTTTTACTTCCTCTATCTTCAATCATGACCGGTTAAGGAGTTGTGTGATATCTTCCTTATTCCCTAAGTCTCCCCCTGACACTTGGTTGAGAGGCCTGTTCAATCTCAGTCATGCAGAGGGCTTGGAGAAGGTGTTTAATGGAAGGTTGGATTACTGGAACACAAATTGTTTTACTAGGAAGTTGTTGTCATCTGACACAATTAGTTGCCCTTGTGTGGAAAGCACCAGGCCCCTGGGGTGGTCAAGGACCACCTGCACTAGTCCTGCCATCGCACAAAGTGTTCAAGGATATAATAGCCTTCTCTAATAGTAACAGCTTATGAACATGGAGCTGCTGTGACTCCCATGTAAGTCCCAATCCCAAAGCTACACTCCTATTTTTTCCTGGTTATCAAACCAAAAAACGCATAGTAACTTTAATGTATGTAACATAATTCCCTATAGCAGTGGTTCTAAACCTTCCTAATGCTGAGACCCTTTAATGCAGCTCCTCATGTTGTGGTGACCCCCCCAAGCATAAAATTATTTTGTTGCTACTTCACAACTGTAATTTTGGTACTGTTATGAATCATTATGTAAATATCTGATATGCACATAGTCTTAGGCAAACCTGTGGAAAGGGTTTGACTCCCAAAGGGGTCAAGACCTACAGGTTGAAAACTGTTGCCCTAGAGTAACTTCCATAAACCACGTCAGGAATACTGCCTAACAACCGTTTTGTCACCTGTTCTTAGGACACACAAAATCCATGCAATAGTTGAGTCCGTCTATCCACAGTCTTTAGTAGAGCTTTAAACATTTAGTAATTTGGGGAGACTGAAATCTGTTGCCTGGCATCTGACTGTGGGGGGAAAATAAAAACCCTGACAAGCCATTAGGCATCTGATTAATCAGAGAATTCAGACCTTGGTAAGTGATAAGGGCCGCCACGTGCACAACAAGGAGTCAGTGTTAACAAGGTAGGGACCAGGACTGAAAAGCAATTTCAGTGACAGCCTCCACTGGCTTGGAGCTAAGTCAGAGAGGAAAAATCATTACTCTTGGTTCCTGAGCATCTGTCTCTACCACCTGGTGGCTCTAGGGTCACCTTTGCTCTCCATTAAAACTCTCCTTGACCTGTGTCCCCAAAGCTTTGCTTTCCTATTTGCAAAGCTGAGACAACAGAAGTCTAAAGATAATTCATGTACTCTTATGTGTATTTGTATATGCTGTATGTTGTATGTGCTCGCACTTTGCTTCATTTAATTGTATGTATAATGCTCATTCATTGTCCATTACATGGATACACAGGATACATATATGTGTATCATCATAGGAACTGCTACTTAAGAGCATTTACTGGATGTTGGGCTAGCTATTGCATTTAGTTAACCTTAATAACTCCACGAGGCTTATTTACAGGAGATATGGGCCTAAAAGAATGCTTCATAATTTGAGCCTGAGAAACAAAAGTATATAATGTGGGATCTAGAAAGATGGCTCAATGTTTAAAAGCAATGGCTGCTCTTTCAGAAGATCCAGAATTGACTCCCAGCACCCACATATTGTATCACAGCTGTCCAGAGGATCTAACACAATCTTCTGGCTTCCATAGGTCCCAGGCACACACACACTACCCAGACATAAATACAGGTAGAACACTAATACACACAGTTTTATGAAGGAATATATGAGGGCAGAAAGTTGAGACAGAAAGATGGCAAGAAAACCAGAGGTGTGTGGGGAACATGTCATTTCCCAGATCTAGGCATCATTGCTGGGCAAGGAGTTTCATTATCTCTGTAACTTGAGAAGTCAAAGCCACAAAGGAAGGAGCAAAACCCAAAGCTGAGCTCAGATTCATCCAAATGAAAGTTTCTCAGTAGCTCTGAGGGGAAAGCTGAAGTTTCTAAACGGCAGATGAGCTCTTGCAGACCTCTCACAGTACAGTAATGTAATCCCGTGATAAGAATTCTCTGAGAAGTTCCAAAATTCTGGTTCTATTACTTGGTTCTCTGTACTTAGAAAGCTCCCAAACTTACCTAAGTAACTCCATTTTTCTTCTAACCCCAGTTTTCTCCTATATCCAACCAATGGCTTTTCAGAAGGGAAAGACGATCCTAGACACGGGAGCTCTTTAAGGGGTTGTTTAACATGACCAGCAGATGGACTAAGAAGGTGAGACTGAGTGCAGGCCTTCCTAGGCACTGTCTGCAGGGAATCCTGGCAGCTGTAATTCCCTTAGGAGGCTGGCCATCATCAGAAGTCCTGAGGTCAGTTTTGACAGAAAATGGTAAAATTTTTGGATTGTCCATATTATTCCCTTCTTGATGACTGTTCCTTCTTAAAGGTCAATTCTGAAAGGTCAGGGAGTGGAAATACATGGGCCAAAAAAGGCTTGCAGCAAGGCTTTTTCCATAAATGCTGCAAATTAGTGCTTTGGGGTCCCAGTAAGAAGAGACCTTTCGACTCTCCCTGCTGTCGACATCAGGGTAATAACTGTGGGAAGAGTGGAAGGGAAGATCCTGTTTTTAAAAAGAAAATTGGAGCTTCAGGGAGAAGAGGAAGAATCTTCTTATATTTTCCCACAAATGCTGGACAATTTTACTAGGAAAATGCACCCTATAATAACAGCACAGCAAGGCAGGTTCTCAGAACAACTAAGAGAAGGAAGTGTTTTCTCCTTTTCTGTTTCCCCTTTATGGAGCCTTCAGATCACAGTCTTCCAAAGAAACCAAGTTTTACATTTTCAGAAAACACATTTAACATCTTTAATTCTATTTGTGTCTCACTTTTATATAGCAGAGACTAAACTATTTTAAATACTAGCAGATCACCACCTGCTGTCTGAAACACAGCAGTCTCGGACAGGTGCGATAGGAGTAGAATAAATTAGGAGACAGGCAGCTAAGTGACGCTGGCTCACTCCTGGCCTCTCCAAGGCTGAAAACTGTGATGTGACACTAGGACCCACAAGTACTCCCCAACTTAGTCCTCTTGCTACTACAGCTAGGTAGACACAAATTGTAGGAAACAACAACGCACCATTAGCCCCACACAGCTAGAGTATTATTCTGATCAGCTTGAGATTGGGAGCAGAGATCTGAAGAGCGGGAAACTTATAGGGCAGGGTCAGGTGATGGCAGAGTCTGGCTTTAGGCAGCAGTGGGAGTCTGCCGAGGGAGAGATAGCTCTGGGAAGTTAACAGTAGAGAGGTGATTTGACTGCACAATACCCATTCTTATCTCTTCAGACATTGGGTGAGTTCAGCCATGTGGAAGTGGAGAGGGCACAGCTGACAATGTGGTTCATGGAGTCGGGGATGAGGCTCACCTTCAAGTTGGGAAGCAAATGCGGTAGGAAAGCCTGGTCAGGCAACTGGATGGTTCTGAGACCTCATTAGAGAGTCATGGGCAGGGACTCAAAGGGAGACAGTGGCAAAGTTGTCCCCAGGGTTGAGGCTACTCTCTAGGCTGACTGCGAACAGACAGGCAGGCAGACCATTAGTACTACCAACTACGAGATGGGAGGAAAGATCAAGAAGCTGAGCTCAGTGTCCTGGGTGATGGTAGAAGTAGGGAGGAAGAGACCTGGAAGGCAAATGTGTTAGAGTAATGATGCCCACACAGAGTAACCATGGAGATGGACCAGTGCTCGGGAGGGAAAAGGGGAGTGAACAAAAGAGTAGGGGAGGGTTAGGATGTCAGTGGTGCTGCCTATATGGAGAGCAGCCTGTGAGAGTCCACACACTCCATGACCACAGTCTTCCAGAGGAATGGAGTTTTACATTTTTGTTAAATACGCTCAATATGTTTATTTCTATTGAAGTCTCACTTTTATAAAACAGAGACTAACCTTTTAAATATTCACTAAAGATCACAACCTACTGTATGAAAAACACTGGTCTAGGACAGGTACAGTAGGGACAGAATAAAAAATAATGGTCCTCATGGCCAGAGTTGTACTGACCTTGCTCACTGTGAAAGGAATTCCCATGAAATATCGTAGAAATGGGGTTGGAAAAATAAAAGGTCAGATATGAAGTTATAATAATTACTTTCAATGAAAAGAAGATGTTCATAATAAATGAATGAATAAATTAATTAGTAACACATTATCCTTAATCTACTTTGAATCTCTTGAAAGTAGGCATCAGTGAATACATTAAAATTAATGAATTAATTAATCTGATATCTATTCATTGAACAAATACTAGAGAGCTTTCTGTAGGAACAAATAATAATAATTTCTCCTGGCCTGAGAGGAACAACTCAGTGGGGACAGCACTTGCCACGCAAGTTATGACCTGAGTGCAGATCTCTGGCACCCACATAAGGCTGGGGGCAGGAGCAACCATTTGTAACTCAAGAGCTTCTGCGACTAGAGGGAGGCAGAGGCAGGGGAATCCCGGGAGCTCACAAGCTTCCTCGCCTGGGATGCACAGACCTTGTCTCAGACAAAGCGGAAGGCAAGATTCAATGCCTAGGCTGCCCTTTGGGCTCCACATGTGCCCTGTGGCACTTGTCCCCTCACAGACACACCGCACACACAAATAATAATAAGTGTTCTACTGTATGGCTTAGTGATTTTGACACTGGGTGTGTAAATGCACAAGCAAATGTAGAGTTACGACTTCTGATAAGAGCAGTAGGGTGCTAGAGAGAAAACGTGGCCGCGGGCACAGACGTTCTCTGATTCGACGATCAAGAACTGATGGGCAGTGAGAGGACTTTACCTTTACGCTTTACCTTTCCAGACCTTTGACTAGTCTTTGATATGAGAGGTGACAACAGAATCCCAGATATGACTGAAACCTAACTCCACTAGTCCAAAAAGTTTCCCACTCTTGGGTCTTCCCTATTTCTATCCAAATGTCAACACCACGGTGAATTTCCTCTCCTTCAAGTGAAGTTACAGAAACTTTTACCTTTTTTACTTGGAATTCTTCTCACAGGTACATCGATGGCAACTCATAACTCCCCCAAAGAGATCGGTGTCATCTGCAGTCTCCAGAGCAAAATGAAGCCAGCCTCCATGCTCCATGGTGTGGCACGCAGTGTTGCTAGAACTCGCCCCCTGAGCATCTATAGTGGCAGGTCTTCTCCCCACATCTGTCTGAGGTTGAGGCACCAGCATCTGTCTGGGGCTGAGAGGTAGCTTTGTGGTAATGGGACAACATCTTTGAGTGGTATCTGAGTGCAATATCTGGCAGTGGTCCACAGGGTCCAGCCCGAGCTCACATCTATGGCCTCATTTGCTTCATGTTCCAGCAAATTCAGTGACAGATGCTTCATTACTTATTTAACGTTACTTTTGCTTTTGCCATAAGGCAACAGAGAAAGCTATTGCAACAGGCTAGTTTACACAAAAATGATTGCCAGGAGCTGTAAGCATGACTTCTCCAGTGACACGTGAACCAGGGGATAGTGTTAGACAACAAAGAATCGCTGGAGCTCAAGGGTGACTTGGTTAAAAAAAAAAAAATGCAAAACCCAACACAGACATGAAGATGTGCCAGCCATGGCATACATGAAAGCTATCTCCTCCGGGCTTTCCTTAAAATAAGGAGGGAAAAAGTGTGGCATCCCAGTTTTTCAAAGTCAGAGCCCCTCATTGTTGCCTCCCTTCAGTGACCACCATCATTGCCGTCTGAGCCAGGAGCTCTGCTGTTTCTGTTTCATTCACTATTGGCCTGAATTCAAATACAATGTATGGGACACAACAGAGGAAAATGTTCACTGGAAGTAACTGCAACACCATGACAAACTTAGTCCCCTAGTGCAGGTCCTGTGCTCTGCAAGGTGCTGTTGCCAGCACACCCACTAAACACTCATCTGTATTCAGAGTCACGTGCTCTTTTCAGAACAACTCCAAGTTCTTATTGTGATTCCCATTAAACAACTAGAAAATACTGATTATTCAAAAGTTAATTTTCCAAAAAATACAAAGATCGACACAAAAATTAGATGCCTGCTACAATCCTAACAGCTCACCCACTTGTGTATGCATATGACAATCCACTATTCCACAAGGGCCTACAACGAAGAGAAATGGTGGGTGGCAAGCAAACACCACTCAGTAACACCGTGTAGTAGAAGCCTCATGAATACGCATAAGCCATTTAGAAATGCTGGCTCAGTAAAGGAATGGCTCTGCGTATCTGATGTCATCCCATTAGTGATGGGCTGTTCACTCCTTGATCTGCACAAGGAAACTAACATTAGTCTCTAGCAAATCCCCAGAACAGCACTCAGAAATCCAGCCCTGAAAAGAAAGATCAGTTAGGGTAGATTCTCTTACAAATAGGTATGCCATAGCTGTTCTTATTTTATAGTTGGTATTATTTTCCTAAAGTAGGCTGGAAAAGAAGGTAGGAAGGAAAAGAAGTCTCTACATTTTTATATAACAATCCTGATATGCTTTAATGTGCTTCTAAACGTTAATGTCTAGACAAGGTGTTTTCTGGTTCTTCTAGGCTCTGTCAGCTGCTGTGAACCAGAAAGCCACTGAAAGGTTTCTAGGTCTGTTCTCTGGAACAAAAAAGAACACACAAGAACTGTGGTCAAAAGAGACGTTCACAGGACACGCTGAGAACAATATTCAGCAGTTAGGTCCTCTCTTCCACAATGTTGATCTCTGATTTGGGAGAACTCAGAAAAAATGGCCAAGTTGGTGCTTGATGATTTTCCGTCAATCGATTTGGTCTATGACAGCAGCTAACCTTTTGCAAAAGATCATTCAAGGTCTTCATGCTGAGTGGTACTATACTCATGGCAGGTTTCTTTTGTGTAACATTAACTAGGGTTGCAGAAATGGGTTTTTAGCAGAAGGTGTTGCTTATTTCATTGTATATTAATAAAGGTTAATACATATAAAGAAACCTCAAGTTTTCCCCTCATAAAATATGCCTAAAAGTGAACTTAATTAGGAAGTAGGACACTTCTGTGTCATCAGATCTCACAGTATCTCCCATTTATCATCAGTGGAATCAGGGGAAGTTACATGCTCAGTTCTCCAACTTCCACTTGCTTTTGGCAATCTCTTCCTTGCTTTTGTCTTTTTACCGAGTCCCTTTCTCAGTTCTGGTGGGACTACAAAGTTGCAGCAGATGTGATAACTGATGTGTTAGCTTACCAAAGTTGAGGCCCCTCCAGTTCTCTTCATTTCCCAGCAGCATAGAGTCCTGAGCTTCTGAGTTAAAGGCAATCTCCTGACTACCTCTACTGTGAATTACCTCATTCCTGGAGGCTTCAGGCTAAGCTCACAGTCTGCTTTTAATGGCAATAAAAACCACCGAGTCTAACAAATAACAACCTTTACAAGAGGCAGCTGACTGCATCCTAAATAAAGATAATTGATAGAACACTACAGTATGACTCTGCGCTCACTCTTTTACATACCAACAATGTGTTTTTACTTGGATAATTGTCCCAGGCTCAGTGAACCAGCCTAAGAACAGATGGATAAAAAGCATAATAGAATTAAGAAGTTGTCAGTCTAAATGAACATAAATGTCTTGAATTTAGCTCTTTATATATGCCCTAAGAAAGGCAGAAGATTCCAAGATACATGAGCAAAGATGTTCAGTATTCTCCTCCAGTAGTCAGTAGAAACAGAGGACCACTGTAGAGCCCATCACAGCTAAGTCACAATCTGACATTAATTAGCTGAGCTTGTGGGGACTTAAGTAAGTGCTCCCTGGTTCAACATATTTGGTTGCAAAATCAGTGGACTTTACATCTTCTACATCCCCTCACTACAAGACTTCACATTTGTAAATAACTCTTGAAACATTCAATTTAGGAAATTCGGTTTTATTTCCATTCAGTGTCAGCACATGGAACTGAATCCTGCACATTAAATTCTTGGAAACTCTCCCTGTCTCTCTGTCTCTCTCTAATACATGTAGGTTTCAACTGTGTGGCTATTATGCAGAATCCTCATTCCATGCAACGACTTACAGAATCTTCAGAATCATCATGAAAAGGAGATACCATCATCATCTTATTGATGCAAAAGTTGAGGCTCAGAGAGATAAAGCGTCTTGCCTAAGGGTACACAGAAGTCAGGCCTGGGGTTTAAACTATGTCCACACTGTTGACTGCATCCAACTCGGAAGAGAAAGAGCTGCAGATGTGAGTACTAGATTCACAGAGCCTTTATGCTCTGGAGATTTGAATTTTATGTACATCTCCTGCCTCAGTGGTCTGCTTTTCCAGAGGTCCTGAGTTTGACTCCCAGCACCCACATCAGATGGTTCACAAGCAACTCTGGAGGAACCTGACACCTCTGGCCTCTGTGGGTACCTGCACGCACAGACAGACTCATACACATAGTAATAAAAAATGATAAAAAATAAACTTAAAATGATTTGGTATACCTTTAAAAAAAACATGTTTTGAGCACAACTACTGGTGGGACACCAACTGAGACTTCTGACCTGCTCTGCAACATCCGGTAGAACTGAGGCAGGGAACTTCCAGTCACTCTCTGTAGAGGCCCTTCCCATCGGCCCTCCATACCTCCAAGCGCTATCCAAGGTAGGGAGTGCCCTGAGACTTCAGCATCAACTCCATCTTCATCTGAGGCAGGGACTCTGCTTTCCCCTCAGCCTCAACACCCCACCACCATCCATGCAACCTCCTGGTCCCCGTACTTCCTCCCCAACTGTGGCAGCTGTTCCGGTAAGGAGCATCAGCACTTCCGGGTCATCGGTCAGGGCCTGAGACTTCGGCCCAGCTGCCCAGCTCTGTCTCCACCTAAGGAAGAGCCCGGGGCAACCATCGGAGGGGTAAACTCAAATCCTGTGCCCATCTGAGGCGAGGGCCATACCAAGGCTCCACCAATAGGAAACCTCAGTCAACACTCCATCCTCTCCTAGGGTTCTTCTTACAAGGGAGAGAACTCGCCTACACTTCTTCCCCAACTCACAGTGGCTTCTTCTGCCCAGCTCACCATGGCCAACTGAGGCAGGGAGCACGCCAAGACTTCAGCCTCAAATCAGTGTCCCTGTATGGATTGCATGAAGACTTCACCCCAACTGAGGTAGGGACTATACCTAGACTTCCACCCCAGCAGCCGCGGTAACATTGAGACAGGGAGCCCTTATCTGATTGGCCCAACTCTAGGTCACCATCTGAGGAAGGGAGTTTGCTAATGCTTCAGAAGGTGGTAGGCCGTGGGTCATTTCCCCAAATAGAGCATGAAACCAAAGGAGCACAAAAGCCTTCTCCCAAGCAAAGATTTTTTTTTTACCTTCTTAGAAACACACAACTTACACACTGAAATACAAATAAAATAAATTAAAAATGCCTCCTCCGCCTTGATGGAACTAACCCCTCCCCCAACAACAGCCAAAATAAGTTCTTTCTTTAAGTTGTTTTTGTCAGTTGCAACTTAATAGTTGCAACAATGAGAAAAGCCACCTCTGCATCCATGTAATTGAAGTAAGATGTGGACATCAATAAAGAGGCTCGCCTGAAGCCACATTAGTAGAGACCAATTGTAACTTGCAATGTAGGACTTTGGGGCTCTGATTACAGTGTTTTGTTTTTTCCTCTGAGAGACAAAGGAGAGCTAAGTTCAGCTCTTCCCAATGCCCTTTCTTCTGAGATTACAGTGAATTGATAAAGTGAGGGTGAAGCATGAACAGATAATGTTCCCTACAAATCAGAGATGATTTTTTTCAATTTTTAAAACAAAGGTGATGTCAAAAAAAAAAAAAACACCATGATCTCCGTGATCTTGAATTTAATACATTCCAGAAACTTCTACAAGGCAATTTCTTAGTGCTCTAAGTGCACTAAAAACTTCTTTTTAGATTCATCCTTCCCTGACAAGGAGCACATAAATACAGCCTGTAATCTTTCTTCTTTATGAGACTTCAAGATGTTTCTCCCTGAGTAAGTGCACTCCCTTGCTTTGATCCAACTGCCCAGCTCTTTCCCAATTGCAAATTTCTTGGGCTTAATGTCATGACATTAGTAACCAAACATTTTATTCATTCATTATTTTGTGTATGGCTGTTTTGCCTTCATGTATATCTATGTGTCATATACATGCAGTATCCATGCAGACGAGAAGTGTCAGATTCCCTGGGACTGAAGTTAACAGACCGTTGTGAGCTGCATGTGGGTGCTGGGAATTGAACTCAAGTCCTCGGAAAAAACAGTCGTGATATTAACAGCTACACCATCTCCCCAACCTCGAAATAAAAGTTTTTTGAAGATTTATTTTTATTGCCTTGTGATTTTATTTCTACTGGCGCTCTGTGCTGAGAACCATGCGTAGAAGCCAAGTAAACACACTTAGCCTTTCCTTGACCATTGCTCTGAGGAGAAAGGGAAAAGCTACTGTCCTTATGTCCTTTCTCACTTCTTAAAACTTCTGATCCCAAAAGCAAGAGCTCGTGTTCACTGAAAGTTATATTAAAGAATTATTCATTACTAAGCCTGGTATCTCACGCCTTTAAACCCAGCACTCACGCAGGAGGCAGAGGCAGGTGGATCTTTGAGTCAAGGCCAGCTTGAGTTACATATCAGGTTCTAGGCTAGCCAGACCCACCTAGTGAGACCCTGTCTCAAAAAAGAAAAATACAAAAGCAACAACAAAAAAAATGAATTCTTCTTCTCTTCATTAACCCCCTCTACCACAAACATGTTAATGAATCAAGAAGTAGCGCCAACCCCATAGTGATGGCAATTCTCACGTGGGGTGTAGAAGTTTGAAGACTACGTTGAGAACCAAGTTCCTCCATATAAATGTACAGCCATAACCTTAGGCTAGTTATTTTATTTCTGAGCCTCGGTTTCTTTGGATTAAAAGTACCATTGTGGGGTTAAATAAAATACATGAAACTTCTGAAAGAGAATTGCTGATGAATTTTTCCTGCAGTATCCATTAAAGATTGTTAAGGTTGTGTGTTTCTATCTATAGGTGTTACTAGGTGTTTCTATTTATAATGTAGCAAGGATGGAGGCACAAAGTCTGGGGCTGCAGTTGCAGTCGGTGAGAAGATTATGTAAGACCCAAGGAGTTTGCATGGGTTGCACGGCAAGATGGCTTCTCTACTTCCAGACAACACTTTTGGTTTCTGTATCCTGTGGTATAATTTTCTCTCTCTTTTTCATCTATGTCTTTCCACTTGAAGCTGGTTGCTTTTAGACAGCCTACAATTGAATTTTGTTGCTCTTCATCCACTCAAAGCCGTCCTCTGGTAAGTCTAGACTGTCAATGTTTACGGTGATTGTGAATATAGTTAGATTTTATGTACTGGCCAATCTTCATTGTCAACTTGACTGGATTTGTGATCAACTACAAGACATACCTCTGGGTGTATCCACCCGAGTATGTCCAGAGAGGTTTAACTGGGAAGGGAAGATGTATCTTGAAGGTGAGTGGAACTATCATACAGTCTAGGATTCCAGATGGAATAAAAAGGAGAGCAGAAGGGAAGCAGCCCAGCAGCATTACCTCCCCCTGCTGCCTGACTACACACAATATGGCCAGCGGCCTCCTCGAGCCCTTGCAGCCATGGCTTTCCTGCCATGGCTGACCGTATTGAACTGCTTCTGTCAGGTGTTTTGTTATAGCCATGAGAAATAGAGCGTAGCTAATAACAGATTAATATCTGCCGGTATCTCTGTTATACACTCTGTCACGCTGGGTACCGGGGTTTTTGCTGTTTCTGTGATTGTTTAGTCTTCTCACTAAACATTTTATATGATTCTGTTTTTCTTCCTCTTTTACTATTTTGACTAGACTTTGTTTTTTTAAGAACTTTTTACAGTAGCTCTCCTTGAATCTTCAGGATACATTTACAGCTAGTCCACACCAACCGCTGAGTTCTTCCTTCTGTTGCTCCAACACTGTCATCCGCTGTACATACTTCTGAACTATAATTTCTGAACACACTGATGGATTACTATTTTGAACACATTAACATCTATTTAATCAACTAAAAATAAGAAATTTTTGACTAGAGAGATGGCTCTGCAGTTAAGAGCTCTAGCTGATCTTCCAGAGGCCCTGAGTTCAGTTCCCACCAACCACAAGGTGACTCACAACCATCTATAATGGGATCTGATGCCATGCAGACAGAGCACTCATACGTAAAATACAAAAATAAATGAGTCTTTTTAAAAGTAATTTTAAAAAAGAACAAAGAATCTTCAAAATTACGTTACCTTAATTTATTCTCTAATACTTTTGCTTAATTATATCTCAGTTCCTTATCTAAACCATTTTTCTCCATTCTAGTGATTTTATTTTACCACTTCTTACAAAATGGATCTAATGGCCACAATTCTCCCAGTTCATCTGACGATATCTTTTATGTCTCCTCTAACTTTAAAGGGTAATTTTACTCCCTCCCTGTTACCCCCAACAATTTAAGTATTTCAAATGCTTTCTTGATTCTGTAGTTTCTAAAAAGTAGGGCAACTAACTCTTATCCTTCCTTCTCTAGAAATAGCCTGAGCGTTCGAAGGCATGTTTTGATTTTGTTTTGTTCTGTTTTTTGTTGTTTGTTTGTTTTGTTGTTTTTTCTTGTCTGACTTTGTTCAAGATATTTTCTATCTTTGGTTTACAGAGTTTACTTTTTCCATTTGAATTTGATATGCCTCAAGGAGATATTTTTGGTATTTATCCTGTTTCCTGTTCTCAGCTTCCTGGATTTATGGTAGAGTGCTTATATTTAATTTTGGAAAATTCCTAGCCATTCTCTCTTCAGATCCTTCCCTATGTCTTTCTCCTTCTGCGAGAGGGATATCTTGACTTAGTGCATTGGCTTTCATGCACATTACAGGAATTATGGTTTTTATACACTGAGGGAAACAGGTCTACCAGTACCATTTCTCCAATAGTGTATGCTCTCTTTGTGTCTCGTTTTGGTAATTTCCATAGTATTTTTGGCATTGCTGTTCCAGCAGATATGCTGATCTGTGACTAAATCTTTGATGTGATTGCTGTGCTTGTTCTGGAGGCACCAAACTCTGGGGATGTGAGGAGGAAAAACAAAACAGCTGCTGATATGGAGAAAGCGTGGGTGATCTGGACAGAGGATCTGGCCGTCCAAAGCATTCCTTTAAGCACACTCCAGATACAGAGCAAGGTCCTGACTCCCTCCAGTTATATATCAAGGCTGAGGGCAGTAAGGAAGCTTCAGAAGAGAAGCTGGAGGCTGTAGTAGGTTGGCTGGTGAGAAAAAGTCTGTCTCCATAACATGACAGTGTAGGTGATACAGCAAATTTTGGTGCCAGAAATACAGTGGGCACCCAGATCTAGCTAAGATAGTGAAGGTGACTGAGCTAAACATCAGCTTCCAGTGTGTATGAAACAGCAGTTCTGTGGATGAAGATACCATCTAGTACTTTCTTGACTTAAAAAAAAAAAATGACTCATCAAGCTGAATCTTAACTAGAAAATGGCTAATAAAATGGTAGTTTCCATGTTCCAAAGGATAGCTTGAGTCTCTAGTTAGGGATGAATTAGCTGGTGACTTAAAGTTGAAGCCAGCACTTATTTAACGTTGCCCAAATCCTACAGCCTTAATAATAATCCTAGAACTACTCTGCCTTTGCTCTATAAATGGAACATAAAAGTTTGGGTGACTCAAGTGTGTTTGTAGCATGGTTGAGAGACTATTTAAGCCCACTGTTGATACCTACTGCTAAGAAAAGAAGATTACTTTTAGAGTATTACCATTGATGATACACCTGGTCATCCAAGAGTCCCAGTGTAGATACACCCTGAGCTTAGCATTGTTTACATGTCTCTAACCCAACAGCATATATTCTGCAGCCCATGAGGCAAGAAGAAATTATGACTGTCAAGACTTTTTATTTAAGTCTTTTGTAAGGCTATGGCTGCCAGAGGATGTGATTCCCCTAATGGATCTGTGAAATGTCGACTGAAACTCTTCTGGAAAGAGTTTATCATTCTGGATGGCAGTAAGACCACTCATGATTCATGAGAGGTGGTCAAACCTATCAAACACTATGAGGATTTTGGGAAAAGTTGGTGGGGTCGGGGGTGTCCAGACTTTAGTAGCAGGAAGTAGCAGCAGATGTAGAAATAGCAATGACAGGAGAATTAGGCATGGAGCTTGGTGTTGACTCTGATTTGCCTGCATCTTGTGATAAAGATAAGCAGTTGCAGGCTGGGAGTCAGCTCAGTCGATAAAACTCTTTTTCTTTTAAGATTCATTATTTTATTTTTAATTATGTGAATGTGTATATGTGGGTATGAGCACATGAGTGTAGGTGCCTGCGGAGGCCAGAGGAAGGCATCAGATCCCCTGGATCTGGAGTGATAGAAGACTGTGAGCCTTCTGACATGGGAACTGAAAACTGGTTCTCCATGAAAGCAGTACAGCTCTTAAGTAGTGGGCCATTCCTCCAGCGACCACTTATGCATTCTCAACAACTGTCCCCCATCCTGTGTCATAGGTGCTCCCCGAGCATGTTGTGTGAATGAGCCAAGTCCTCTCCATGCTGACAGTTCTCTTATAGACAAGGTTGAACTGCCCAGTGTAACTCTTGACATTGACTCATGCTTTCAGTAGGCAGAATTATCTTTCTGGTTATATTTCTCACACAAAAGGAAGCATAGTTACATGTTCAATAAAAGCCTACTAAACGAAACATAATTTCTAATATTTCCCACTTTGCTTTGACAAGGACCAGCAAAGCAATTTTACCCTAAAATGACTTAAATGGCATACAGCTTGGTCTTGAAGACAAAGTGATAATACAGTAAAACCATAAGACTGGAACTCGGAGAGCAAAGTTAATTCTAGCAAAAGAGGCAGAGTACGCATTTTGAGTTGCAAAAAACAAAACATTATTGTTCTAGAGTAATAACACTATTTTTCCTTAGTTACAAAGCACTGAAGAGAAGGATACAGAGCCTACTTGATTTAGCATATAAGATGATTGCCTTAAATTAAGCTACCAAGATAATCTGGCTGCAAAACTTATTTCATTACTTATTTTACAGCATTTGAGAGCAATCTATTTTGAGCAATTTGGACAAGGAAATTAAAGCTTCTCAGAGGAGAAAAATAGTAAACCTGCAGCTACATAAATGTAACTACCCAGTAAAATACAGGCTCTAGCATTTGCTAGTGATTCAATAAAAAGTCTATGCAAACATTCACACATAACTAATAAAACAGGTGGCACCATCCTGGATACAGACAGAGCTCCACTTTGAAAAAGTAGACACAGCTGCAGGGCATTAAACTACAACTACACAAATCTGAATCCTGAACTTCTGAGGGAAACTACAACCCACCAGATCTCACGTGGGTTGAAGCAAACCCCCTGCTCACACGATGTAGGAACTCTGGTTTTACCACACATGCTTTGTACTCTACTTCTATGGAGAAATTTGAAATTATTTCTGCTTTGAATGTACATCATTACATTTATATTTAACTTTTCCTCTGATGTTTTTGCTTTGAGGACTGGAGAGTGGCTCAATGGTACAGTGCTTATCTGGCATGCGTGAGGTCTGGGCTTGATACCCAGCACCATACCAAAAGAGAAAATCGCTTTAAATGTATAACAGGATTATCATGCTTAGGACACATATTAGGAAATTTATTATTCTGTGAGTTTTTAAAAGGCAATATTTTCTTGCTTCTCAGAATATAAGCAGGCAGTGTAAGCTAAAGAAAGATTGACGTCTGTCCATTCTAGGGAATGTGAATACATGTCTTTCCTTACTTCTCTGGCAGAACACTCAGGAGACAGAATTTCACATACACAAGTTTATATAGCCTAAGATCTTAGTAAATAACCGGATTTTAGTGTTGCAGAAAAAACTCAGTCAGTAAGGTATTTGCCTTACATTTGACCTGAGTTTAATCCCTAGAACCCATCTAAGAAAACTAGGCTAATGTCGCAGTTAAGAGCAGGATGCTCTTCCAGAGGACCAAGGTTCACTTCACAACCCATGGGGGCTCACAGCCATCTGTACCTCCAGTCCCAGGAGACACCCTCTCCTGATCTCCGAGAGTGCTGTATGTGCATGGTGCACAGTCATACACGTAGGCTAAACACACACACACATAAAATAAATTAATTCAAAAACTACTAGGCATGGTGGCACCCATTTGTAGTGGCAGCACTATGGAGGTGGAGATGGAATCCCTGGGGCTTATTGGCCACTGGCCTCCACACAGATGTACACATGTGTCCCTGAATACATACACACAAAATAAATAAAAAGTGAAAAAATCTGATTTTTACTTTCATTGATCTCCTCTATTTCTATTTCCTATCTTATTCTTTTACATTTTTTTTTCTGTCCTCAACCTTTCTTTTAACGATTTTCTTCAGCTTTTTGAGTTGGCACATAACCCAGTTACCTTCAAATTGACCTATGTTCTTTTTCTCAGCAGTTTCGATGCGCGGGACTTCCATTGTCGTCCGGCTCTAAACGGGTTGTTATCTCCATGGTGATCTCCGCTGAACACTTACATAACAGCATTCTCTTAACTTACAACCCCTTGGAGTCTTTCCAAGTGATTTTTGCTTTGATTTTTTCATTTAATGCTCTACATTCAGAGGACTTTCTTTGGCCTTCATTGACTTATTTGAGGCCAAATACCTGGCCAGTGTTTATGTTTCCCTGTACCCTTGATAAAGAATGCATGTTTTCTGACTTGAAAATCAGACAAAGCCAATAGTGTTGCTCAGAAACACTGCATTATTCCTCAGTCTGTCGAGTGTGTTTATGAACTCACCAGATTTATTTAATTGTGACAGTTTGGTATGTTTTTATATTTTAAAACAACATCGGGTACAGGAGCTCATAACTTTTATGTTTCTCTGATGAATTGTCTTATTGTGTAATGGTTTTAGGGTGACTAATGCTTTTGCCTTATTTTCTACATTATCTTATTTTGATTTGCCAGATTTTATTTGCATATAATTTTCCAATCCATATTTTAATTTTCTCTGTTTTTTATTTTTTGACAATTTAGTTCCTCTTGTGTACATTATGTCCCTAGAAATCTGGTACTACTGGAAATTTAGGGTTGTTTCCTTTCTAGTTTTGTAAAGAATGTTGTTGGTGTTTGAGTACAGGGTCCCATGGGTAATCTAGACTACATAACAGTGATTTTCTGCTCCATTTTGTGTCTTCCATGTCTTTCATCCACGTTATAGCTTCCACCTTTGTTTTCTGTATTAAAGTTATTAACCAAGTATACACCATGGACTGCGGACTTCAGAATTTCATGAGGAGCTTAGTAAAATACACCTTCCTGGCTCCATCCTTAGCCAGAACCTTTGAGAGGAGGTCTGGAGACTGGTGTGTTCACAAATTATCCTTTTTACAAGTTCTCAGAGCAATATTAGAACATCACTGAACCTTAAAGTTGTTCTTTTCAACATTTGGAGCCTTGACTACTTAAAACACCCAAGAACTGGATGAAGTGCATAATGGTAAGTTAATTCAATGAACCAAATGGTGAAAATGCTTTCTTAATCCAAGTTCTGGACTCCGGATTACTAAGTCTCCAACCCACCTACCACAGAACATACACTGATTGACTAGATAGAGACAATATTAGGGATCCAAAACCACTGGACCTTCAGTTATGACTTATGCCTTCCAGTGTTCAGTCATGTGTGATCTTTGTAGCAGAGGGAACAAGTTTGTTTTATGCCCAGTCGTAGCTCCAGCCCTTAGCAAAGTGCTAGTACCCATTTGATAGTGTTCATTAAATTCATTCATAAAATAATGAAAAATTCAAATGCAGTGATTTCGGGTTCTAATGGAATCCATAGTGACACATTCTTTCTTGCAGTAGCTGGTCATGTTATAGTGTTACAAAGGATCATTCTTAGTTTGTAAAAATAAAACTATCAACATCAAGGATCAACTCATGGAGACAAAACTAGGGCAATGGAAAGGGTGGAAGTTGGGCTGGGCATGTGGCCGGGTAGACAGAGCACTCACTCCCTTAATAGGCCCAAAGCCCCAGGTTCTCTTCCCAGCACCTCATAAACAAGGAAGGCGTGGAATTGGATAGAAATGTTAGAAGTCCAGGATCATACAGTTACTGTCTTATGACTCTAGCAAGTTGATGTCACCATGACCACAGTGATACTTAAACTGGAGTCTGGTGTGAGCTATGGGCTGGAGGGAGGGTGGCAAAACCTAGCCAACAACTTTTTTTTATATATCACCATGGGACTAAGAATGATTTAAACACTTTAAAGTGTTCTGAGGGAAAAGAATAGAGGAAGAGAAGGGGGTGGGGAGCTGCTAATCTGTTGCTACTATGCCTTTCACAGAGTCATTTCCTAACAGGCAGAGAGCTGGCCTAGAAGCTCAGGGAGGAAGTGAAGGTGCTAACACAAAGGAGATTGCTTTCGATCAGCTCAGCAGTAATTGGGTGCCAAGTGGCAGGGGATGTTGTTTCTTCCCTGAGAACTGTTGTAATTGAAGTCATCATCAAGTGAAGTTTCTTGTAATCGATTCTTTTGACGCTCCAAACTCATCCTGGCTTCTAAACAAGCCAAATATTTCAAGTGAGTCCGGCTGTGGTGAGAAGCACCATCTTCCATCTTCTCAGTGTCTGAAGGTACCAAATTTTGTAATCACGAAGTGCACTCACAGAACACTGGCTAGATTATACCCATCTACCACAGTCTCCCACGGGAGCATTTAGGATACCCTCAGCCCTGATCAAACCAGAGCTCTCACTCATATAAAGAGAATAAGGGACTGAGTGTATTGCTTCTAAGTGAGCCAGCAAGCCAGGCCTGGTGGTGCATGCTTGTCATACAGCTATTCAGGAGGCTGAAGCAGGAGGATCTCAACTTCAAGTCCTGTCTAGACCACAGAGTCAGTCCAGTTCAGCTACAGCAACTTAGAAACTCTGATTCAAAGCAAAAAAAGTAAAAAGAGTATTGGGTTTTGTAGCTCAGTGGTAGAGCATCTGTCTTCCACGTAGGAAGCTCTAGATTCAGTCCCCAACACTGAGAAAAAGTAGGCAAGCAAACAAATAATGCTTTCCACTGAAAGCTTTCCAGAACTAGTTAAGAACTCAAATATTAACAAATTGTACCTCTTTTGGGCTACAATCCACTTAATTTTTAATTAATTTTTTGAGACAGGGCCTCACTATGTAGCTCTGGCTGTATTGCAATTCACTGTGTAGACCAGGATGGCCTAGAACCCAGAGATTCACCTGTCTCTGCCCTCCAAGTGCTGGGATTAAAGGCATGTGCACCACCATGCCAGGCTTTAACTAAAAACTTCATTCTATAATTATAAAACCCACTCCTTGCCTTTGCTGACTACAGGGAGGAAGACACAAAGGACTCCAGCAGCAACTAGAAGACAGTCATGCTACTTTTGTTACAATCAGCTGCAGAAATCTCAGCCATGAGCCATAACGTAAAGAACCTGCACATAAAGTTAACGTTCACCTCTGGAGGTCGAACGACCCTTTCACAGGGTTAACCATCTGCATATCAGATATTTATAGGATGCCTCATAACGGTAGCAAAATCACAGTTACAGCGTCGCAACGAAAATTATTTTATGGTTGGGGTCACCACAACATGAGGAACCGTATTAAAGGGGCCTGGCGTCAGGAAAGTTGAGAACCACTGATTTAAACAGCTCACGTATGAACTCAGTTAATGGTCGGGAGCGAACAAATCAGCTGATGAACACTGCTTATCGCACACTGGCTCCGTCTCAACTGTTGGGTACCGCGAGGGTGCCGTGTCCTCACAGGAACATGTCTGCCCAGCCACGGCCCATCACCACCACTGTGCCACGGCTGCTTTCAGCACAGCGATTCAAGTAAATAGCCGACATGCCGTTCTTCATGGCGCCAAGGCTCGCGCCACACTGTGGAGAACAGTGCTGGAATTTCAGAGCATGGGACTCCCTCGGGTTGGAGTCTGAGGACAAAGCAGACAACGCTCTCCTCCACAGACGAGCTCTAGAATCCCTTTGCACCCTAAGTTCAGCGCACGAGAGTTACTACAAAGTTTCCCTGTGAGCGACTCAGCGCTTGTCCTCACACCGTCAGGGAGATTTCAGAGTACTTTAAAATTGATCCAGCAGTTAAATGTTTCCCCAGTTCTCCTTGGAGAATTCTAAATCTAAATCTAAAAACCCTCCATTTCTCTCTATTTTTGTAATCTATTTTGGTTTCTAAACACTTTGTATAAAATTGAAATAAACTACTGAGTCCAATCTTTTTAGGCAATTTAAATGAATTTGAATTTATAAGAAGTTTCCTTCATTAGGCTCTAGGGAGAAATAAGGACAAATTTTGCTCTTTGAATCTGATTCATTCTCTTTTTGTAAAGAAGCAACAGGGAGTATAATATCAACGCCCATTATTTTAGCTTCCATAAGAGGCTGAACACATTTGTAAAGATGACTCACACAGTTGGGGGTAAGATGGGAGGACCTGGAGATCCAAGACATGAAGTTGGAAATGAGGACCCAAATCTGGGAGTAACATGACATCCTTGATGGAAAAATGACTCGAGCTTTCCCAATGATAGGACAATGCGTATGGCAGACACAGTCTGTAGAGGAGCACTTGGAATTTCTATGTTAAGAAAAGCTTTTCGGTTTAACTGACTAGTCACTAGAAGTTCGTGTTCCCACCCAGCTGTGTAGAGTTGTTTACAAGTTGGAATTAGAATGCTTGATTCAAGTGGCTATAATTTGTTTGGGTGCAGTTGTTCTGGCACCTGTAGCTTGTATTTGGGGTTGATTGTGTGCCGCATGGGTTTATGGAAACTTTTGGCTTAGGACATAAAATGTCTGTAGCCCATAGAGTCGGGGTGGGCGTTGGTTGGTGGTTCAATGGTTGGGTTGCCGTAGTTAGTGAGTTAATTCCTAAGAGAACAAAGGTTGGAGAGATTTGAGCTTACAACAGCCTAAAAAGAAGCTGTGAAGATTCCTTCCTTTCTCTCTTTCTGTATTCAGGCCGCTTGTAAAAGCAGTGAAGATTTCTGTCTTTCTTTTCACCTTCCCTAAATTGAGGGTAAAACATTGTAGTGTACTGCTACAACTGTCCTTCATTGACAAGAATGGTCCTAAAACCAGTTTTCCCAAGTTTTGTCAATGTTCTCGTGGGTATCTGGAACATCATAAAATTATTCTTTCTGAGAAAGCCTCAAATCTCATCAGCCACCAGCTGCCCCCAACTGGCCACACCACTACTGTAGCAGTGGGCACACCTTGCCTGCTGGGCTGGTATTGTAGAGATGTTTAAATTCTTCCTTTATATTAGCATTTTAATACTATATGCATATGTAGTAGATACAAATATGACTTCATGTGTACATACTTTTTTTCAAAAGAAAAAGAATTGCGAGAGGGAGAGAAAGAAACCATCTTTACCTTGTCTGCCTGAAAGGGAAAAATAATCTCACGTATTATAAAACCAAGTCCCACATATCATTACAAACTATGGTTTTCCAGCAATGGAAAACTCAGTGTGTAAAATTTTGTTAAAGAAATAAACACTAAAAGGATAAGTAAGCCACGTGACTTTGTTAGAGCAGCAAGCTCCGCTGCCTTAAATTTCTTTATCAAATACATCACATTAAACCTTTTTTTTTTTTCAAATTGAACGAAACATGAACACAGAGAAATGCCACAAAGATTCAAGTGGCGATGGGCAGAAGTTTGTACTATGACCTCACAGAAGGAAGAAAACACGACAGTTTGGAGCCAGAGATCGTCTGTGTCGATGTCAACCAACCCTCCTTGTTCTCTGGGACTTCCAGACTGGCAGGTGAGTCAGGTCCACAGAGATTTCTCGTCAGAACCCTTGAGAGAGATCAAAAGGGACGAGAGAAATACAAACGTTTTATTACCCTTCTAAAGCAATAAGATTTAAAGATGAATGCCTCCACTAAATTTTTGGCTTGTTTTTTCAGCTTTGCTTTAGTGAGTGTGTAAAAGTCTCAGCTTGGGGAGTCTGGGCTCCTTAAAGTGAAGAGCAATGTACCCTGTGTTCTGAGTTTTCAAGTCCTGGGAGAAACAATAAGAACCTTAGCAATTCCTCTGGAATATTCATTGCTGCATAGCGCCTTTGATTTGTTGTTGGCAGTGGATGTTTTCATTGTGCATCATGAGAGGAAAAACTACTCATCTATCATTGTATAAAACCAGCACTAACTTAGGCATAATCAGCCACAGATCAGAAAGCTACATTTCCAGGAAATGATTTTTTAGCTTTCACACTAATTTGTTAAAAGGGTACAAACATGCATGATCCTGGGGAACTCAGAGTAGCCCAACAAGAACAGAGACGGCTGCACCTCAGACAGAGCAGGACACTTCGCCTCAGGGGCTCTCAGACCTCTGGTCTTCTCCATCACCTCCCTGGAGATGTAGCTCTTCAAAGGCCCTGCACATACTCCTGAAACATACCCCTGCTTCTTCTAAATAGTTAATGTGTACCTTTTATCACTTAGGTACTTTTGTGACCTAATTAGGGTCCTTATTTTTCAAAAGTTATGTTTGGTTTCTTCTTTCTTCAAGAGCATAACACTATAATTTGCTTTAAAAAAGAAACAAATGAACAAAAGGCCAGCAAGATGGCAGAAAGGGTAAGTGCCACCATGCTCGATGACCTTAGCTTGACTCCTGGAACTCACATAATGGAAGAAGAAAACCCACAAATTGGTCTCTGGCCTCTGCCTGCTCCAACCTGCATATTCATGTGTCTAGACATACATGTGTACACACAATAATAGTAACAAATATTAATTTTTTTAAAAGAAAGAAAAAGGCATAGTAAAAAACACTAAACAGAACTGCATTTTGGAGGCTAGCAGAGCAGCAGACAAGCCTCTTAGAAAAGGTTAGAAAGCTTCAGCTTAGCACAGTCATCTGCTTATTCACTGTGTAGGATCCTCATTGTCCCATGAATAAGATTTTTGTTGCTCAAACAGACAAACAAAAGAATCCACAATTTATAATGCAAGAACAATAATCGTAAATTAAAATGCTATCGAGTCTGTTCCCTGCGGCACCTTTTCCATACCAGTTGGCTGCTACGGTTCTGTTAAGTCTCAGCACAAAACCAAGCCTAGATAACTGTCTTATAACTCTACAGGCAGAGAAAACTCTTCCCCGTGTAGAAATTGGTGCATAGTGAGAAAACTATTACATTCTATGAGCATTCTCATAGCCTTGGAGCTAAGTCAGACTCACTTGTAAACCATCCAAAAGGTGTAACTATAAAATTACTGATTGAATAGCTATCATGTTTCCTAATTTTCTCAATTTTTAAAAAAGAGAAAAATCCATGTTGCTGAACATCAGTGAAGATGCTTTGAAGTGGTAAGGGAAGTTCCTGGTGGGCAGAAAACATCCAACAAACACTGTAAACAAATGAATGATAGAAACAGGACTTCTGAATTCTCTTTGTCATCTACCTCCATGTCAGTCAAAGTCAAGTTTATCGTCACTACAATATAATAAACTGGATTTTAAAACAGTCTTCCTGATTTGGACCATTGTTTCCACCTTAAAATATTCTGTTCTTTACGTTCAGCCAATGTAAATCGATACTGTATCTATAGTGACAGTATTTACACTGCTATTGACACTAACCATGCAACCAAAACACTCTTCCCTCAAAGAGCTACCAAATCGAAGGGGCAAAAAACACAATAATAGTTATAAGGCATGGGGAAGCATAAGTTTGGAACACAAGCGAGTAAGCGACTGCTAACAGAAGGATGAAATTTAAACGGTGAGCCCAACCGCAGTGTCATGAAAGAGGTGACCTTTAAAGGTGTCAAAGAAACAAAAAAGGAGGGCGAGATTCTGACAGCTGGCCTTAGAGAAATAAGATACTGCAAGCCAAAAAACAAACACCATGTGCCATCTTTCTACTCCGGAAATATGGATGACCCAGTTTTCCTGGAGCAAAGGGACAACGTGAAGATGTAGAAGGAGAGCTGAAGAGGAGCTTAAAATGTGATGTTCGGCTTAAGCCCGCAGATCACATTCTCAGTAGGTAATGGAAAGGCATTCAAGGTTTGTAGCAGTCAGAGACAAATAGCACATTCAAGCAGAATCTATAGGCAGGAGTTGGTTAGCAGACTGTTTTCAGGGGTATGGGCATCTGGGGCTAAAACTCCTTGGTAGAGAACTTGTCTAATGGGCACAAGGCCCCGGGTTCCATCCCCAGAACTGTCAAAGAAAGGACATGGGTGTGAGCACAAAATGAAAGCCTTCTGAGGAAGAGCACAGCCAAGCTGCACCCAATGAAACCCAAGAGAATAAATACCCAGCTCTTTGCCTGCTCCCCCTAACTTCCTGTGGAAACCTTTGGTGTGCGGGTCAGCAGCCGGGAGCCAAGAGGTAAGAAGGCTGGCAAGGAAGAGCTCCAGACACCCTAGGTTGAGAAGTGGAAAGTAGATCCGAAGGAATAGGAAATACTTAGCACTGAGCTTGTGAATGAAGCAGACAGGCCTCTCCATCAAGCAGTTAATCCAACCGTGGAAGGTGGGGTCAGAAGTACACTAGTGACATCTTGTCAGCCTAACGGAACACCTGACAAAAACAACCCAAGGAGGTGGCTCTGCTTGAAGGGATACAGTTTGTCGTCCCAGAAAGGCACACAGTGAGTGGTCACACAGCAACAGGAGTGTGTGCCAGCTGCATGCTCACACTTTAGTGGACCAGGAAGCAAGACCAGACTATAAAACCTCCTGTCCCTTCTCCAGGGACCCGCCTCCTTCAGAGACTACTCCTCCTCCTAAAGATCCCGCAGCTTCCCAAGCAGCACCAGATGGGGACCAAGTTTTAAAACATGAGTGTGTGGGAGACATTTCACATTCAAAATGAAGAAACTGACAATGTAATAGAAATGACTAGCAAAGAAACCAGAAACCAGATCACAATGGCAGAAAAGCAATTCAAAATGCATCTAGGGTATGGGGGATGGAGAGACTACTCAGCGGTTAAGAGCACTGGCTGCTGTTCCAGAGGTCCTGAGTTCAATTCCCAGCAACCACATGTTGGCTCACAAACGTCTGTAATGGAATCTGATGCCTTCTTCTGTCATGCAGACAAACATGCAGATGCAGACCAAGCACTCACATACATACATACACATATACATAATAAATCTTTAAAAAAAGCAAAATGTGTCCGTGGGAAACACAACAGAGATAAACCTGGGGGAGTCTAAAGGACTAGACTTAGGGAAGAAGAAAGTTACAAGTCCAGAATTTTGAATCTTGAGTCCTCAGAGAATAATGCCATCATTAGCCACATAGCACAAGTGCAGGATTTCAAAGAGTTTAGAGCCTTCAAGCACTACACACAGGCAACTGACACTCTTGAAGGAAGCGCATGCACACTAGTGTCCTGAAACCAGATACAGCCAGGGCAGAATTCTACCAACAGTCACAGCAATAAGCACAGCTAGAAAAGGAATTCAAATAGATTTCAGGAACACCTTCATCCACATAATCTCCCTAGAAATTCAAGTTTAAAAGATCAGTAATGTGCTGGAGATGAAGCCCAGCTGGGGGAGTGCTCCCTAGCGTGGGGATGAAGCCCAGCTGGGGAAGTGCTCCCTAGTGTGGAGATGAAGCCCAGCTGGGGAAGTACTCACCCAGTATTCACAAAGCATCCATCTCCGGCACGGTCTAAACTTTGGAGGAGTGGTGCACATCTGTAATCCCAACATTCAGGAGGTAGAGGCAGAAGGATCAGGAGTTCAAGGTCATTCTTAGCTGCATAGCAAGTCTGAGACCAGCCTGAAATACGTGAGAAGATGTCAAAAATAAATAAATAATAAATAAACAAACAAAAACCACAATAACGCTAACCCCATTCCCTCAGATACCATATAAAACACAATAAGACATGAGGATGGCAGGAACTGTAAACTCAGGTCTAATATGTATGCCTAACTACTGTCTGTAGCCATTGTTACAAAACAGATTACCTAGCAGTAGTTCTTAAAGAAAAAGCTGTTTGCAGTATAAATGATAACTTAGCAAAAAATTAAATTGGAAGTAAGTATCAGCAGAATCAAGAGGTGAGGGAGAGACAGTGGAAGTATCCATGTTAACAACTAAAACAACAGAGTCATTCACAGTAGCAAAGGATACAGAGAACACATATGAAACCTTTAATACTGAGGGAGAAAGGGGTTAGTAAGTCACTTAGGAACAACCAGTCTTTTAGAAAACACCAAGAGATGATCAACTGGTATGGGCTGAGTATTTCAAAAATTTCAAGTGTTGAGACCCCATTATAAAGGTATTTGAAAATGGCAGCCTTTGAGGGGTACCTGGGTCCTGGGGGCAGAACCTCGTGATAAAAACCATGCATTTATAGGAAAAATCAGAAGAGTACCCGTCCTCTCTCTCCCTTTTACATGTAAGGCATGCCAAGGAGGCAGCTACCTACACCCTGGATCCTCCCCAGGTACACACCACATCTTGCCAGCTCTTGTACGGTGTTTTGTCATAGCCAGAACTAAGAAGTAGGAGTGCTTCCATCTGCAAGAGCCCCGCTGAGAGCTGCTCACATGCGCAGGGTTAATACCGGCTTCTGCTCCCTGCATGGTTTCAGTGTGACCAGCCAGTATACTGCTCCTGCTGCTAGGTCCTCCCCTGCCTGTTGTCATGTCTTCCTCGCCATGATGGACTTCGGCTCTAGAAATGTAAACCAAAATAAAACCTTTCTCTCTAAGTTGTTTCTGTCAGGGTATGTCACAGCAGCAGAATAGCCACTCAGCACTCGGTTTTCTCACCACTAAGGCAGATGCCATTTAAATGTTCAAAGTAGCGTTTGTATGATAATTACTAGTAATATTCAGCTGTGACACTGCATAAATCCTATCCACTCTCCAGGATTTCTTCAGCCTTCCCTGGCCTTCTCAATAAAGCTATAGGATACCCTTGCAATCCACACCTGCTGTTAATTCTCAGATACTGGCACGTCGTCTACATTACTTGGAAATTTAATTACAGCCCACCTCATAAGTCACACCCCAGCTTGTTCCCTCTCAGTCTAGTATCCTGCTCTAAACTTGGCGAAAGCAAAAGAAATCTTTGCAGGCGTTCAACAGTTTATACTTCATCACAGCAAAAAGCCCTTGCGGGTTACAAGAAAGGAAATGACAAGTGATATTTGCCTCTTAAAAGATTGCCCAAGTCCAGAGGCAAGACATCTGGAGAGTGTCTTTTTATTATAAACATGGAGCCAGCTATTAGAGGAAGGAAGAACTTCAGAGCAGGAAGGCCTAAAAAGGCCAAGAGCAGAAGGTCTGATGTAGGGAAGCAATTGTGCAGATGGAGAGAGGTGAGAGGAAATTTTATGGAGGAAGAATCAACAGAACTTGATGGTTATTTTAACACATCCTGGGGTATGGGAAATGAAGAAAGGCTAATGAGTTCCTGAATGCCCAACCTCATGCACCTGTTTCTGACCTTGTCAACCTGCTTCTCTACTTCCTGATGACAGAAGCTGTCTCAAACATTCTCAAGTACGTCTTGGTACCCAGAGATATGTAGTCACAGCCCAAGAGTGACTAATTGAGGCTGCCATGTTACCTTGATGGACACCTAGAACCTCGGCTTCTGTTGTTCTTTCCAGGTACACAAGTAAAGCAACAAGAGCAAAGTGCAGAAAATGAGGCTAAGGACATGAGGCCAGGCTCTGTCAGTAAAGTGGGGGACCTGTAAGGACAAAGACTTGAATTCAATCCTCTGGGACCCATGTAGAAAAGAAAAGCCAGGCTTGGTGGCACACAGTTGTAACCCCAGCCCTGGGGAGGCAAAGATTGAAAGCCCCAGGTCCAAATGAGACCCTGTCTCAAAAACAAAAGTTGAGGCTGCAGAGTCTGCTCATTGGATAAGAACAAAGGACCTGGGTTCATTTCCCAGCATCTGCATGATGGTTCACATCCCTCTATAGCTCCAGTTCCAGTGGATGCAATGCTTTCTTCTGACCTCTAAGAGTACTGGGCACACATGTGACTGATATATATATATATATCATATATCCATACATGCAGACAAAACAATAATACACATAAAATAAAATAAACAAATCTAAAAAGAAACTCCAAGGATGAGAGCACCTGAGGAATGACACCTGAGGCTGACCTCTGGTCTCCATGTATAGTTCACACACACACATGTACCTGCATACATGTGCATCTGGATAAATATGAACATACACAAAAGTGTTTTTAAGAAACGCCTGGGAACTAGAAAAACAATTCATTAACCATTTTAGACAGTGACAAACTGGGTTAATCTTTTCTGTCATTAATAATCATTAGGATTATTTTAGATAGGTATTAGCTAAACATATCAAATTCATTACTTTTTCAGATTTATTTATTTTATGTGTACGGTGTTCCTCTTGTGTGCGGTTCTGGAGGAGGCCAGAATAGGGTGTCAGATCCCCTGGAACTGGTTATAAATAGTTGTGAGCAACAGGTCCTCTGGAAGAGTAGTCAGTGTTCTTAACCGCCGAGCTATCTCTCCAGTCCCCTAACTTGCTTTTGTTGTTGTTGTTTATGGTGTGTGCTGTATGTTCGTGAGCGGAGGTGCACACTTGCCACAGTGCACTGTGAAGGTCAGAGGACAATTGTGGAAGTCAGTTCCCTCTACCCACCATGGGATCCAGGGATCAAATTCAGGTTGTCGGACTTGCATGCAAGTACCACCTCAGCAGCCCAACATATCTAACTTAAGCCAAACTTAGATTATATAATTTAAGACTCTAGCGATGGTTCTTTAGGGGTGGGGCGAGAGATGTAGTCTCACATAGCACAGGTTCTTATCCTGTAGCCAAGGATGACCTTGAACTCCTGATCCTCCTGTTTCTACCTACCAAGTGTTGGGACTATAAACCTGTACCATCACTGCCAGCTTCTAGCAAAGCACCGAATCTGGTGTACTCAAAATCACCTAAAATGTTTTTTTTAATGACTCAGTTGGTTACTTTTTAAACCACTGTGCTTGAACAATAGTTCCAAAATCTTGGCTGACCATAGACATCTTCAAGAGTGCTCTTTGGAAATGCAGAGCCCGTCTAATCTGGATGGGACTCTAGCGTCTTCTTCAGGGGAGGTGTGGAAGCATCTGAATGTTTTCATGTGTTTATGTGATATACACTCAGTCAAGATTGATAGCCATTTCCTCAAAGCAATCCTCGGGTGTGGGTGCCGTATTTTTTTCTATTTTACAAAAGGACAGGGGCTTGGCCAACTTTAGTTCTGGCAAATGCAGTTAATCTTTCCACTGGGTGGTTTGCACTGCATTCCATCTAAATATGAAGCATGTCTAGTATTTGTGCTAAAGTCTTGACATGGAAGATATTAGAGGCACTACCTTGGGATCTGTAGAAGCTCAGACACACCCTGAACAGCAAACAGGCTGCTTCTCAGACACAACACCCTTTCATCTACTTGCTGGAGTACACGCTCGTGATTCTCCATTGTAAAATTTTCAATAAAATGGAAAATGGGATAAAAGCCATGAGATAAAAACACACTTCATACACCTAAACATGCACTGTATCTGCTCAAAATGCAGTCTGAGTACACAACACTTAGTTATTTTCCCTCAAATGTCTCATCATGGCAATATATACAGTTCCTCCTAAAACAATTTCTGACACATATTTACTAAATGCATGCATGCCTGAATGAATGCGCGAGATGTATTAATTCCTGTATGTCTCCCACTAGCCCTGTCTTCACCTTCACTTTTCTCTGTCTCTCCTTTCAAGGTTGAATCTACCTGACCTTCAGAGACACAGTCTGCTTGCTCTTGTTCCAGAAGTGGAATCTGGAAAGCTATTGAGGTCCTCAACTCGCAGCCTCAGCTTCACCTGGGAACTCGTTCCACGTGCAAAGATCAGCCTTCCTTCCTGGCTGAGTCTGAGCCCCTTCAGGTGATGCTAATAGACACAGGCTTTGAGGGCCACAGTGGAAGGGCTGCCCCCACAGGCTTTACTGAGGGAAGATCTGGGTCTGGTCCCCAGAGGGTAGATCTGCTGCTGCTAGTGTGCTGAACCCGTCCTCTGCTGTGATGACCAGGCAGAGCTGCTGCCCATCCCTCTTTAACGGCCTGACTTCCTGTTCTTCCTTTCCATAAACTCCGATCGCTTGAGGCCACCTGAGTACACCAGAGTGCTGTCTGGAATGAATGAAATTACATGCTGTCTGAACAGAATGAAATAACTTTTTTTTTCACGATTCCCATCGTTTGAGTAACTTTAACAATGTAAAACCCTAAATACCCGTGGCTCGAGCTTAGAAAACAGCCCAACACTTCCAGCTGTTGGGTCTTCCCGCAAGGACCACTAGGTGTCGCACTCTGCTTACGTGGCTTTCTTTTGGGACTAAGGTTGGAGTTTAGCTTCCTGTGAAACCTGAGAATGAGACGTTCTAAGAGAAGAGACTGTTCTGAGAGCTAGCTCAACTTGTTTTTGCAAAGAGCTAGATCCAGTCATCTTCACCCTGTCAGAAGTTGCATCCAGTTTTACTCTGTCCTAAGGGAAGTCTGACAACTCCAGCACAATTGTCTACGTTGCTGTAGGTAACTCTACTGCTCAATGGACATTTTGACTCTTTGCAGTGAAGTTCAATAGAATAAATTAAACTTAGAGAAGGTTCCTGAAAATAAATACCTCTAGGTCTCCGTGGAGACCTAGCAATAATCAAGTAAATGTAGGTTTCACAGATTATACAAATCAGCATTTCCTTGGTCACCAGATAACTTTCCTACTGGAAAAGATTTTCTAAAGATTTGTTTTCAAGATGGCGAATGTCTAACTTTTCCTCACCCTTTGAAAGCCAGGTCCTGCGGCACCACCCTGTCAAGTCTCAGCAAACCTTGCTCTGCCCTTAGCTCCCTGGGTTCAGAGCTCCTCAATGCTCCATCCTCACTCTCACACTTCCTGTGAGTTAGGAGAGGGGCGGTGCCAGTCAGTTCTGTATGTGATGGTTTCAGCATCAGCTGTATGTGAGGGGCACAGTAAAGGAACTGCCGGAGTGAAAGCTCCATTGTTAGGGAAGGTTTCTATTGAGATACGAGAGAGAAAGGACAGCCAGAGGCATCTGGAAGAATCCAGAGCAGACAGAGAAAGAAGTAGACTGAACGTGACCAGGGCTAGGGGAACTGGAGAGCTGGAGAGGATAGTGGAGATAGCAAGTTACAGATAAAAGAGTAAGAGATGGTGCAGGAATAGTAAGGACTAGCAGGCTGTAAGGAGGATGAACAGGGCTGGGAGTGGGGGTGACAGAGACCAGCACCAGGGCTTTGCCTGGGGAGGCTGGAGAGCCACACGGGCTTTGATATGCAGCCACAGGTATCTGTCAGTGGATCTCTATGTCCTGCCGGAGGGAAGGGAAATGATTCCTTTTGGCAGATGGGAGCCAGATTCACAAGTTCCTGATGAATGCTGGCTTTTACCTAACCACCAGGAACTGTCCTGTCGTCCAGTTTGAGCTCATTTCTGGATCTCTGGGCAGCCTGAGACCTAACAATTCCCATGTTGAGTTTCTACAGTAAACACTTCACTAGCACACACTGACTGACAAGAACACAGCAGCAGATGAGTAATGAGCACTTTCTAAACAAACTCTTTTTAAAATTTTAAGTAAAAAGGAACCAAAGTATTTATTAGTCAATTCTCTAAAGTAGCAGAACTGACAGAATGAACATACATATTAGAGTGCTTACAGGGCATGGTCTGGGTAGTCCAACATGGCTGTCTCCCAACAGAAAGGCCAAGAATCCAGTAGCTGTTCAGTGCACCAGACTGACGGCTCAGCAGTCCCGGTCTGGAGTCCTGAAGAAGTGGGCTCTAACACATTGGAGGGACGCCTCAGCAACAGGGTGGGTGAACTTGCAAGCACAAGTGAGACCACGCCGGCAAAAAGCAAAATCCTCCCTTCTTCCACCCCCTTTACTGTGAACTGCCAGGAAGGTGTGGCCTAGATTTAGAACTGGTCTGCTGATCTCAAATAATCCAGACTTAGGGTAGGTCTTTCAATCTCAAAAGATCCAAACAAGAAAATCGCTCACAGATGTGCCCAACTTCTTGGGTTTTAGTTGATTGCAGATGTAGTCAAGTTGACCGCCTAGATTAGCTACCATTGTACTTTTAAAAATAATAAGGAACAGTCAAGAGTGCTTGCTGCTGATTCAGAGGTCCTGGGTTTGGTTCCCAGCACATGGTCCCACATGGTACCTCAAAACTCCAGTCCCAGGGGACCTGACACCCTCTTCTGATCTCCACAGACACTAAACACACATGGTACACATACAGGCAAAATATCCATACACCTAAAAATAAATAAATTTTAATAATAATAATAAAAGTTTTCCTCCATTTAAAATTCTGGACTCCATGATTCTTTTTGTTCCACTCATTTATTCATTTATTTTGTGTATGTATCGCATACAAGTGGAGTCAGGACAACTTGCTCCTACTGTGTAGGCCCTGGGGCCTCAGCGTGGGCTGTCAGGCACGTTAGAAGATTCTTTACCTACTGAGGTGTCTCTGGAGCCTGGCTCCATCATTCTTGAAGGCTTCCACTGTGAGTTTTCTCCTTTAACAGCTGAGATGTCTCTCCAACTCATGATTCCACTGTCCTTGATTGCCAAATTAATGGTCTCCCAAGAAATTATACCCTCTATGGGAAGAGAAGGTTAATTCTGGCTAGCACCTTAGAGCCCAAGGAAAAAGAAAATACCACAAATGCTTAAGAGATTCTCCCATTGCCTTAGAAGCCCTCCCATGTCCTTAGAGACTGCCTTAGAGACTTCCTGTGTCCTTGGAGACACAGGCTAGGCAGGCTCTTATTGCTTAGATAATCTCAGATTGCCTTAGAGGCCCTCCCATGGACTCAGAGAGCCTCTTCCAGTCTCAGAGATCCTCCAAATACTTTCCTATCTTTTATGTGGCTCATAATCATGACTTTCACATAGAATAAGTGGCCAATGAATGTAGTTTCACAATTTAGGAAAATGCAGAGCCTCAAAATCTTCGATATTGTTAGCAAATACCAGTACTCACTTAAACAAAGATACTGCTGAGAAGCTCTGGGTCTCCAAGCTGCTGCTAGTCATTTAATTTTATCTAAACATAAACCCTGTTAACAGAGGTTTTGGGGAAGAAAACACCATGTACTTAAATGAGAATAAGAAAGGAAGCAATCAGACTTCTAGAAGGCCTAGAGGGGTGGCTCAGAGGTTAGAAGGAGCTGATGTTCTTGCAAAGGACCCAGGTTCAATTCCCAGCACCAACTTGTGATTCACAGCCATCTGTAGCTCCAGGCCTAGGGAATCTGACACCCTCTTCTGACCTCCACATACATCAAGTGTACATGCAGGAAAACAATACACACAAGATAAAATAAGCAAATATAATTTGTTTTTAATTCCATCACTCAGGAGGCAAAGACAGGTAGATCTCTGAGTTTGAGGTCAGCCTGGTCTACAAAGCAAGTTCCAGGACAGCCAGGGCTACATAGAGAAACCCTGTCTTGAAAAAGCATTTTAAAAAAATGAATATTTGCATTTTAAAAATATTTTTAAATGCTAAAAGTGTGAACAGCTGTGTTGGTTTATTTACTATTTACCTGAAATGAGCTTGGCACTGTTATCTAGGTTGCATATGCATACTTCTAGAGAAGTATGTGGTATTGAAATCTAAATTACCAAATTCATACATAATGGTATTCAGAGGTACTTGAATTTGGATGACTACAATCCTGAATTTATAAAAAGAGAGGCCAGCATATTTGCAAATCTTGTTCAGACTCTCCTTGAGGTAGTGCCTGTCATGTCTGATACAGGAAAGGGTCTTCATCTGATGTCAGCTTCATGCTCTTGAACTTCTCAGCCTTCAAAACTATGGACTAATTAAGCCTCTGTGTTTTGTAAAGTACACAGACTGTGATATTGAGTTATAGGAAACCAAACCAAAATTGGCTGGATTAATTGGTTACAGTTACCAACAATCATTTGACCATCTTTTTTTTTAATGTGCCACCCAGCCTAATGGTCTTCTATCTTGTGGACAAAGACATGTACTTGGTCCTTGTAGTCTGGTAGGGATTCTGGGGTGGTCTGGTCTGTTTGGAAATTCCTCCAAATCAGGCCATCGGTGAAACTGTTCCCTGCCTGTGACTAACTGAAGGTGTTTGGATATGTGGCGAGCTGGTGTGATTAGCTAAATCATTTCCATTTAAAACTCGAGTGGAGTTTCTAACTTCACAGATGCAAACACTTTTCCATTAGGTGGGAAACAGTTGTCTTCAGGGTTGGTTTGGAGAGGACTGGCCATGGCCTGAGAGTTTCTTTTGGACTGTGCTGCTCTAGAGGTTTGATTGGGTGCAAACTTGAGCAGTTTTCTTTTTGGAAAATTGGATAATAACTTTTCATCCACGTCCGGTTGCTGTGGGAGTCTTCTGAGACAGTGGACGACATACCAGGCCTACAGCAGAGAAGCAGCGACAACTATATGGTCCCAGTCAGGCCCTGGTGGAGGTGTTGGGAGTCTCACAGCTTAGTATTTCCCATCTTGCCTACGAGGGTGACCAGAGAGAAGGCTCACAGGAAGGGGTAGTGCACATGAGAAAAGTTAAAGTCTACAAGCCTTTGATTGGCTAAACTCCAAATTTTTGTCTTCTCAACATGTGACTCAATAGATGTCAGGAGAAGAAAAAAAATGAATCTTCTCTGCTCAGCAGAGGCGATCAACAGAGAACACACGACCTTCTGGGATGCTGGAGAGGAGCCTAGGTCCAAATGCCAAAAAAGACCTAATCAGGGGAAAGCTTAACAGATGGGGTTCTGGGAAAAGCAAAGCAAAAAGAAACTCTCAAAACAGGAATAAGTTTAGCATATGCAGTAAATCAAAAACATTCCATCTTTACTGACTGTTAAAAAAGGACAAAGGGGTTTCAATACACAGACCCAGAGAGACTGTGCAACAAGAAGGGCCCCAGTGGGGACACAGAGATCTCCCTGGTAAAGAGGAAATAGAACAGACAGGGTAAGTGGACTGGGGAGGAGAGGAATGGGAAGAGAAGGGACCAGGTTGGGAAGAGAGATGGAGGAAAAGTATATATGAAAAGACTGGAATTGTAGGACATTTAGGGGTGATCAGGAAACATAGGACAGTTGAAACTCATTGGAATCTATGGGGGAGACCCTGGCGAGGACCTCTAGCAATGGGAGATGGGGATCCTGAACAAACCATCTACTGTAACCAGGCATGGCTTCCAGTGGTAAGACTGGAACACCATCCCAGCTACAAAACCTTCAACCTATAACCTACCTTCCCTATAGGATCTGCTGAGACAATGGAATGGCAGAACCCCATGCCACTGGAAAGAACCTATGTCTGCTACTGGAGGGCAGGGCAGGAAAGAGACATGATGGCCACAAGATGATTCCTAATGATATCCAGCTCTACTCATAGATTGTGCCTAACCCATTCTTCATCAGAAAGGCTTTCTCTGGCAGCTGATGGGAGCAGATGCAGAGGCCCAGGGCCAAGCATCTTGCAGAGCTCAGGAAACACTATGGAAGAAGAGGAGGAGTGATTTTGGAGATCAGAAGGGTTGAACACCAGGAGAACAAGCCCCATGAAGTCAACTAACCAGCACTCTTGGGGCTCACAGAGCCTGAATCAGCAGATATGGAACCTGCAAGGGTCTCCTAGATGTCTTGTGGTTGTCTGGCTCGGTGTTCTTTCAGAGATGCCACAGACTAGGGGAGGGGGGTCCTCTGACCCTTTGCCTGCCCTTGGGACCGTTTTCCTCTTGCTGAGTTGCCTAGTCCACCCTTGATGCAAGGATTAGTGCCCAGCCTTGTTCCATCTTGTCATGCCCCTGGGAGGATTGCTCTTATCTAGGGAGAGGTGAGTGAATAGATTTGGGGTAGAGGGGAGACGGGGGGAGCTTGGAGGAGAGGAAGGAAGGGGGGTCTGATATATATTATACCAGAGAGGAAAAATAATTTTTTAAATTCCATCTTGGCCAGTAAGTGATTAGTGATGGGGAGTGAGATGAGTCGGAGTGGGAAGAATACCCACAACGCACTTGCTGGCCCTTGTGAGCCAGAACTGAGAACTGTCATTGTATCCCCAAGTACTAGGAGAAGTGGGAAGTTTGTTTGTTTATCTGTCTGTTTGTCTGTTTGTTTGTTTGAGACAAGGTCTCACTATGTAGCTCTGGCTGTCCTGGAACTCACATTGTAGACCAGGCAGGTCTCAAACTCAGAGATCTACCTGCCACTGCCGCCTGCGTGCTGGGATTATAGGAGTGTGGTACTAGCTGGGTGGTGGCAACACTCACCTTTAATCCCAGCACTCAGGGTTATGGTTAGGGGAGGCAGAAACCGGAGGATCTCTATGAGTTCGAAGCCAGCCTGGTCTAAAATGTGAGTTCCAGGACAGCCAGAGTTACAACAGAGAAACCCTGTCTAAAAAAAAAGTGTGCTACTATGCCCAGCTTGAGAAATGTGAGGTTTTTTAACAGATGAGTAGATCATCTGATTTTTAAAGACCTGACTGGCATAGTAGCCATAGCAACAGCAAGGTGACAGAATGAGACAGACTGAGGAATTTAAAATTTCGTGAGTTGGAGAGTGAAGCTGGGCAGTTCCTGGGTGTCCCTCCACGTCATGACCTGGTTACACAATGGTGGCTGGTGCCCACCAATGCCCTTTCTCGTGTGTTGTGACTGGGTCACACCTTGATGAACTGTGGACATCCCTCTTTATATGCTGTGAGTTTGTAAGCTCCACAGTACTAAAAGGTCAGGGGCACCGAGCTCATCACAGTGTACAATGCTTCACCAATCAGCAGCAATGTGTGCTGAAATAGAAATGTATTTGCTTTGGACTGAAACAGAAAAAACAGTTACACCTTACTGGATGTGGGCACTCCAGTGATTTTTACTTTTTAGGAAAATGTATAAATAATTGGGAATTTTTGCAATGAATAACTTATAGCATGTTAAAGAACGAACTGGAAAAAAACTAACTAGATAAAGAAATGTTATTAATGGTTCCATGTGGGCTGTGCTGAATGGAAAATGCTAAGAGAATCTAAAGAGATACTAAATGAAGGCAAGACAGTAACCAGTGTTCTTACTCAGTTTTATGCATATAAAAATTCTTAAAAGTGATCCAAACAGACAGTTGGCCTAGAATCAACCCAGCTTTCCACCCTTTGCAGCAGCTTCCAGACAAGATCCAGAACTAAGCTGGGGCCATGAGGGAGGACACTAGTGGTCCCAACTGTACTCCCCTGTGTCAGGTTCCTCTAAACAGTCTCTCTGGGAAGAGCCCATAAAATGTAAAACTGTAAAATAAATACACTCCTTGTTTGGTTCTGGTTCTCTTTTCATTCCCTGCTGTGATGTAGGCATCTGTATCATGCTAAGTCTATGAGCTTTGGTGCCTGAATGATAGGGCAGCAGTGTGCCACTGACACCTCAGAAAGCCCAGGAGTCCCGGGTCGAGTCCCAGAGCTGACATGGCAATGGGGCATGCTGTCCCGAGTTTGCCGTCTCTGAAGTAGGATTGACAGGAATAACTGCTCCACAGAACTGAGTTAGAGGAGCAAAAGCTGGAGATGCAAGCTCTGTAGCCTAAGAATAAACACCCAAGAGATGGGGAACCATGCCCTGTTCCTGGAGATCTAGTCAGGAGATCTGACAACAGCTTTCCTTTTAGAGAGCAAGAAGAAAAAAGCAGAGAAGGGAAAGGCTTAATAGAATTCAGTCACGTGCATAATTAAATGCTACATCTGAAGAGGCAGCGAAGTCTGCAGAGAAAAGTGGCCAAAGGCCAGGTTTCTTCACAGAATAGGAGGCTGTAAACTTAAATTTTCTAACCACAGCATATATACAGATGTGTGTTCCTGAAACCTGACTGACAGGTTTTCTTCAAAAAGTCTCAACTCTCACACTGCTCACTCTCTGCCCGCATCAGCTACTCAAAGTAGAGACTAGTCTTTTGCTTTAAAGTAGCACACACTACAGCCAGGTGTGGTGGTGCATGCCTGAGATCCCAGCACTAGGGAAGTGGAGGCAGGAGGATTGCTGTAGGTTCCCTATCAGTCAGGGTTACACAGCAGCATCTTGTCAAGGGTAAAAAAGGAGATGCTGGGCGATGGTGGTGCATGCCTTTAGTCCCAGCACTCAGGAGGCAGAGGCAGATGGATCTTTGTGAGTTCGAGGCCATCCTGGTCTGCAGCATGAGTTCCAGGACAGCCAGAGTTACAACAGAGAAACCCTATCTCGAAAAAAAGAAAAATATTTTTAAAAAGTCAAACACTGAGAGCTCAAGAGGTTTCATGCAACCACCAAAGAGCCAAGGTGCTCAAGGAGAATGGAGACCTTGTCCAAGTTGTTCAGCAAGCTATGACAGCATCTGAGAGGACACAGGGGTCTCCTGAGCTGCTTGTCCTGTGTGACTCGCTTACACCTCAGTGGACCTGGAGGAAGCAACGTTTTCTACTTTCTTTCTTAACTTATTCCTCCTATTTAAAACAAGAACCTTCCCACCTGCTACCAATAACCACCCTTGTCAAGTTGGTAGAATTAGGATCACCATGGAAACCTCCGCGCGCGCGCGTGTGTGTGTGTGTGTGTGTGTGTGTGTGTGCGCGCGCGCGCGCGCGCGCGCGCAAGAGGGCGTTTCCAGAAAAGTTTAAGACTAGTGGGAAGAACCGCCCTGAATGTGGGTCCTGGGTCCTGGGCTGGATCAAAAGGAGAAAGTGAGCTAAGCACCAGCAGCCATCTTTCTGTGCGGCCTGACTGGTGCAGTGACCCGCAGCTTCCCGCTCCTAGCTTTATGCCTTCTCCACAGTGCTACATAAGCTCCTCCGTTAACTTCCTTTTGTGGGGGAGGCTGCCACAGCAGCAAGAGAGTAACTGACACACCGGTCCTCTTCTTCATTCCCAGTGAAAACCTTCAAATCTGCACCCTCTCCCTGCCGAGTGCACAATCTCTCTGCTCCTGACCCATCTGTGCTCTGCACCCTCTCCCTGCCGAGTGCACAATCTCTCTGCTCCTGACCCATCTGTGCTGGGACTCACAGGAGTCACAGACATTTGTGAGCAACAGTAAGTAAGCTTTCACTTAGTCATGGAAGTTGCCAGATCTTTATGTAAGTTATCAGATTTTGGTTTCCACAACCTTACAGGAAAGCGTCATAACTCTGCATAACAGATGCTAACCTGGAGATGTGCTGGTTTGTTCTAAGTCTGTTTTCTATGTAAAACATGTATCCTTGAGCTACAGCACACTGATAAGCATTTTGTAATGGTGTTGAAGGCCATTTTTTAAACTTGTAACATTTGTCTGTATGATTGAAATAATTTTATAGTTTGGAAAAGCATTATTTCCAAGCACTCCCACCACAGTGAACACAGGAGGTGTACTTGCTTTGCTGTCTGTGTTTTTTGTTGTTTTTGGCAGTGTTTGATGTTTCTATGAACTCTTCACAGAGGATGTTTTGATCATATTCACCTACTTCCCCCAACTCTTCAGATCTACCTCCCTATCCACCCAACTTCGTGTCTCTCTCTTTAAAAGAAATCCACCTAGTCCAATGTGTGCTGCGCAAGTACTCTTGGGTGTAGGGCCTGCCTTGGAGTGTGATCAACCTACCAGGAATCACACACTTAAGAAAACTAATTCACCATCACCCAGTAGCTTTCAATTGCCAAAAGCTTCTCAGTTAGGAGTGGGACCTCATGCCTACCTCCCACTCACCCCCATGCCACAATTTTGTCTGGTTAAAGTTTGCAAAAGTCTTGTACATGCTATCAAAATCACTGAGTTCACATGTGCAACTTCCCCATTGTGTCTGGAAAACAGTGCTTCCTTTTGTAGGCATCCACTACCTCTGGATCCTACAATCTTTCTGTTCCCTCTTCACAAGATCCCTGAGCCTTAGTGGGGAAAGGTATGATGCAGATGTCCCATTAGGAACAAGAATCTGCAGTCTCCTATTCTCTGTACCTTGGCCAGTTGTGAATCTCTGTGTTAATTACTACCCACTGCAAGATGAAGCTTCTCTGATGAAAGGTGAGAGATTCACTAATTGATGGGTCCATTTAGCCGAAAAATAACATTAGGTTATCCCCTGGATAACTGTCTTGTGGAGTGAGGATTCCCAGAACTCATGTAAACTCCAGCATGGCAGCACATGTCTGTAACCTCAGCCTTGGTGAGGTGGGCAGATCCTTAAGGTTCATAGACGATTTGATAAGCTTCAGGTTCAGTGACGGGGGGGGGGGGGTCCTGTCTCAAAAAATATAAAGTGGAGAATCACAGAGGAGAGAACCCAACAGCAACACTGGGCTTTCCCTATGCACGCATGCATACACAGAGAGAGAGAGAGAGAGAGAGAGAGAGACCACACACACACAGAGAGAGAGAGAGAGACAGAGAGATAGAGATACCCCCATACACACAGAGAGAGAGAGCCCCATACACAGAGATAGATATCCCCCCACCACACACACACACATGGAAAAAAAAGAGAAAGAATAAAGGGTCAGGGAATCATAACTTCCAATAACCTAAGGGTCCCCCATAGACCGGCTGCTTAGAGGTAGCATTACCTCTTGATATCAGCCTTCTGGAATGCAGTCTTTAAAACACCAAACTTTGGGAAACATTCCAGATCCAAATGACAATTTTATATGCAAAATTTTTAGTGTGTTTGTAAAAGACATCATTTCTAAAACATAACTGTGTTTGTGATAGAAAGCAGGCCACAGCTCTTGTGTGCTGGTTGCTGCTATGAGTCTCATTCAAGCAGCATAGTGTTGAAAGACAGAAAGTATTCAGTCCAGCACAGACCAAATGCCATCTAACCACAGCAAATGTACCCAAGATGTCCTACTACCTGAAAGTGTGTTGTGAACAGTTCTTGTCCACCCAGTCCCAGGAGGCCTCTGTTGCTTCAGAACAGTGGATGCCACAGCATTGGGGCCGGCTCTGACTCTCTAAGCCTCTGTTTTTAATCTTCCTCACAGAGTAACAGAATTTAATAAGTGGCTCTGACATGTTGTCATACTAGAGCACATGGGATTACTTGGGTAGAAACTGGCCTTGTCTCACTCAATAATGAAGCTGTTTTGTTTACTATGATCTACAGTTTCATTTTAAAACTAATATGACTGCCAAATTGTAGGTTCTAAAGCTATTTTTCCTTAGTGGCAGCATTGCTGGGTGAATGGATTCAAAATGTTATTGGCTACAATAATTTTGGCCCAAGAGCCAGTCAATTCAAATGCAGACACATGAAACCAAGTCACACATTTTAAACCATTAAAGTAATTGGATAAGGATCAAAATCCTGGAGAGCTTCTACATTGATTTCATTTTACCCAGGATCAGGGTTAGTACATTTCAAAGTAATCAGACACTGAAATCAGTATGTCATGGACAGAAACAATGATCATCTGTAGAAGTCATTGTCATTGGTCATCTTTCTAGTGAGACCATGGAGGCTAGGTACCCAGGGGCCGTTATGTTTACAGACATTCTCTGAGTAGTCACCCGCTTTCAACACTTTATATGTTCCTGTCTGGAATGTCTATGCCCCATGCAGAGGCTTTTCCTCATTGGTGTCCAGGCAGTGATGTTGCCCAGGACCCCTGCTACTTGCCTTCTAAAATACAACACAAGATAAACTCTTTCCAGCAAAATATTGGTTATCCTTCTTGACATAGCCAAGTCCAATTTTAACCCACTGCATACCCAGCCAGGATTTTCCAGGGTCCCACGTATTCCTGTAATGACTTCTTGCCCCCAAGAGCTCTCAGTAGCACCTCTCATGACTGGAGTGTTTCATCATGGAAGCGTGGGTTCATTTCATAGAGAAGGGGAACAGAACAGACAAACAACTTACACAGTAAGCTTCTGTGAAGATTCAAGGAGAGTAGGGGAGGTTGTCTAGTAGTGACCACACAGAGCATCAGTATTCACATAAGTACTTCAGCATATCCCTGAGGCCATCCCATCAGACAGAGCTCCCCTCCCTCCTTCCTTTCTGCTGTGGGAAGTCTGAAGGAGCATTCTTGTGACTTGTACACACACACACACTCCACTCCCGTGTTGGACCTATTTTGATAAGGAATGTCTTAGGTTTTATTTACTTTTTTATAACTTTCTAGCACCTTGATCTAGGCCTGACATCTAGTAAAAATTTAATAAATATTTGTTGATTAAATGAATTTTTAAAAAAAGATCTGTACCTAAACAAAAAAATTGGCAAATTGAGTTTGTGTTCTTAAGTTAAGGTGTTTATTCTATCAATGTTTTGAATGTTTAGCTGTTTCCCTGAACTATTTTGAGTAGTTATAAAGGCCCAGAATGAAGAGGTCCTTTAAAAAAGTTGAGGCTTGGCACCATGAAGAGAGCCCAGGAGAGGCTATTGGTGAAAGTGCAGCCTAGTTGCAGCAAGGGACCCCAACAGTTTTTGAGATGCCAGTACCATGGGATGGCCACCAAGAACAGCAGCAGCAGTGGAGTGGAGACACCCAGAGCCTGTAGGACAAACTGTGTGTGCTACAGAAGGCAGAGCCAGAGAAGTGACCCAAGGCCTTTGAAGGAGCCCAGAAGATCCTGAGTGAATTCCAGATAAGAGGACATTGAATGTTTTTCTGCTGTCCAAAGACATTGTGAAAAGCTTGATAGAGGTTTGGTTTCATTTGGTCCTGTGCATTAGCAACACTCATGACTGTTCCTCCTGTAAATAGTTTTGCTGGTGTAGTGTTAGATTGACTTGTAGAGATTGACTTATACAGAAAAGGGGAAATGTTGGCGAAGTTTATTTTTAGTTAAGTTTGAAAATGTTTTATGCACTGTTGAGTGAGGGACTGCGTTAAGTCTTGGCGTTCTGTATTGTCTGCAGGTGTTGGATTTCTGTGGGGATGTTTGATTGCTTATGATCTGCACCTGAGGAGTTCAGAATCAATAAAACACCTGAGCTGAGAGCTCAGCGTCCACTGTCGATGGAATATAGTGCTAGCCAAGACCGTGGTTCCTCTGCTGAAGTCCAGCAGCGTTTGTAGATATTAGGCCCAGGTCTCCTTGCTGAGATGCCCCAGCAGCAGTGTATTACTGCACCACCACGGCCAGTCTATGGGGTGCTGGGGATTGAACTCAGGGCTTCATGCATGCTAAGCATCCTCTCCTAATGAAGCTACTTTTCCAGTCCTCCATACACGTTTTTTTTAACCAGACAAATATTAATTCATCCTTCAGTAATCTTTCTTTAATTCTCTGCTATGGAGTGAATGTTTGCTGTACAACCCCCTGCCTTCACCCCAGTTCCTACTCCTACCCTCATATGATGAAGCCCAGTCTTCCAGTGCTGTGGAACTTGAGGTGGGGCCTTCAGGAAATAATTAAGATTACATGAGGTTATGAGGTTGAGCTCCAGTGATGGGGTTAGACATCTCATGAAAACTTTTATAATGTCTAAAATAATAGCTTGGAAGGAGTGATCAAGGCTAAGGACCTGGAGATGGAAGATCAGATTTTCTTGCAATATCCAGTGAGCTGGATCTAATTACATAGTGTATGTTCCCTTTATCTCAATACCAGACAAGATTCTTTCAGTTACTAAGAGCAGCAACAACAAAAGATAAAAAAAAATTAGCTTAATAAAAGCAAAAACAAAAGAGTAAGAAAGAAGGGGAAAGGAAGAAAAAGAGAAAGGAGGAGGGAGGAAGAGAGATGAGAAGAGGAGAGGAGAGGAGAGAGATGAGAAGAGAGGAGAGGAAGAGAGATGAGAAGAGGAGAGGAAAGGAGAGAGATGAGAAGAGAGGAGAGGAGAGAGATGAGAAGGAGAGAGGGCAGCAGGAGGAGGAAGAGAAGGAAAGGAAAGGGGAGGGGGGGAAGCAGGAGGAAGAGAGGAAGACAGGGAGCAAGAGAAGCAGGAAGAAGAGCAGGAAGAGAAGTGAGTGAGGGCTTGCTCACAGGACCCACATGTACCATCATAGATCTATGTTTTAGGATGGATCTACCGGAGCCTGGTTCCACCTCTTGGAGATGCCACCTCTGCATCTTCTTCTCAGACCGGTGTCCCCTTCACGGTGGGGAAGTGGCTGCACTAGTACACACCATACCCTGGCAGGCCGAAGCCACAGGGGATGAGAATGTACCTTTTCTGGTAGCTTTCCACGAGAGTCTGATCTTAGACCAAAGTTCAACTAGAACCACTATAGACAGGAGGCTAACAGGGTGGGTTAATGATCGTCTGTGCTCACCATGAGAGTTCTCCCCAAACAGAATAAAGTATTAGAGCATAGCATATGTTGCCCAAAGATAGTTGAGTGGGCTGGACAGTTAACACAGGAAGGCCCACACCAATTGGTTAACAAAACCACTCTGCAGTTTCAGGTATTTTGCCTTTTGCAAATGTTATTTATTTTGAGACTCAAAACCACAAGAGGAAACTTGGCATTAAATAGTTTTTATTTACTTGTTTATTTGCCGTACAGAGGATTGAGCCTTGCACATATTATGTGCATGTTCTACCACTGAACCGCACCTTAACATTTTTATTGTTTTTGTGTTTTTGAGACAAGGTCTCCATATGTAGCCCTAGCTGGCCTGGAACTTGCTTGGCATGTAGATCAGGCTGACCTTGAACTCACAGAGGCTTACCTGCCAAGTACTGGGGTTAGTTGTGTTCTACCACACCCGGCCTTTTACAATACTTCTTAAAATAAGATGCCAGAGGTGCTATTGATTCTCTGACATTGGAAAAAAAAGAGCAGCAGTTTATTAAAAGACAATTTAAATGTAAGTTTGTGTTTGTGTGTGCAATGTGTGGGCCTGTATTCATGTGCACATGTGTGCACATGGAGGGCAGAGATTGGCACCAAATGTCTTCTTCTGCTTGGGACCTTTTGAGGTAAGGTATCCCACTGAACATGTGGCCAGGCTAGCTGGCTAGTAAATCTGGGATCCCTGGTCTATGTCCCCAGCACTGGGATTACAGTCACATACTTGGCTTTTTACCCAGGTTGAGGGGATCCAAACTCAGATCTTTGCACGATAAGCACTTTACCAACTGAGCTATCGCTCAGCCCCTCAACATAGATCTTATGCACAGCGGTTAAGGAAAGTGCTCAGGGAAAGAATGGCATGCCCAAGTGTGAGTAGGGGCTTCTCCAGCTGGAGCCGAAGGTGTCTTCACATTAGCCGTATATGTCATTTTGGCAGCTCTCAAGTTATATGTCAGAGGGTTGTTAAGTGCTGTCTCACTCTCTCTGTCTCGCTCTCTCGCTCTTTCCCTCATAAGTGAGGTTATAGGGTTGCTCTGGAGATGCCTTAGATGGGATTGCAATCTGAGACGTAAAACTGAGAATCACAAAGGTGACATAAGGGTTTAGGACTTTTCTTTCCTTCTTTCCTTCCTCCCTTCCTTCCTGCCTTCCTTCCTTCCTTTTTTCCCTCTCTTCCTCTCTTCCCCCCCCCCCCCCCGTCTCTGTCCATCTCTTTCTTCTGCAAAAGAAGTTTTTGGTGATATTCCTAGAAATCTGTAGGTTTACAGCTGGAAGAGAAAAGGCCTAACACAAATTTCACTGGTTGTATTGTAATTCTTGATTCTCAACCCGTGAGAAGCACCTTTTCTTTCCCACATGTCTTAGGTTCCTATTGCTGTGATAAAACAACATAACCAAAGCAGCTCGGGAAGAAAGGTTTTATTTGGCCTACTGTTCTACATAGAAGTCCATCATGGAAGGAAGTCAAGGCAAAAACTCAAGTCAGGAACCTAGAGGAAGGAATTGAAGCAGAGGCTATGGAAGAGAGCTGCTTATTGGCTGGCTCTCCATTGCTTGGTCAGCCTGCTTTCTTATTTTTTTAATTTTTATGTATGATTTTATGTACATAGTGCTTCTTCTGCATATACACCTGCACGCCAGAAGAGGGCGTCAGATCCCATTACAGATGGTTGTGAGCTACCAGGTGCTTGCTAGGAATTGAAACCAGGACCTATTGAAAAGCAGCCAGTACTCTTAATCGCTGAGCCATCTCTCCAGCCCATCCTGCTTTCTTGTACAACTCAGGACCATCTACACAGGGGTGGCACTGCCCGCAATGAGCTAGGCCTTCCCACAACAATCACCAATCAAGAAAATGGACCAGATGTCAGTTAAGGTCCCTTCTCCCAGATGACTCTAGCTTGGTCAAGTGAACATAAAACTAGCTATCACCACATCTCCATAAGTTTCCACTTTCTGGCCTTGCTTTTCCTTCTAACTCCTTAAACTCTCTAGGAAAAAGTAACTACTTTTGCTGAAAAGAAACATTGTAGCAGGAGGGAAGGGAATGCATTACATATCATGTCTATATTATGTATTATACACATTACATATTGTAACCAACACATCTCAGCCATGGCTGCTGTTTTAGATTGGCTTGGAGGAGCTTGATATTAATGCCCACAGCATGAATTTGTAGTGTGTAAATCAGGACCCTTTATTAGACCAGCACATGTCCACCCTTCTCCAAACAATTGCCCTCAGCTGTCCAGAGCTACTCTGCCATGGAAATCTCCTGTATCTCCTCTCTCCATTCTGTCCTGCCCCTACTCTGATGCATTACTGTTATCAAGCAGCTGTTGTCCCCCAGGATGAAGTGCCTTTAATTCAGAGTCTACCTCCCTAGGAGCAAACCAAGACTAGATCTGCTCTGTTCATTTATTCCAAATGAAGAGCTCTGTCCTTCATTTTGAAGTGAAGTCCCACTTCACCAGCCTGCTATTTTTCCCAACTAGAAACCGAGGGGTTTTATTAAGAGGCTCTAATTACAGCCTGACTCACAATTCTAGGACTGTGGCTTGCTAGCCTTTTGAGAATCCTGTATGCTGGACTAAGGATGCTGTGCCAAATAAGGAAATGAAAGGTCAGGAGACCAGGGTTCTAGAGCAGTGGCATAGGCTGGGTTGTGGCCGCTGAGGGCTTCTAATGAACTGTAGTTGAAGGTGTGTGAACAGCTGAGCTAGTATGTGAGGGGTGAAAATGAGCCCTGATTATTTTCCCTAGTTGAAGAAACTTATACAAAGTACTGAAACAAAACAAACAGTAATGAAACCGGACTTTCCAATTCCCTAGCTGTACATCATGCACTGTTACAGGCACACTGGGCCAGGACAGGAGTGACTGCAGTACCTGAGGGCTCTGACTGGAACAAACTTAACAATTACTTTGTGAGACATAAAATAACATCAAACAGAACATGTTTATCAAAAAGAAGAATGAAGGCATGCTGGCAATTCTATTATTTTTATTAAACACCTTTCAATTTCTATTTAGAAGCACTCAATTTTTTTTTCACAGTAAGTCTGTAGTTGTATGAAGCAAATGGAACTATAACTACTATTGAGAATTCATCCTTATGCTAGGTGGTGGTGCTGCACACCTTTAATCCCAGGCAGAGGCAGGCAGATATCTGAGTAGGAGGCCACCCTGATTGATTCCAGGACAGCCAGAACTACACAGAGAAACACTGGAAGAAGGGGGAGAAGGGGGAGAAGGAGGAGAAGGAGGAGATGAAAGAGATGAAGAAGAAGAGGAGAGGGAGGAGGAGGAGCTCATCCTTATGCAAGGCACATCTATAGTAACAGGCTATTTCTGCTCTCTGTAAATAAATCAGGTCAGTTAGGACCACTCTCTTGCCAAAATGCATTAATTAAAAAAAATGTTCCCCATTCCACTGCCTATTCCTCATGTAATTATCATATCTCAGAACAAACTTTGACCTAAATTTCCAAAAGAACTGATCGTTTTATATAGTTTGCCTATAATAGAAGTCACTAGTAAGCTTTTCTTTTTTTTAATGTACAAAGATTCAAGGGTGCACTGAGAAGCAAGAGTCATTTCTTCCAGGAGTAGATTCAAGGAAGAGATTGGGTACAGTCTCATGAGCATATTGAACATATTAAGTTCTCAGTCTCTACAAAGATGTGTCCTCAAACACCTCAAACATAGACACCTTGGAGTGCCCATTCAAGACAGGCTAAGGTCTGCTCTCAGCTTCGTTTGTGGGATTTCAACAGTGCAAGGAAAGCACCTCGGGGTTGAAGTGTACCTTGTACAGCATGCTGTATGAAACAGCTCACTGAAAAAATGTCCTGGAAGTCTGACCTCAACAGACTGTCTCCTCCACAGCCTGTGTACTAAGAGGGAGGCTGGGCGAGTTTCAAAACAGAATCACTACTTCAGTGTCAACTGCTACTGTAAGGAGGTGTGGTTACAGGTAACCTAAAGCTGCAGTTAAACTTTGCCTCTAGTAAACTTAGCAGTCCCTTCTCAGACTGCAGAACAACATCTATGGCATGGCTGTGATGGTTAATTTAAGTGTTGGCTGGTTTCTCGGTTGTTTGGTCAATAGCAGGCTAGATGCTGTTGTCAACATAAATGAAATTAACCCTGCAATGGAGCCTTCCCCAACCAGTAGGCTTTAAGACCCAAATACAGGTTTCCTTAAAGAAAAAAAAAATTGCCCCAAATCCTCAACACATAAACTATTCCTGTTTCCAGTTTGCTGGAATGTTCTGCAGACTTGAGACTCAATCTCTGTGATCCTATGAGCCATACAGACACACAGGCAGAGAAAGTGCATGTACACACACACACACAGAGTTCTCTTAGTCTGTGCAACCCCTGACAATCACAATAGTCATTTAATTCTCCCAGAAGTCCTAAGACACTGAACTTAATGGCTGGACCCTATGTAAATGATAGAAGTTGGGCTAACCTACCTAGGAATGAACCTCATCTGCATTCTACAAAGCTGGAAGATATCTTGTCTTGAACTTGCAGGAAATCATACTGCTCTCTCAGAAGTCATCCAGAAGGTGAAGTTAGTTAATACCAGGACTTGGTGAGTAACTAATGGCTGGCCTAACTTTACATCATTGTGGCTAAAACTAAGCCAAGTATGCTGGCTACTCACTCACAAAGAAAGCCTGCTTCCAGTGAGAGCTGCAGCTGCCCCAGCCAACAGACTGAGTTGCCCGCACTTGATCCACAGCCAGCTGTAATATGCCTAATGAGACAGGAAGCTTTTGGCTACAAATAGTCTTAAAAATCTAATTGTTGGACTCAGAACCTGTTCATAATCATTTGCTCATAATGCAGTGTGCCCAACTATGGAAAACCATGGGTTGTTTTGTTTTGTAGCAGAGTGTGTGTAGATTTAGTAAGGAAAAAATGAGAAAGAACTCTTGTTGAGAGACAAATACCTCAAAGATTCTGGTTTTAAACACTCCTTTCTTTTCCTCAATAGTCACTATAAAATTCACTATTTCAGATAAAAATGTGAAAAATATAAAAAACACCATGAATATAAATCGTACCTAGTATGCAAATATTAAAACTTAAGGTTTAATAACTCAGTTAGATTTATATAAAGCAATTCAGAGTTTGAGGCCTCTAGAGCAGCTGCTGGGAATTAAAAAGAACCCAGAAATAGCAAAGTAATATCTGGATAGAATGGATTTGAGAATTAGATTTATTTAAGAAAAATAACACATATAAAGTACAACCTTTAATCACTAGAATTTCACAGTAGGCATTTCAAATATTTGATTTTTGGCATATGGTAATTAATAAAAACACCACTTTCAATAACTTTTTATCAGGGTGAAGCAAAATCATGGTTAATTTAAGATCATTCATTTAATAATTTAACTCCATAAAACATCGGTACTGAATTGTGACATTGTAAACATGATTAGAATACATCTTAGGCTATGGGGAGAAAACAGCAGCACAGTCCCCAAATCAGGACAATTTCACTTCTTCAGACACAAGCGTGAAATTACCGAAATGCTACTAACAGAACCAACCTGTCATTTAAGGAAAGATAAACAAGAGACAGTCCTTGACAGGGAAAACCCCTGAAGGCTGTACAGCCACTATGGAATTCAGTGACATTGTAAAAGTCATTAGATGCCTGAAAATGTCCGCTGCGATTTCTTGCAAGTGCTCCTCAGCAGTCTGTCTGGTTATTCAGATCTGACCCCTTGGATGCAGCTCCAGATGGCAGCACCGGAATGCCAGCTTCCACTGAACTTCAAGGGTGCTGTATCAACAGTGCACAGGGAAAGAATGTCAGTGAGCACCACATCCTCAGGCTGCAGGACATCCTCCATGTCAGCTGTAAAGTGACACCTTTAATTTGGTGATGAGGGTCAGATTAGAACTGGGGTGGCTCTAGAGTGGGGTTTGTGATGGATGAAGGAAGGAGTTGGGAGTTAGATGCCCTCTGTAAACCCAAGGTTCTGGGGATGATCTCAAGTGCAGCCCAGAAGTATGAATTGTCAATGTGCTCGGACAGGTTGATGTTGCATTAGGGGTGGCTGGGGGGGCACTTTCTTAAAGAGGTAAAGACCCACTGATAATTACACTTAAGGCTGAGGGTCCCAGTAGGTTCAGGGACTTGACGAGTTCACAGGTACTGTCTAGGTGAGTATTGGTGCACTTGCCTGAGTACTGGTGAGGCTCCTCTGAATATGACGATGCCCCCCTCGAGAGTAGACGCATGCTGGCTGAGAAGCACTTAAATGTTCAGCATCGTTACTCATCAGAGAAATGCACAAAACTACTGAGATTTCATCTTGCACCAGTCAGCACGGCCAAGATCAATAAAACAAATGACAGCTCATGCCGACGAGGATGTGGAGCAATCAGAACACTCCTCCATTGCTGGTGGGAGTGCAAATTTGTACAGCCACTCTGGAAATCAGTGTGACGGTTCCTCAGAAAGATGGAAATCTACCTCAAGATCCAGCTATAGCACTGCTGGGCATGTACTCAAAGTCACTTTATCCTGCCACAGAGACACTTGCACAACCATGTTCATTGCTGCTCTATTCATACTAGCCAGAAAGTGGAAATAACCTAGATGTCCATCCGTGGTTAAGTGGACACATATACACAATGAAATATTACTCAGCCATTCAAAAAATGAAATCTGCAGATAAATGAATGGAACTACAAAAATCATACTGACTGAGGTAACTCAGACCCAGGAAGACAAATATGGTTTGTACTCACTTATCTGTGGATGCTTGCTGTTAAGTCATTGACAAGCAAGCTACAATCCAGATGACCACAGAGGTCAGATAGGAAGGAGGAACAGAATGGCTATGAATGGATGGGGCAGTGAGGCTGGAATGGGAGGGTTAAACAGGGAGAGGGAGGGAATATGAGGAAGGACAACTAAAACGAAGGGCCATTTTGAGGGGTTGTATAAAACCCTAATACAGTAGAAGCTTCCTATAATATATTCATACATGAAGACAATCTAGACAGTGGAACAAAGTTCGTGGGGTTACCAACCGAGATCTGATCTGATTAAGCCCCACTCCTTGAGATGGAAACCATGCCCAGTGCTGCTTGGGTGGCCAAGAACCTGCGATTAGTTTAGACAGGGCAGGAATCAAGGGAAAAACAAATACTACTGTGCTGCTAAAGGAATGTAGTAATAAAATGACTCCTAATGACATCCTGCTATATTCACGGACCAGTGTCTTGCTCAGCCATCAGAGAAGCTTCCTCCTGCAGCATACAGGGAAAACATACAGAGGCCCACGACTGGACATTGTGCAGACAGCAATGGAGACCTTGGAACACTCAGCTCTAAAACGTATGTCCTCCATCACACCTCTCCTCAAGATTCAAGGAACACTGAGAAAGAGGAGGTACAAAGAGTGTAAGAGCCAGAGGGAATGGAAGACACCAAGGAAATCAGGCCTTAGAGACACAACAGGGCTGGTGCACGTATGAACTCAGAGACTGTGGCAGCATGCACCTGGCCTGCACGGGTCTACAGACGGGGTCTAAGAGCTGAGGGAAGTGTGAACTCAGAGACTGTGGCAGCATGCACCGGGCCTGCAGGGGTCTACAGACGGGGTCTAAGACCTGAGAGAAGTGGACACACACCCCATCTCTAACACAGAAGCTAGCTCCACTTGATAACCACTTGCTAATGAAAAATTCATTTTCTCCAAGAGAGTCTCACTGGGGAAACAAACCACTTTTTTTTTTTTTAAATGTTATAGGTCCTCTGTGTTTGGCTTCTGGTTTGATGGTTTGATAAGATTTCTATGTAAGCAAATGAGTGTGTTTCTGTGTCTACATGTGTTTCTTGTGCCTTTTCTTTGGCTTTTTTTCTTGTTTGCTTATTTTGTCACATTCCAATTTGTTTGTTTTTTATTTATTTTATTATTATTCCTTAGATGTCTGTCTGTTTTCTAAGGAGAGACAGGAAGAGTGTGGATCCAGATGTGAAGAGAAGTGGGGAGAAACTTGAAGGTTTATTGGGAGAGGAACTGTAATCAAAATATATTGTATAAAAAATCTATTTTCAATAAAAGAAAAAAGATTAGACACGTGCATACTCACATGCACACACACACAACTCACCGCGGTCTTCAAAGCCTGATCCAGGTCCTCCAGAAGGTCCTTCTCGTCCTCTAGGCCCACCGAGAGTCTGATCAGGGTGTCACTGATCCCAAGGGCTGCTCTTTCCTTCTCAGGCACAGATCCATGGGTCATGACTGCTCTGGAAGTAAATGTGAGCATATTTTACCCCTGGACTGTGCCACTGGAGACATATCTCTAGCTCAATGCTGGCAGTTATCTTCAGTTCTCTTTCTGCTTCTATTTTTATACCTTTATAATTTTTCAAAGGCAAACAAAATAAGCAATTATCAAACTTATCTCTTCTTGTTATGATTTTTAAATGAAAACCAGGACTGCTTATGACATTACTTACATGTCATAAAAATGGGCTGAAGACAGAAGTTGAGTACCCAGATAGAGATCAGCTGCCTGTGAATTCGACAGCCTTCAGGAATGAGGCTTTGGCTGAGACCAAACAGCGCCTAGGCTGCTCTTCATAAGAAACAACTTTCTGAGGCAGACCATGAAAGATAACCCGAGGCCTCTGCCAGACAGCAGTGGGCAACAGAGATTCTACTGTAGAACCCATGGCAGAAAGGCCTGAGGCATTTTCCAACTAGAAGGTGATCGTCCACCATAGGTGTGAAAGTCAAGCTCCCACTGTGCTGTGTACTGCAGGAAGAACCTGGAACAAATGAGGTGTTCTTATGTTCGAGGATGAAGGAAGCCCTGAAGAACAGTAGACAAACCCTCCCAAGAAGCCCAGGCAAGAAGGTTGTGGGAGCTCAAAGGAGGATCTGAGGAGACTGAGGACCATGCAGAGGAGGCTCAGTCACACCCAGATCCGATGTCTGTACTGCAGCCAGTATGCTTCCTTCCCCTGTACTAACTAACAGTCAAAACCATGAAAAAAAGCACTTCAGTTGTGGTCTGAGCAGAGTACACAAGCAGTGTCTTCTTTTGTTACTCTAAAGAAGTTGACTTTTTAAAAAAACAAATTTTATGTACGTGTGTATGATTCGTGGGAGAGGCACAGGATCTGTGTGGAGACCGGAGGACAACTTTGTGGAGTCTGTTCTCTCCCTCAACCTTTACGTGGGTTCTGGGCATTAAACTCAGATTACCAGGCTTGTGCAGCAAGAGCCTTTATCTGCGGACCCATCTTACTGGCCCTCTAAGGAAGTGTCCAGGTTGTTTTGTTTTTGTTAACTTGACACAACTTAGAGTTATCTGGAAGAGGGAGCCACATTGCGTAAAATGCCTCTATAAGCTTGGCCTGGAAGCAAGCCTGTGAGGAATTGTCTTAACTAATGAGTGGGCGGGGCCTACCCATATCAATCATTAATTAGGAGGTACCACCCCTGGGCAGGTGGTCATCAGACAGAAGAGAGCAGACTAAGGAAGTCTTGAGAAGCAAGTCAGTAAGCAGCCCTCCATGGGCTCTGCACTGGTTCCTGCCTCCAGGTTCCTGCCCTGACTTTCCTCAGTGATAGAGGTATGACCTGAGAGCTGTAAACTGAGACAGACCCTTTACTCCACAAGTTCTTTTGGTCATGTGCTTTTTAGCAACAGGAAATCTAAGACAGGAAATTTTACACATTAACACCCTCCTGAAAATGTTCTTCCCCAGAAGGTTCTTACTTCCCTAAGGTAGCAGGCACATATCCAAACAGTCCTGGGCCTCAGAGAGCAATACACTTAGGAATGAATCATACTCCAGGGTCAGTGAGATGGCTCAACAGGCAGAGATTCTTGCCATGATAACCTGATGGCCTGAGTTCCAACCCCAGAATCCATATAAAGTGAATATGATTCCACAGAGTTGTTCTCTGATCTACACATGCATGCCTTGACACATACTCACACACACCCCTGACACACACACATTGTGCTGGCACACACAACAGCAAAAATTAAGAAAGTGGCACAGGCCTTCAATGCCAGCAGTTGGAAGGCAGAGGCAGGTGGATCTTTGTGAGTTCAAGGGCAGCCTGGTCAACACAGTGAGCTCCAGGTCAGCCAGGGCTACACAGAGAAACAGTCTTTGAAAAAACAAAAACAAACAAACAAACAAAAAGGAAAAGGAAAAGATGCTATTGAGTTCATTTTCTGTCGGCCATCTACTATTGGGCATGCCAGCCATTACTTTTTAATGTGTAGAAATTGCGTGTAATTTCTATCTTAAACATTTCATAAGCATCAGCTGAAGCACATAAAGTTATTTTAATTTTAATTTAATTTAATTTTAATTTAATTTCTAATATTCATTAGAAAAGTATACACTGTGAGAGTTCAGAAGGGCTTCATGGACTGAAGATCACTGAGGGAAGACTTATTCCTATTTAGTCTCAGTACATGAGACAAAAACACAAAATCAAAGAAAAAAACGGAGAAAGGGAAGGAGAGAGATAGGGAGGTAGAAGGGAAAGGAGGGAGGGAGGGAGGGAGGGAAGAGCAAGTACTTAGAATGTAACCGGTGTCCAAAGTAATCATAGCAATAGACATTTTTTAATGTTGTAATATGAGCCATGGCATTTCCCCCACACTCTCTAAACTGAGAGTAAGAAAGGGTAATGTCCTAGCTAGTTTTATGTCAACTTGGCACAAGCTTGATCAGTGGCTCTCGGCCTTCCTAATGCTGTAACCCTTTAATACAGTTCCTCATGTTGATGACACCCAACCATAAAATTTCTTGCACTGCTACTTCATAACTGTAGTTTTGCTACTTTTTATGAATCATAATGTAAACATCTGATATGCAGATGGTCTTAGGTAACCCCTGTTAAACGGTTGTTCAACTCCCAAAGGTGTCATGACCCACAGATTGAGAACAGCTGAGCTAGAGTCATCTGAAAGGAGGAAACCTCAATTGAGAAAATGCCTCTCTAATATTCAGCTGTAGGGCATTTTCTTAATTAGTGATTAATAAGGGAGGGCCCTGTCCATTGTAGGCGATGCCACCCCTGGGCTAATGGTCCAGGGTTCTTTAAGAAAGCAGGCTAAGCAAGCCATGATCAGCAAGCCAATAAGTAGTGCCCCTCCCTGGCCTCTACATCAGCTCCTGCCTCCAGGTTTCTGCCCTGTTTGAATTCCTGTCCTGACTTCCTTCCTTCCTATGATGTTGACGTATAAGTCAAATAACCCCTTCCTTCTCCTGCTTGCTTTTGGTCACTGTGTTTCATCACAGTAATAGAAACCCTAAGAGAGGTACATAGTGTTTTCTAAGGCTCTGGACTGCTCAGCAGGACAAGCCAGCAGTCAGCAGTAACCGGTGGCCATCCTGTAGATACAAATGAGCTGCAGTAATTGGCAGGGACATTGGGGATCTACCACAGTCAATCTCCAACCACAAACCTGGAACGGGCTACTTCAGCTAACCAGCAAGTGCTTGGCATCCTCCTGGCCCCTGCCCCTACTGGAATTACAGGCTTGCCCTGCCATGCCCCAGCTTTTTACACGGGTACTGGGAAGCCAAATTCAGGTCCTCATGGTGTGTGGCAAGCACTTGACCTCCTGACCTATTGTCCCAGTCCCAACCCACACTATTTCTGATGTAAATCCTCAGGAATGAAGTTGCCATGTATTCATTCCTGTGTACATCAGCCAAGCTCGCTGGGTCTGTCTCCCTGTCTGTAATGTAAGCTGCTGGGCGCTGCTTCTCTAAAATCATCTGGATCATGACTGGGTCATGAGAGGTGTGGAATACCAGGCAGAACTTGGATATACTGTACACTGTCAAAGACTTAACATACCAAAAGAATAAGCAAGTTTACCAGTGTTATCCAGGCTCTCCTCTGACAACCAAGGGCATGGGACATACTTTCTATTCTCCAGGGAATTCGACAACAGCTCTTCTGGATTAATGTCTCCAACCTCCCTTTCAAGGCCAGATGGGGAGAACAGAAACACAGTCATAGTTATCACTGTGGCCTGTGGCTGTCAGGACAGGGAAGGAGGCAACATTTGCCAAGGGAATATCTCACTTCTTCATAATCCCAACAGGTTTAGGTCCTGAGACCTGGGGGATGGCACATGCCTGTGGTCCCCACCCTCAGGAAGCTGCAGTGTGTGAATAAAAATCATGAAAAGAAGCTCTGTCTGGCTGTGAACAAAAACTGGGAGTCTGTGTCTGCAGAGTCTGATGGACTGACTGCAATCTCAGTACTGTGGAGAGATTGGAATTTTGTAGGTCCAGAGAATGATTTCTTTATCTTGTGCTAGCTTTAGCCTTTTGGAACAGCCATTCCTTGCCTCATTCTGTATCTGAAAAAAGCATCTTGTGATAATTAATCAAAACCTCTTAGAAGCTATTAACTTAAAGGCAGAACACTAGCTTCCACCAATCCAAGAGCTAAGAATGTCATCACCAGCATTTTGGGCCTTACCTGCCTCATTGTTGTACCCACCAATGTATTTTAAACTTGCCTTGATTTGTGACTTTGTTCTGTAAAACTATAAAAACCCTGTGAAACTGCTTCCACATTGGAACATGGAATTTGGAGTAACTGAATATGTGTTCCTGGGGCCATTGTCACTCATAATGGTGTCAGAACAAACTGACTCTAATTCCGTTTATGATGAGAGTTGTGGTTTTTATGTCAACAGGTAGAGAGGTACTCAAAGCTAACACAGAAGCACAGCATGAGATGCCATGTTTAAAAAATAATAATAAAGATAAAATAATCAACTAGAAAAATAATGACTAAGTAAGTGAGATGCAATGATAACTGAAACAGGAGCATACTTACGGAAGCTCGGCCAGACTCTCATATCCTCCCAGGCTCTCAGCCAGAGTAAACAGCTAGCAAAGAAAACAGGAATTTAAATCGCCCAATAACATAGTGCTAAAATCTGAAAATAAATGTTTTTGATGAAATTCCTCTGTTCCAGGAGGGATGAAAAGTGATACTAACTATGAATAAACCAAGAATCAGGCAAGATACTTAGGAAAAAGTTAGACTGAAGTCTAAGACAATTACTTTGCCAAGTAGATTACCTCATCCAAACCTTCAAAACATGAAAAATTTCTGGGCATAGTAGCCCAGGGCTGTGATCCCAGCTCTCAGGAGACAGAGGCAGGAGGATCTCTGTGAGTCCAAGGCCAGTCTAAGCAACAAAGTGAGACCCTATTTCAGTGAACTTTACAAAAGTCTGATGGTTGTAGCTCAATGATGGAGTGTATGTCTGGCATGTACAAGACCCTGAGTTCTGCAAAAATCATCAATCAATCAATCAACAATAAAGTGACCAAATAACCCTAGTTTGGATGATACCTAAATAATGTGCTTAAGACAGACGGTGGCTTGTGGTACCCAGGAAGCAGAGGCAGAAGGATAGGTGCAAGCTCAGGCCAGCCTGGTCTGCATAGTGAGTGCTAGGATTCTAGACTATAGAATGAGTAAGACCCTGCCCTTTAAAAAATAAGCTATCTTACTTAAATGTTATTTACATGAGCTCTAAAACCTCAACATGTTTACTTTGATACCTAACTCTGCTACTTCCCTTTAAATAAAAACCACAGAGTGTCTACCACTAGTCAATATGAAGCACTTCTTAAATTAACATCTTCCTTAAATGCCTATGGAGAAGGGGAAACTTTGTAGTCTAGGTTTTGCTTTGTCACGCCATGGTCTGTCCTGATACGATGAGGGGCAGAGCCATAGAGTGGAGTCTCCAGGATGGTAACAATCAGGGGTGCCACCCTCTTAGTTCATGCTCAATGGATTAGCAGTGCAGGGAAAGCATAGCGCTTCCTGCTCTTGCCTTCTTACTCCCACGTGCCCTTTCTACCTCGGCCATGTGGATACTGACAGGCAGTTCGGTCCCTTCAGCCACAAGAACTATAAGCTGAGTGACCTGTCTGGTTTGGGTAAGATTGGTCCTACCAAAGCTCATGGGTTAGAGTCGAGGTCCTCAGTGTGGCATGCCTGTAAGAAGTGGAGCTCCATGGGAGGCTTTGAGGTCACTGAGGGCAGAGCTAACCAAACTCTAACAAGACTAAAGACTGTCAAGAGAACAAGCCTGCCCCCAGTTGACAGTGACCTTCCTGACTGATGACTCTTTTATCACTCCCACACATGATGCTGCCACCAGGCCCTCTGCAGAGGCCACCTAAGCCTGACTGTATACTTTTGGTAGCAACAGCCTGTGAATCATGTGATCCTCCTGCCTTGGTGCCCCAGGTAGCTAGAGTTGCTTAGCTTAATTTGAATAAATGTCCTTCTAATCTTAGAGACTGACTTGAGCCAGGAGAGCTTTGCTCTATCATATGGGAGTGGCCTGCAAGCACAAAGTCTTGGGTTGAGAGTGAGCCACTGTATGGAAGTCTCAGGGGAAAAACCTGTTTGGAGCTCACCTTTAGACTCTTGAGGAAAGTCTCGGAATGCCGCAGAGCACCCTTGATGTAGAAACTGACCATCCCTGGGCAGCCCGTGCACTGGCGCTTGGCCAGCTCATGCTGAGGGTGAGAGGGTAGCCCTGCAACCATAAAGTACAAGAGAAGACTTGTTCACATACAACTTTAAAGGAACAGGTTCACTGTCTCCTAAGTCAGCTGCACGCAAGCCTGATAGCAGGGTTGTACAGGTCTCTTTCCTGTCCAGTGTTACAGACATCTCTTCTACATCCTCCCATGCCCCAGCCACATCTCCTTTCTTGACTCCATCAGCATGTGCTCGTTTCATTCAGGACCTCTGCATGTCTGGACTCCCTTGTTAATTGTACACTTCTGTAATTCCTTAATTAATGTGTTTTAGCTTCAAGACTGTCTCCATGAGGGCAAATATATTTATTTTATTAATACTGGATTCATATTCCTAGGGAAAATCCAGGCCCAACAATTGTTGGATGCCTCTGGAAATACTTGACCATGAACATTTAACAAATGCCACCCATTCCTTGGGGCACAGACCATAGCCCTTCTCTTTCCCTGCATCCAAAATACCACAGCAAGCAGAGTTTGCCAAATGGCAGAGATCTGAGCCCATATACATTTCTGCCTTGTCTTATCTAATTTCTTTGAGGACAAAATCTTAACTACTCTACACTCATGATCCCATGGCCACGACGTCTAAGAATGAGGTTGCATAGGCCTGTAAAGCTTAACTGGTAATATAAACTCAAGGGTAATCATGTGTTTGCTAATCCGACGGAAAAGGGTGGTGAACTGAGAGGAGCGTGAGGGGGATTCCGGTACATCAAGTCTCAGTGAGACAAACTTCTGCCAGATTATAGTAAGAGCTAATGTTGAACAAGTGACTGGCAGGGTCAACAGCCAATCAACCAAGAATTAAACTGTGACTGGGTATACATAAGCCTCAGAGCTAAAAGCCATCACAGAAGCGTGTATCACATAAGACTCTTCTCAGCACCCAACATCTATTGCCTTCGGGCCAGCACGTAGTCTGTCACTCTCTACCACACTCACACCAGAGCTTGACGCAGGCATTCATGACCAATGAACTGTAAAGTACATGAAGACAGAAACTCATCAGCGATGACCCATACCAAGTCTTAATCTAAACGGAGCTGCTTAGAACTCAGACTGACATACCGGGATAAATAACCCTTTCTACCCGGGGGTTAGACTCCAGGAAGCGGGCCACTGCCATCCCATTCTTGAAGTGCTTCTCCATCCGGATCTGCAGAGTCTTCAGGCCTCGGCAGCAGAGGTAACAGTCAAAAGGAGAAGGAACGGCCCCGAGTGCTGGAAAGCAGACACGTCTTCGGTTAGTCTGACCATCCCACAGGGCTCAGGGAGTCCTCTGGTTCTTCTTTTTCAATATAGTGACTTGGAAAACTCTAGCTATGAAGCTCAATGTCTGTGTTTTAGGGAAGAGATTGCTAAATTGAACTGGAAGCATGGAATGGAAAGAAAAATACACTTAAAGAAACATGCTTTAAACCAGAGGAATGGATCTCTTGTGACTAGGAAACCAAGATGAGGCTTTCAGTTATGAGCAGACAGTCCTTTATGAGTTAATGATGTGACCCACCACACAGGGTGGCCTCACATATTTGAGAGATATCCTGGTACTTTTTTTTTTTTTTTGAGACAGGGTTTCTCTGTTACAACTCTGGCTGTCCTGGAACTCACTCTGTAAACCCTGCTGGCCTTGAACTCACAGAGATCTGTCTGCCTCTGCCTCCCAAGTGTTGAGATTAAAGGCATGCACCACCACCACCCAGCATAGACTTTTTTCCTTGACAGGATATTGCAGGTAACCCTGAGTGGTATGTGGATTTGTGCATGTGAGCGCAATGCCTGCAGAGGCCAGAAGAGGCATCAGGTCCCCTAGAGCCAGTTCCAGGCCACTGTGAGCCCTGACATGCAGGTGCTGGGAACTAAACTGAAGTTCTCTGCTGTAGTAAGACACTTTGTCAAGAGGATTTTTGTACTGTGCAGTCTTCCTTATGGTTGAATGTCACTTGGACTTCTGGGAACAGCTTAGGGATAAAAGAGGCAGTGCAGATAGAATTGTCAGTTAGGCAAGGATGTCTGTCTGCCTGTCTGTCTATCTATCTATCTATCTATCTGAGGCAGGGTCTAACTTTTTAGCCCTGACTGGCTTGAACCTCACTATTTTTCAGGCATAAAAGCTTGCTATGTTGAATTATTTATTTATTTTTATTTATTCTGAGACAGAATCTCGCTTTGTAGCCCTGATGGGCTTGGAAATCACTCTGTAGACCAGGCTGGCCTAGAACTCACAGAAATCTGCTGCCTATGGAGTGCTGGGTGTAACTACATTTTTTATAACCTTTTTCCCTTCTCTCTTCCTAAATATATTACAATGTTTTGTGGAAGTACAAATGCCAAATGTCGTCTCTGGTGGCATAACAAGGACCTCGCTTTAGGGCTGGAAAGATGGCCAGTGCACAAGAGTGCTTACTGTGCAAAGATGAGGGTCTGATTCTGGACCCCAGAACCCAAGCAGGAAGCTGGGTATGGCTATGTGCAGTTGTGACCCAGCACTGTTCTGGACAGAGGCAGGAGGATCCCTGGGGCTTAGCTACAGGTTTAGGAAGTGACTATATCAAAGGACTAAGGTGGAGAGTGTCCTTTTCTGGCCTATATGTACATACTACACACATAAATAAGCCCAGGCTTTTGACCACTTACAGTTCTGTAGGAAACGAAGTCGATTGTTGAGGTCATCAGAATTCACAGACACTAAGCCCATGAGAACATCACTGTGGCCTAAAATAAAACAAAAACATTACCATCAACAATTCATGTTTATTATTCATTTCATAATTTCCAAACTGTGATATTCTCTTGAAAAAATCCTAAGAGAAAAGCCTTATCTTTGGTCATCTTTGAACTTTAACCAAAAATAACTTTGGTTATCTTTGAGCTTTACCCAGGTTTATAGCAGTGACTAAATCAGTACAATAAAATCATATAAAGTCAGTGACTCCAAGCTGCCAGTGAAATCAAAGCATAACCCCTCACAGTAACCCCTAAGCCTGTGTTATGAGCCATTAATGCAGTTTTGTCTACGAGAAATGAAATTCTGAGTGTGGTCATGCACACTGTTCACCCCAGCACCTGGGAAACAGAGATAGGAGATCAGAAGTCCAAGGCTAGCCTTGGCTACTTGGTTAGTTCCACACTAGCCTCAGCTACATTACAATCAAAGCACTACTTTTTATTTTATTTTCAACATAAGTCACAAACAAATCCTATAAAATGGAAGAAAAAGAACCAAAATGCCAAGCCTTCACTACTATCAACTATCCATGGAGGAGAATGCTTAAGATATTGGTTATGTTTATCTTACCGTTCATGTATTTTGTGGCAGAACACATACAAATATCAGCACCCAGAGCCAGAGGTCTCTGAAAGATAGAAACATGTATTTTTACTTTGAATGAGAAGCTATTTGAAATGCACCATTGCATCTTCTTGTATCTGTCTCTCCCCTGTGGTGTGAGAATCCACACATCTTCAATTTCTCTAAGATCTTGAATCTGCCCCTACATTGCCTTCTACCAAAGAAATACCAAAGGGGAGGGAAAAAAAAGACGGGACTCAGAGCCTGAAGGTACAAATTGCATGGAAACAAAAGGCAGGCCCAGGCCGACCCTCCCTAAACATGTTTTCTTTACAGTTGCTGGCTGGCGCCTGAGTTTATTACTACAGCAGAGACATGTGCATTTTATGACTCATTAAACACGGTTTATGAAAAGTATCCAGCAAGCTTTGTGCCAAGTGAGTATAGACCTATAAGAAGCAGAGTCCTGTCCTGAAGCCACCCGGTTACAGCATCCTGCTACAGCACCCCAAGTGAGCTAAGAATTCTTAGCTATAACATAAAGCAAGTAAAGTAGAGATTCCTTTCTTTAACATGGATTGATAACCAACACTCAGCCACCCTTGGGCCTTTGATGTAGAGGGCATCCATCAGAGATACAACCATCCAACAAGCCGTGTTTTCATAGGCTTTACATAACCTAAGGGATCAGAAAGGGCTGCCCAGATGATATTCTAAAAACACAGGTCTATGTGGAGACCAGAAAGGCTAAAACAAAAAACAAAACCCACATTCTCTAACAATCAGGTTCTAAGGGTTTAGAACCCAACCCTTTAGAAAGAAACCTCTAGAGCCTAACTCCTAATGGCTCCTTGTGCCTCACCTCAAATAGCTCAGGAAGGGTCATTGTTGTTACAAATTTACTGCCTAACAGTGTAGTGAGCCACCACTCTTAGCTATTCAGATAGTACTCTACCAAGGGGGCCACAGGCAAGGAAGGCCAGTCACCTCTCTTAACTGCTATTAAGGATCTCATTTCTTTTCAGAGACATGGACTGAGAGTTCACCCACCATGTTTCTGTCCGTTGTGTCTATTCTTATCAATCCTGGCCTGGCAAGTGTATTTGCTCCTATGCCTATGGCTCACTGTTCTCAACAAAAGCTCCAATGAGATAGTAACACAGTTTTGAGATGATATTAATTAATGTGAAGAAAAGTTCAAATCTGATTATCTGACTATCAATAATAGTTATATTTCATGAGTTTGATAATGATTTTATTGTAAAGTAGTTCTTCCTTTGCCAATTACAGGTAACTGTGTGGTTTGTTACTCACAAAAACCCTTCCTTTCACTTACCTGGAAATAAGCAGACATAAAACTGTTATCTACCACCAAAATGATGTCTCTGTGCTTATGGACGATGCGTGCGCAGGCCTCAATGTCAGTCAGCTTCAAGGTTGGATTTGTGGGGGTTTCAATCCAAACCAGCTACAGTAATTCAGCAAACAACAGTATATGAAAATATACCACACATACATACATCTCACATACAACAATCTAGAAGGACAATTACTTCCCATGTTGGAAAGGCTTGGGCAGTGAAGGTGGAGTGAAAGCCAGGCACACTAGCAGTGCTTGCATCACCTCAGTCTGCCACAGTGTGCCCTCAGTACTGACTGAAAAGACCAAGCCAACCTCTGCTCACTGAGGCGCATCTGCTTTGAACTGTATTGCCTACGGCTTTCTCTTAGAAGAACCAATGGCTCTTTATTACCTATATAGACAGACAAGAGATCTAGTTGAATATACCCTCTGCTCTGGAAGTTCATTATTAAAAAGTAGTTTTAGAATCTTAATTTTCTTAAAGAGCTATAAAAATGATTCCTGGAGAATAATAAATTCTCGCCAAGATAATTTAAAAATAAACAAAAATAAAAACAAGTAACTAAATACAAAATAGGTTTTACGTGAACTTTAAAAAATGACTTCAGGGCCTAGAGGGATGGCTCAGTGGTTAAGAGCACTTGTTCATGAGAAGACCAGGGTTTGATTCCCAGTACCCACATGGCAGCTCACAACCATCTACAGCACCAGTTCTAAGAAACCCAGTGCCCTCCACAGGTGGTAGGCACACACACAGTACACATGCGTGCCTGGAAATACTCACACATAAAATAGACAAGACATACATATGAAGGAGAGCCTGCATTTCAGGAGAAAATGTATTAATCCAAGTGAGTTAAGACTCAGCCAATGCAATTGGGCGGACAAAATTCATCCCATTCAAGATCTGATTGCTTCCCTTGGGAAGATTCAGACCAGCTATTTGAATAATTTTTTTTTCTCTCAAGCAAGATAGAAACACAACTTTCAAAAACAAACCTTACTTAGTAAAAGCTGCCCCAGCACTAACCTAGAAGGAACCGTTTGTGTGAAAGGCTCCCACATTTTAGCATTCACTGCCACACGAACTTGGGTACACATCTAACATTTTAGTCCTTAGCAGAGAGTTGGGAAGGCTCACACATAAAAGACACCAGCCCTTCACTCCTGCAGAATTTAAATGAAGTTCCCAAATACCACATCTGATGTTCAGTCAAGCACAAATACTTTCCACAGCACACTAGCTTCCAAGGGCTGAGATCAAAGCCACTGGACCGCGGGGTCTACCGTCTTTGAACAATGCTAGCTTGGTATGTCTGAGAATTGTGTACTACTGAGTTTAATTTTTTTTAACCAAAAAAAATTTTGGTGGAGTTGAAAGATTAACCCACACTAGCTTCTAACACAATGCACATAAAAATTTGAAAACTTACTGTTAGAACACTGACCTGCTCCCAAAAGACAAGAGTCACTTTTAAAAGGCCATGCCTCTGTATAACTCTCTCTGGGACAGAACTAAGAAACAGGCTATACAGTGACTAACGGCAGCCCATGGTTTATGATACCTGGCTCATTCATGCTCTTTGTCATGTACCCAAGGTTAAAATAAGTCATATGATGTGATATGTTCTCAAAACCCCATCAAACTTATAAAAGTCTGATATTTCCTTTGCTTTTGGAATTGCTGTAGAGATTTACTTCAAAGAGGCTCCTCTGGTTTCTCCCATCATCCCTCTCATGGTAGCTATCTCTCTGTGTGTATCTCTCTCTCATCTCCCCCTCTCATTCTCACTCTTCTAAGAGTTTTTTTTTTTAATTATGTGAACATGTGTATGCCTGTGTGTGAGTCTGTGTGTGTAAGGGTGGGTGCCTATGGAGGACAAAGGCATTGATCCCCTGGAGCGGAAGTTACAGGCGGTTATGAGCCATCCAATGATGGTTCTGGGAACCAAACTCGGGTCCCCTGCAAGAGCAGTACATGCTCTTAACCACTGAGCCTTCTTTCCAGCCCCTCATCTCACTCTTGAAGCTCTTAAATGTAAAACTTGGGTGAGAGCATTATTTATTTATTTTTATTTTTTGTGTATTGAGTGTTTTGCCTGCCTGTATATCTGTGTACTGCATATGTGTCTGTTACTTTCAGAGGCCAGAAGAAGGCATGTGATCCTCTGAAACATGAGTTATAGATGGTTGTGAGCCATCAAACCCTGGTCCTCTGCAAGAGCAGCAAGTGTTCTTAAACACTGAACCTTTTTTCCAGCCCCTCCTCTCCAGGTTTTAAAGGAAAAGCTCCCCTTCCTTTTAAGGCCCTGTTATGTGGTTTTTAATATATTGTACAGTTTTCTGTCTAATGTTCTTTTCCTCTCATCTACCTCAAGGCCCAGTTGGAATTCCACTTCAGAATTTATGTGTGTACTCTGGATAATTATGCTAACAAGCCATGGAGACCTTAGCTCATGTCAATCTAAGTGTTTCCAATAGCTTCAATAAAATGTTATTTGGATTTAAATTACACCCTCTAGTGAGCAAAAAGCATGGATGTAAAATATCACAGGGAAAACAGACAAAATCAAAAGCTGACTGGTTACCTTGGTTTGTGGTGTAATTGCTGCCTCTAGCAATTTGGTTTTGGAACAATCCACAAAAGAAATCTTCAGTCCAAATTCACATGCCACCCTCCTGAAGTATCTGTGGGTGCCTGAGGCAGAAGACAGTCAGATAACATGCAGAGAACACAATGTCAGGAAGTTTCTGCTCTTGGCAGATCTGCACACTCCCAAAATGAGAACTCTCTAAAATATTTTTTTTAAATTGCAACTGAAAGCAACTTCGGTGTAGGTAAGCAGCATGTTAATACCACAGAACCAAATAAATCATACTTAACACACACAAGTGGCAAGAAGCAGAACCATTACTCAAACCTTCCTTTCTCTACTCTCCCAACACAGAGCAGCTTACCAACATGGTGTCCTCTGAAGAAATCCCTGCATGTATATGCAAGTGTGTTTAAGACAGGGTCTTGGTGCCAACAGTGCCAACTGATTCATCTACAACACAATGCCTGAACTGAAGGCTCTGGAATCATTACAGAAGAGGTGTGGAAAGATAGTAAGAGCCAGAGGAAGAGGAAGTTTGCTGAGATTGTATTTCTCAGAAATGTCAGAAAGACTACACCCATTGAGTCTCATTAGTATGGCTGCCTAACCAAGACCTGAACAAGAATGAAACCAATGAACATGCTAACATGGAAAGGGGAAAACTCATGAGGCTCCAACCCTAGACAAAGAACTGCAGGCAACTGGAGAATGCTGAGAAATGGAGAAGACCCCTCAATTGTTCATCCATACCCTGAGATCATAAACATGCAGATAACATTATATGGACTGAGCAAGTTGTATTTATGTATTTAGGAACACACACACACATACACACACACACACACACACACACATGTATATATGTAACAATAATCAAAGAAAAAGAGGCCATGAATCTGAGAGCACATTGAGGGGTGATGGGAAAAGTTGAAGAAAAGAAAAGGAAAATGATGTAATTATATTACAATTTTTTAAAAATGTATTAAAAAAGACAGAGTCTCCCTGTAGCCCAGATGACCTCAAGCTCACTATGTAGCACAATCTGGCCAATTCATGGCAATTCTCCTGCCTCAGCCGTCTGAGTGCTAGGATCACAGGCACAAGTGACTGTTAGTAGTTTCTTCTTAGTACTCAGGTCTAAAGCAAATGAACCATCCTTGGTGAGCTGCACAGTGATCCAAGACTGGCCACCAAGCATGGCAACCTGAGCTTAATAGCAGGACCCACACGGTGGGAGGAGAGAACTCATTCTCAGAACTTGTTCTCTTATGGTGTCTATTGGTTGTGTGGCAGGACCGCATGCCCAGTACGGAGTATATGTGTTGTGTGTTCAGAACCAAGGCTGTGGTGTGTTTGAAGACTAATCAAGTCCTACATCCTCATTCCAGCATCTTAAACACAATTCTTATCAGAGAATCTCTTTTAAGCACTTCTGGAACATGGAACTGGAGCCCCATGGAGGTGCCCACCACATCTCTGAAAGAACAGAGTTCCTGACACTGGCAATGGTGCCCACGTAATTCAAGGCTTATTGTCACCTCTCAAGCACCAGCTGGCACACACTGGGAATGAGAGATCACCTACCTCCATATACATCATCCATGCAAATGACTTCATCTCCTGCTTTTAAAAGATGGGTAATGGTGGTGGTGGCAGCTAGCCCCGAAGCAAAGGCCAAACCTACCACAAGAAGCAAATTAAAGTAAGTTAAGAAGACCCAAAATCTCAGCAACAATTTAGTGCCACCTGTACCATGACTCCCCTGGCTGACTGGGCCACTATAACTACTCATCAGAGGTCCTCTAATTAATGCCACACACTTCCTGTTTCAAAAATAAAACCTTTAAAATACTATGTGTGTATGCACACACATACACAATAGAGGTTGAGACTTTTCCTCTTCACTATTCTGATCATTTAGCATCATTTCTGAGGTGGCTTCACCAGAACTCACTCCCAAGCAAAGGTCCAGGGAGTGAAGTCCTTCCTTCTGAGCGCACACTATCAAGGATTTCTGGTTTGGCAAAGAGCCACGGTGATAGCCTGGGATGACAAGTGTCGTCATCAAAGGGCTGCCACTTTGCTCTGTCCCTGTTGACTGCTAACTGGTGAGGACATATGCATCCATCAGCCATTGCCAAAGGATGGTCTCAGAAAAATGCAAGTCTAGAGTGCGAGGATCTCTATTTTCTACCTTCTGGACCTCTGTGATTCCCCGGAAACGTAACGAGAATCACTGAGTGTAAGTCACTTACTGTGCTTCGCCCCATCTATTGCGGCCACTGCTTTTTCCAAGCAATTCCTTGTGGGATTTCCAGACCGGCTGTATACGAAACCCTGAAAAGAAAAAGAGGAGGAGAAAGGGAGAGAGGAGGAGGAAGAGGAGGTGGAAGTAGAAGAGGTGGAGGAGGATGAGGAAAAGAAGGAGGAAGAGGAGGAGGAGAAAGGATTTACTCATCATTTTAAGAACTTTGGGTTATTATCAGAGCCCAAGGAAGACACGGCCACAGCTATAGGCCTATCCACCATAATGACTTTCTATTATTTAGCTATGGCACATTTTGACATAAGACTGAAGTATGGTACATTGTGGTATGGCAGTATGGAGAGGTTAAAAAGATGACCAAAAGGGGAGCTGGAGAGATGGCTCAGTGGTTAAGGATGCTTGCTAGTCTTTCAGAAGACCTAGGTTCAATTCCAAGCACCCACATGTCAGCTCACGATATCTGGAACTCCAGTTCCAGGGGATCTGATGCCGCCTTCTGGACTCTGCAGGCACTGATGCATATGGTGCCCAGACATACACACAGGCAAAACACCTACACACATAAAATAAAAATGAGTAAACTGAGTTAGAATGATGTACCTGCCACTTATAAGCTCAGGACTAGTAGGTAAATGACTCAACACTCTACCAATGAATGGGGAAAAACACACATGTCTAAATGCAAAATTGTGACAATGAAATGGGGCAAGGCATAAATTCACTGCATAGCCCTCAAAAATGTGTGAACCACTAGGCAGTTCTTAACATTGGCATGGCACTGTAACTATGTTAGCTTGACCCTTCCCTTATAAGATGGACATATTAGTCAAAGAGAATCGAGTAAGTCTAACTTGTGCTTCTTTTCCCAAGATGTAAGTGATTTGGCTTCATTTAACACACAAGAGGGTTGAAGGAGTCGCTCAAGTGTTCAGGGTTCAGATCTTAACCTATAAAGATGACTCAAAACAAAGGAGGAAGCAGTTCTCAGTGAAGATCCTCCTTGGTTGCTTCACAAAATCCTGTGTCAGGCTCACTTTATACTTGAGGCTCATCTAATTTTATTTATCCTTGTGACCTCTTTGGAAAAAGCAAAGCCAAATGTTATAAAGACCTGGGGAGTGTGAGAGCCAGAGCCAATCCTAGGATCTGAGCCAGTGTGGTCACACATGCCTACAATCCCAGCAGGGGCAAAGTCGGATCTGTGAGTTCAAGGCCAGCCTGGGCTACCTAGAAAAAGACTGTCTCAAACAAACAAACCAAAATATCCTGTATTTTCTCCCCTTGGCTTATACAGCACACCACTCCCACCCTTGTTTTGGACTTGGAAGCTTCTAGTAATAGTAATAATAATTTTAAAAGTTTCCCCTGTGTTAGAGAAACTGGATACACGGTACACAAGGTTCCCTGTCCCTGGCTACTAAACTAAACATCCCCAAAATGTGTGGCTCCTAGAGCAGCCCCATGCTTCCATAAATATTCATAAGCATGCAGATGTTTAACTTTAGAGGGTAGGAGAGCGTCTTTCACTAGCAAATCTTTACCTTGTACATCCGTGGCTTTTCAAGTGGAACTAAAGGTTTCTGGTACTTCTTATTGCTATAGTACTATTATCTTTTGGAGATTCTGAGCACATACTGGATTTAACTATCCCTGCTTGCTCTCTGAACCATTTAAACATTAAAATCATACCTGAACGCTCAATTTCTACACACTGTTCCATACTGTGTAGGCAGCAAGCCTGCCCAGAAGGGCTAAACAACGCTATTGGAGGAGATGGTGAACCCCTTTTGAATGCAAATCATTAGTTTGGAATATCCTAACCTATAGGGATGCCCAAGGGCTGTTTGTAAGAACTTTACCTGACTTACAACACACAAAGGTAGTTTCCAGAGCAGTCAAAACCTGGGAACATGAAGCAATTGCTTTACTAAGTGTTGTCTGCAGACCTTGGACAACTTTTAATATGCCAAGGGCCATCTAGTAAGCCACCAAAAAGGAAGATGCCATGAGATTTACAAGACTGCATCTTATACAGCTCACTTGTGTTTGAGTCTGGGTCAGTCCCTTTTCTATAAAGAAAGATTTAACACTTGCCCTCTGACCTGGCTGCTGTGGTCAAATAGAAATAACAAGACGTGAAGACTGCAAACACCAAATGCTTCTGAGTAACAAGTGTGTACCACAAAGTTTACAACAGCAACAGTTCGTTGGTGGGTTCTATCATTATCCTGGTTTACACAGGGTCAACTCAAGGCTTGGATGGGTTCAATAGCTTCCTCCAGGTTACCCAGTCAGAAGAACTGATGTAGGAATTTAAACCCATACGCTCTTAATCACAAAGCCATACTGCTGAGATGATGAAATGGCTTGAAGTATTGCTTAGCACAGTTATAGTGTGGCACCATGCAGCCAGGTGCAAAAGAGTAGGGTTCAAGATAAATTAAAGTCCAGCTAGTGCTGGTAACTGTATCTCAGCTATCTCAGTCCGAACACTGAGGCCTTAGCTCAGGCTGGGGTCCCTCTTGTTAACACTGGATGACTCTACATGTAACACATAGGTTCTTAGTATGCATCTGGTGCATACGTGCTCAGTAGCTGTTAACTGAACACATTTATTGGAACTGATCTTAATTCTAGGACTGTCATTAGTGTGTGTATGTGTGGGTGTATGTGTGTGCGTGCACGCGCGAGTGTGTTAGAGTGTGAATGTATGAGTGTATATGTGAGAGGGAGCATGTGTGAATAGGTTAGAATACACCTGCTGGTTCTCTCTTCCACCATATGGATTGTGGGATCAAACTAAGGTGGTTAGGTCTGGTGGCAACCACTTTTACCAGCTGCGATAAAACACCAATGACCAAGAGCAACTTGGGGAGAAAAGGGTTTATTTAACTTCTATATAACAGTTAGTTCACAGAGCAAAGTTAGGACAGTAACCTGGAGGCAGGGGCTGATGTAGAGGCCGTGACTTGCTCACTGCCTTTCTTACAGAACCCAGACCACCAACTGAGGTAAGGGGGGGGGAGGTACCCACACAACAGGCTGAGTCCTCCCCCATTTATCACTAACTAAGAAAATGCCCTACAGGCTTGCCTGATCTTATGTAGGCATTTTCTTGATCGAGGCCCCCTCCTCTCAGATGACTATAGCCTGTGTCAAGTTGATAAACACGTCAGCGCGCCTGCTGAACCATCTCATCAGCCCAAGGCCCTTCATTTTTCAAGAGGTCTGGCAACAGGTGGCTTCGCTGCTACAGAATTCACCAACTTACAACTCTCATTTTTAACTAAAAATCGCAGAGACCATGAGTCCCAAGCGCTCCCGCAGCCCGCCCAGCCTGCTCGGCTCACCCGGGACTGGCCAGGTGTGTCCTGCTTGAACGTGGTGGCCAGCGAGATGGGCAGCACCACGGCTCGCGAATCCCACTGCTCGGGCTCCTGTCCCTCGTGGATGGCCTGCGTGGCGAAGTGCTGGAAGCTGGGCAGGAAACCGCTCGGGGAGGCGTCCTTCTGCATGCTGAGGCCGAGGAGGTCGGACTTTTGGGCGCACACTACACAGGTCTGTATCCTCACCGAGCTTCGCTCTTATATCCAAAGCGGGGCGGGGCCGACGCGGCCAATCACCGTGGGCCCCAAGGCAGCACCCCTGCTCATTGGCCAGCAGCAGAGGTGTTGCCCGGAGCGTCCCTGCCCCGCCTCCCAGTGGCGCGGAGCAGCTCCTAGGTGGTGTCCCTGCTGCGGGGACCTCGGGCGGCGGGAACATCAGCAGCCCGAGGCTACGTGGAGCTCAGACGTGCTCTCTTGTCCGCAGGGAGGAGGAGGCGCAGATGCGGGCCTCGGAGTGCTGGCGTCAGTTGCGTAAAGATACACCTCCGCCGTGAGGTTGGCTGGGGTCTTAGGACCACGAGAGCAGTGCCCTGAGCCCGCGGCCCTAAGACACAGCCTTGACCTAATTTTACACCTGGTCTGGGGGCTCGGGAGTTCAGGGCGTTTCAATTCCTGGGAAGTCGAACCTAACTAAATCTCTGAAACACTGTCCAACAAATTTGAAGTTATTAAGTAATAAACAACATTTTTTTTTAAGCTACGGTTTTGAAAAGGCCACGAAGAACAAACACGGTCCATTTGCTTTTCTTTTCAAATTAGCTTCAGAGATACCCACCCTCCAGCACTAAGTGTGCCCTGCTGGAGGCCTAGTGAAAACGCCTCCAGAGGGAAAGGAATGGTCTCTGAAACACTCAAGGGTTGCCGTGCCTATTTCATTAATATTTCTCTACTTAAACTGTGTTCTTAGCCTGAAGACATTTCAACGCTTATGCATATATGTGGGTAATTTTTAAATTATTTTTTAAGATTTATGTTTTGTGTATGAATGATATCCTGTGTGTATGTCTGCACCAGGTGCATGCCTGGTGTTTACAGAGGTCAGAAAGGATATCAGATCCCCGGAACTACAGTTATAAACAGATATGCTCTGGCATGTGGGTGAGAGGAACCAAACCCAGGCTCCTCTGGAGGAGTAACTAGTGCTCTCAACCTCTGAGCCGGCCGTTTTTGCAGACTTATGATACATTTTGATGTGACCACACAGGATACATAGAGGCAGAAGGGCCTGAAACAGTTCAGATTCCAATTCTAACCCTAACCCTAATTGATAAACACTGAGTTACACACACTTTGACGTTTTCTATTTATTTGTGGACAGCTTTCAGGAGTCAGTCAGCTCCCACCCGGTGGAGGTAGGGTCTCTCTGCACTCTTACTCCAGGCTAGCCAGCTCAGGAGCTTCTGCTGACTCTTCTGTCTCTGTCTCCTACAGTGCTTGGATTACAGATGCACAGCACCACAAAGGTGGATGCTGGGAGCAGAACTCAGTGTCTCAGGGTGTGCAGCAAGCACTCTTACCCACTGAGCCATCTTCCCACCTGACATTTTCTTTAGTGTAACTGTCATAAACTGTCATAAAGCGTTCTTTGAAAAGTGGCCCCTGTATAGACTCTAAATGAGGCCTCTGATAAAGTGAGAGGAGGTTGTGGGATGACACCAAGATTTAAAATTCTCTAGACACATGACTCTGATAAAGTCTCTCCTAGATACCATCGCATCTTTCAGCTAGAATAATGGAGAGCAACTTAAGTACCCATCCTTCAGACACCAGCTAGCTAGCTCTGTGACAGACACATGAAGTGGCCAATGAACAGAAGAGCTGAAGGGAACTGACATGACTTCCACTTCCAAGATAGCAAAGGAAACTGCAAAGCAGTGTGTGGATTAGCATTCCACTTTTCAGGAGCATAAACTATGCTGCATGATCATTACATGCATAGCTTGATGTCTGAAACAATCATGGTGGCACAAACCATGAATCTACAGGGAAAAATAAATTCCTTTACATTTCATATGCATAAAATAAAATAAGTCTTTTAAATTTTTTTCTTTTTGAGTTAGGGTCTCACACTGTAGCCTATGCAGACCTCAAACTCATGGCAATCCCTACTGCACCCAGAGAGAAAGACCTTTTACAGTGAATAGGTGATGGCCACTTTAAATGTAGTGAATGTCCTCTGAATGCTGGTATTTCATTTATAGCAGCTCGTGACCAATGTATCACATTGTTCACAGTGTATCACAGTGTATCACAATGAATCACAATGTATCTTCATGTCACTAACACCTAGCTCTGACTGTCTGGCACAGACACAATGCTCAACATTTTCTAACTACCAGGATAAACTTTACAAAACTGAGGGGATACTACGACTTAGCTGTCCTTGGAAAGGTTGGAAAATAAATAGTAAAAGTGCACTGTGTTGCCCCATTATTGACTGTTCTGCTTGTTTTAAGTGGCCCTGACCCCTTAGTAAGTAAATGGTGTCACCAACTGAGCAATATGAGAATATTAGAGCAAGTCTGCAGATATAGCAGAGACCCCATGACGCCCAGAGAGTGTGACTTTTTTGAACTAAAAATTTGATCATAGAAAGTAACAGGTAAAGCTGGTGTGGTGGTACATGTCTTTATTCCTAGCACTTGGGAGGCAGAGAAAGGCAGATCTCTGTCAGTTCGAGGACAGCCTGGGCTACATAGGGAGTTCCAGGACAGCCAAACTACAGAGTGAGACCCTGTCTCAAAAAATAAACAAACAAACAAAACAACAACAAAACCCAAAAAGAAAATAACAGGGCAACATCGGAGGCTCATTAAGAAGAACAGAAAAGGAAGCTATATTGACTTCTTCCTGTGGTCACAGGCCACGGAAAGGGGGATGTAGCATAGCTGCTCCTTCCTCTGTACCTTCTGGTGGTCACTCATGACATAAATTACTGTTCCCGCCGATGACTGAGGCAGGACAGAAAGACGGGGGAGAGAGAGGAGCTCTTCCTCACCCCAGAGTCTGGCTGGAGTCTCTGGCTCCCCAGTTGACAATCAAGAGCTCCAGTACAGGTAACATTTGCTGTGTGTTTATCTGCACAGAGAAATATTGCTCTTATGCAGCGGTGTTTTAAGTGAGAAATGTTGACACAGCAGTAAAGAATGCTGAAGGCCTGAGTGTCCTCATCAAGTCCCAGCTGTGTACAACTTTTGTGACTCATGATTTCATTTTTTTAAATTTTAAAATAAATTCACCATAATTGTGGTGAGCTCAAAATAAAAATATCATCCATTTAGATTAAGGTAGACACTCAAACAAACATTTGAGCCCAAACCTCAAACCATATATATCTCAGTAAACTTCTGTTTGATTAAAAAAGCCATTCTGAAGTCATGGTGCTCCATGTTGTGTGGTCCTGTGGTGGTTTGAATAAGAATGGCCTCCATAAAGTCATAGATTTGAATGCTTGGTCACTAGGATTCTATTAGGAGGTGTGGCCTTGTCTGAGTAGGTGTGGCTTTATTGGAGAAGTGAGTGGGGTGGGGGGAGTGAAGGGGTGAGGGTGGAGAATGGGGGTGGGTTGTTTCGAGTTTTCAGATGCCCAGGCCAGGCCCAGTGTCTCTCCCTCTTCCTGCTGCCTGCTGATCCAGATGTAGAACTCTTGGCTCCTTCTCCAACATCGTATCTGCCTGTGCTCTACCATGCTTCCAGCCATGACAATAATGGAACTAATCCTCTGAACATATAATCCTGCCCCAAGTAAATGTTTTCCTTTATAAGAGTTGGTCATGGTGTGTCTTCACAGCCATAGAAACTCTAAGACACTTAGGGTTTTACACTTTTACATCAATTACATTTTTTTTTTTTTGAGACAGAGTCTCACTGTGTAGCCATGGCTGTCCTGAAACTCACTAACATGGACTAGGCTGGCCTCAAACTCACCTACCTGCCTCTGTCTTCCCAAATGCTATAATTAAAGGCATGCAACACCACACCTACCTGACTTTTTTTCACTTTGTGTATTACAAAAAAAAAAAAAAATCGTGATAGAGTTGAAACTAGAGCAACAACTTTATATCTGCTTTCCTGACTCAGGTGTCTTTTTGCCTTCATTCAATCTGTCCTCATGACCTGACATTGCCATTTCTAGGTTTAGTGCTGTACTGCACCCGTACTGGTCAGATTGTAAATCCACACAAGATGCCTCCAGAGCCCACTATAATCTCACTGTGCACAAAAAAGTAAAAGGGCTTCTTGGTGACTTAAGATGAAACTTTAGAGCCACCAATGTACACATGGCAATTGCTGAGACACCTAAGTGGGAGTTCCTCTGTGAAGCTGACAACCATGTCCTCAATGCATGTGAGTCTTTCCTTGGGTGCCTTTCCTATTAACTCCAAGTGTTTAAATCTACATTAAAAATATTTTTAATGAATTCCAACTCTACCTCATTCTGGCTGGTCCTGAACTTCTTTTCTGCAACAAATCAAGGATTATCCAGCTCCTGGATGGAGGCCTGTCTGAGGGAGGGGAACTTCCCAGGCTGCAGGGGGCAGTGCAGGGCTGTTTTCTGCTGTGCCTCCTCTGAAGTGACCTTGTTGAATCATCAGCAAAGAAAACCACTCCACTTAAAAGAGTGTCAGGTAATTTTATTCTACTGAACTTCAGCTCTGCTGAGTTCCTAGTATTATGGCCTTTCTTACAAATAGCCTGAAGCTAGGCCTGGAGGACTAAATCCTGTCTTGTCTATATAGCAAGTTCAAGACCAGCCTGGAAAACTTAGTGAGGCCCTGTCTCAACATAAAAAGGTAAAAAGAAGGCTGGGCACAGATTCGGTGGTAGAGCAGTAGCTCATCATACACGAGGCTCTAGTTTAGTGCCCTAGAACGCGTGCAAAAACTAAAAGCATTTTCCTCATTCATACCCGTATGCCTATATAGAAAACTCCTTAATCTTTTGTCCCGTTTTGTTATTGAGACAGGATCTCCTGTAGCCTGAGCTACCCTCAAATTCTTGATCCTTCTACCTCAGTTTCCCAAGTGTCAAGAATACAATTGTGTCACCGCATCTGGCTCTAAACCCATTTAATTGTTATAAAACATTCTCTGTGAGCAGATCTATTCTGGAGACACCTCCTCTGCTAACATAGGTACTAAGTCCACTACTCATCTCCTGTTAAATATTCACTTACTAAAAAAGAACCTTAAGTAAGCTTTGAATTGCATGATTAGGGTAGCTAGTAATTCCAAAGACTCACCAGCTCACAGTTTACTGAAGAGAGCATAGAGTCCCCTGGGCCTGGAGAGAGCTTAGAGTCCCCTGGACCTGGAGCTGCATGCCAGTGGTTGTAGGTTGTCATATGGATTCTGGGAACTAAACCCAGGCTCGCAGCGAGAGCAGAGTGCTCTTAAGTATTGATCTACTTCACAGCCCCAGTCACCCTTAACTTAATGAGTGAGATAACTTTGATACTGAGAGCTGCTTCCCTAGCTAATAAAAAGAAGAACAAGGTGTACTGACAATCTCCCATTTCTCTGGACTGCAGGAAACAGCATGCAATGCCTTACTGACAGAAACTCAGTAAGAGCCTTTCAAGAAAATCATTTGACAATGTCCATTAAAAGTAAAAATGCAGGGCTGGACTCAGTCAGTAACATGCCTGCCACACAAGCATAAGAACCTGAGTTTGAGTTCTTAAGAAAGTTGGGTGTGGAGAGAAAGAAGGCAAAACAGAGTAGGGTGTGTGGCAAATACCTGGAGCTGGAGACATGGCATGTTGCTGACAAGTAGGGCTGGTCCTTGGGCCACTAGGAGGGTAGGACCACAGCCTGTAGCCCACAATGGAGGAGGCAAGCTGTGAGAGGAGACTGAGATGGCAGAATGGAGTGGCACTCTCGAGTCAGGGACCAGAGCTGGGGACTGGGAGCATGCTATTGCCTAGTGGGGCCACCACCAGGCCACCTCACCCCTTCACTGCCTGCCAGGCTTGTGCTGCCACTCAGCCTGGGGACAAAAACAGCAGGATCACCCTGATTCTGAGCAACAACAAGAATGTTTCAACCCAGCTAAAGAATGTTTCATTTTCTGGGTTGAGTTTCCTCAAAAGACTTCCGTGAGTCATATTACCACCAGAAATCATGTTGATGTCTGTGATTCGTGCTGCAGCTGGAGAAGACCATGCAGATGTCCAGGATCCATGCTGCCCTGGAATCCATGTTGATATCTGTGTCCCTGCTCCCATCAAAGACCATGTTGATATCTGTGATACATGCTACTGCCAGCAGCTATGGGCAGGAGAGCTTCTGTTGCAGTGGTATCAATGACTGAAGATCCATGGCTAAGAATGAGAGACATCAAGGGTTCTCCCCTAAAAAAAAAAAAAAAAAAAAAAAGGCTGTCCAGACGTTAAGCTATTGCCCTTAAAACTGTGATAAAGATGCTGAGTTATAGCTCTTCACTTGATACCTTTTGGTGAGGGTGTGTGTGTGTGTGAGAGAGGGGGGTGGAGGGAGAGTTTTCTTTAAGGGTTTTTCAACTGTGAGTCTGAACATGCTCCAATGAGTATATAGAAACACAAAATGGACTTGTTTTTTTTTTATTTTTGTTTGGTTAGTTAGGTTTTTTTGGAGGGCACAGGGGTGGAATGGTGAACCTGGGGAAAAAAATTGGATATGACTAGGATAGATACATAGTATGAAATTCTCAAATAATTAATAAAAATATCATATAAAAGAAAATATAAATTAAATGTAAGATTAAAAAATAAAGAAAGTTGAGTGTGGTGACACATGCTTTAAATCCTAGAGTTGTGGAAGCAATGATAGGCACATTCCTGGTCCTTCCTAGCAGCAAGCCTAGCCTGCTGGGCTCAAGGTGGTGGCTGGAGAGATGGGTCAGTAGTTAAGGACACTAACTCTTCCAGCAGACTCAGATTAGATTTCTGACATCCGCATAACAATTAACAACCACCCATACCCCCAATTCCAAGGTATCTGACACCTTCTGGCCTCTGTGGTCACTATATAAACATAGTATACAGACATACATGCAGTTAAAACATCCATACACCTAAAAATAAATTAAGCATGTGTGGTGGCACATGTCTTTAATCTTAGCACTGGCTGGGAGGGGGGCAGAGGCAGGCAATGACTTCAAGGCCAGGCTGGTCTACATTGTGAATTCCAGGATAGTCAAGGCTACATAGTGAATCCAATCTCAAGAAAAACAAAAGATAAATAAATAAGTTAATAATTAAAAAAAAACCCAAGGTGGATGTTGCCTGAAGAATGTCAGGGAAATAGTCCTCTGGTCTCCATACATATGTGCTGGAGAAGTAGCTGAGAGCTACATCCTGATCTGAAAGCAGAGACAGACAGACTCTGGGCCTGGCATAGGCTTTTAAAACCTGAAAGCCCACCCCCCAGTGACACACTTCCTCCAGTAAGGCCACAGATTGTGGTACACTCCCAGAAGCAACAGATAAACCTAACTCACTACCTAATTGCCCAGTGGTTCCTGAGTGTGGTTCTCTGGGAGGCTGGAAAAAGGAAGGACAGTAGCATAGGGAGAGCTGATTCCCTAGAAAGTCATACAAGAAGGCCCTTCTCGAAGACTAAACCCCACGACAGACTTACCAACAGCTTCAAAGAAGCCTTTCCCTCAGTTCATCTTGGGAATTAGGTATGGGCACTTTTCAGCAATTGAACTGGTCCTTGGAATATTTGATAAAATATTGCATTTTAAAGCAAAATACTATTTCCACATTCTGTAAGGGTTGGACAGCCATACACCCTGTGCTCTCTGCACTGTCAAATCCTCCCCACTCCAAACCTCATACCATTAGAGGTCATAAGATCTGGGTTGCTGATGGCATGAATCTTGGTCAAGGCATGGAGTCCTGTGTAGTCCAGGACATGCATACACAATAATCAGGTGTGAGCCTCTCCAAATACAAAGGTTAAAATCACTTTGATTTTAACAAGTTTTTTTTAACGTAAGCTTTTTTTTTAGAAATTGCAATAGTAATACTTAGTGATGATTAAACACAGCATTGATGGGTGGTCCATTGGCATTTATCCATTTACCTCTTACAATACCATGTGAGATAGAAGTTAGTATAATTCTCATCTTATGGATAAGGAAGCAGAAGCAGCAAGGTCAGATAGCCTGCATAAGGTAAGTTACTGTGAGCCTGAGAAGATCCAGGTCTGTGTACCAAGTTCTCAGTCTAACTTGCCCTTTGAGACTAAACTGTGGTGGCATCTTGGATCTGGCCTTCTCTGGATATCAGAAACTGTAAAAGTCCTCTCAGAATATCATGTACAGTTTATGATTAGGTCATCTGAAGGTCACTTCAGATTTCTTTCTACCAAAGCATGAGGGATCAACCTTTTAGTTAATTCTGGGACATTTAATTACCTTAGTATTTGGAACACATTGATAGATTTCCTTTAAGTCGGCTCTTCTGTTTACGGTTACTAGTGCTCATCAGTGGCTGGGGCTCCTTTCTACTTAGTTGCCATGTTACCAACAGGGCTGATGAATCTATTTGATTTAGGCACACTGTCTACTTCTGGAGGCATTTGGTTCAAGGAGAGCCCTTAATGTATGCTATCTATTCCTTATACAGGAGGACTAACATTTCTATATGTGGAAGTTATAAACAGATTCATGCTCAATAGATAGGATATATCTGTGTACTAGTGCCTATGTATATATTAAAATACGATTATTTTCTATCATATTCACCCTTTTTTACTCAAACTGTGTGTGCGTGTGTGCGTGTGTTGCTGACATTTGTCTTTTCCTTTTGGCCCTGGCTTTCATCAGGTTCCTGGCACCTTTTCTTCCTCTCTCCTCAGATCAATGTGTATGTTTTATGTGTCTCAGAGAAGTGGTTTCCTTCACGAACTTTAAGCAGCAATGGGCTCTGGTTTCCTTGGCAATCACTGCATCTCAGATTTCTACTGATGGCTTAGGAAAAAATCAGACTAAACCACCAAAGGGAAATATTAGAAAGAAAAGTGTCAACCACAGGGAGGAAGTGGAAGCAGACACAGAGAGTCAGAGTGCGGGAGTAAAGCGTGTGTGTGGAGAAGGCATTGGTTTGCATGTGTTAGTTTTTCTTCATTTCAGAGAACAGATGATAGGCATCTATGGCAGTTCTCCAACCAAAATCCTCCTAAACAATGTGGAGGATAGGAAATCACATTTTCAGTCAGTGGTTTTCAACCTACCTAATGCTGGGACCCTTTAATGCAGTTCCTCATGTTGTACTGACCCCTCCCCACCACATAATAATGAAAACTATTTTCATTGCTACTTCATAACTGTAATTTTGATACCGAGTAGTGTCTTTGTTCTTAAGACCATCAGAAATATGTTTTCCAATGGTCAAGACCCACAGGTTGAGAACCACTGCTCTAGATGATTCTGACAGCTTGAAATACAAACCTGCACAGAGGAAAGATGTAGCCTAATCTTACATGAATGTTCATGTTAGAAATTAACACTGCGTAAGGAGAACTTAGTGAGAGCACTAGCCATCACTCTGAAGGTCTGATGTGTTTATAACATACAACCTATGAGATTTAAAAAAATATTTTCTGCAGTACTTCTGAACAAGATGCAAGGTTGTGATATCATTGCTTTTATTACATGAAGATGAAAACACTAGCTCAAGAATTACATGCATGTTTTGTCTCTGGCTTATGATGTTTCCAGAAACAAAAGAGCCACATATATATTAAAGATTCTACAAGGTTGATTGACATTAATTAACGATTTGCGGAAAGTTGGGATGCTGCAGATCTGGAGCCAACAGCCGTTCATTGCCCACCTCTGGCAATTATCAGGAGAAACCTTTGGAACGTATGAATTTAGCAGGCAACTAGCTTCTGCTAACCACAAAGCAAAATAAACCATCAGACAGCCTTCAAGACCCACGGCAGCACTTCCTCCCACTTTGCTCTGCCTACTTGATGTCTCCAGCAGTATATTTGATAAATATATTGATTTATGTCTTTTGTCTTGCATCTCTAACAAAAGTTCATCCATGTTGGATCCTGCCATTCAGAGCAATTCAAATCTATGTTCCCAAACTTCTAGGTGAGAACGACGTTTCTCATCAACAGGTTAATTGATAAACCCACCTGCCCCCATCTTAGGCTTGAAAGCCATCTTATAATAAAGTCAAACTAGGTTCATTTCTCTTTATGATTAATTCTTTCTCAAGGATTGGGCTATACCCACCTGTAACTTTAACTACAAGTGGTTCTGTATGGCCTGTTTCAGGAAATGGCAACCAGGTCTTTGTTTCAAAAGGTTATTATGACTACCTTGTGTCTGAATACCTTGTTATGACTGCCTTGCAACCATGTCTGTGTTTCGAAAGGTTATGACTAACTTGTTATACTTAAGTTCAGCTCCTGTAACCCCACCTATCTGCCTGCCAAGTCCCCCATGTGGGAACCCCTACTCCTGAACTATAAAAACCCTTATCTTACCCATGTCCAATGCTGATCTCTTGAGCCCTGACTTTCGTGGAAGACACCCTATGTACAAGAATTTTTTTAAAAAGCTTGCTTTAATTAATTGCTTATTTAAATTAAATTGGCCATATGGTTTGAATCGGTAGTCTTTTCCTTGGATTTGAAGGATTAACATTATATAGCTACATACATTTCTGATAAAAGTCAGAAATACCTGTGTTGAGAATAAGGTTTTTCTGGTCTGTTACATATGTTAGGAAACATATAAGGCATTTGGCAAAACTGTTGTTTAAAAACAGCTGATAGAGGGCTAATGTGATGGCTCAGGAAGTAAAGATGTGTACTTCTCAGCTTGGCAGCCTGAGTTTGACCCCTGGAACACACCTGATGGGAGGGAAAAACCAGTTATCTTTTGACCTCCCTATGTTCTATGGCAGAAGACAAACACAAACACAAACAAACAGAAAACCCTTTGGGTGAGTGTGCGTGTGTGCGTGTGTGCGTGTGTGCGTGTGTGCGTGTGGTTTTGGACTGAGCTCGTCAGTCCTAGAGACAAGTGCTTTTACCTACTGAGTCATCTCATTCATTGGCTCATAATTTGGATTCTTAGCCACAGCAGAAGGCAATTGAGAAGGGCTACTCTGTAAAAACAGGTTATTTTGTATGGTAAATTCAGTGCTTGAGTTATGGATTGGATCCTATATCACCAACGTCTGACTAAAAAGTAAACATGTTGTTTGTGAAGTTATTAGTTCACTACACATCCAGACATTTTAATTTTTAATTTTATTTCTTTTTTTGAGATAGGGTTTCTCTGTTGTAACTCTGGCTGTCCTAGAACTCACTCTGTAGACCAGGCTGGCCTCAAACTCACAGAATTCTGCCTCCCAAGTGCTGGGATTAAAGGCGTGTGCCACCACTGCCCAGGGAGGCATTTTTAACATCATATGCAAACTAAAGCAAAACACTATGCTAACTGTCCCCCCTAGTTCCGTTTCTCTATCCCAAGTCCCACCCTTTCCTCCTCCATCTCTGGGTGTCAATGTCTGTTGCTGACTCTTGGGAGTTTGATTCTTCATCTTTTAGATCTAACCCCCTAACTATTATGACATAGTTCATCTATTGTGAGAACTTGGCCACACCTTCTTCTCAGTAATTGGCTGACACTAATCAAGTCATCGACCTCTCTACCCAGGAAGCCTAGAGTGTTATAGTTTCCCACCATGCTGTGTCCTTGAAGGAGATTGACTTTAGGAGCTGTCAAAAGATTGGGATAGGCTGAGGGTTTCACCAGGACCTGGATGTGTGATTTGAAAGGCTACTTGAGAACTTGTTTGAATTCGTTATGTTAAGTTATTATATACTTTTAAGGCAGTGTTAATTGAATTTATTGTCACTTCTAAAAGGAAAGAAAAGAAAAAAGTCCTAAACAACATATGTATACTCAGATATAAAGCAGTAGTCAACTTCACCCTAGTTGGACTGGGATTACCTAAGGAGCTTATATTCAGTATTTAGCATGGCTAAGAGTTATCTTGGCACACTGTGGTTCTCAACCTTCCTAATGCTTCAATCTTTAATACAGTTCTTCATGTTGCGGTGACCCCCAACAATAAAATTATTTTTGTTGTTACTTCATAACTGTACCCTTGCTACTTTTATGAATTGTAATGTAACTATCTAATATACAGATGGTCTTAGGTGTTCCCTGTGAAAAGGTCATTTAATGCCAAAGGGGTCATGACCCACAGGTTGGGAACCGCTACTGTAGATACTTCAGGATTTAATGTTTTAATTAATTAGTCTGACGCTTCATTATTAGTAAGCATTTGTTATCTGTAAGTTAGTGTGCTGAAATTAAGGCAGGATAAAAATACAGAGGACATGGGACGGGAACAGGGCCCCTCACTCTGGAATATGAAGTCTCCTGCTAGCTGAGAGACTATTAATTCCAGCACAACTGACAGAATTTTCTAATAAGGCTGTCCAGAGGAAAGATATTATGTGGAGGTCTTTCAAAGAAGAAGGTTAAATAGCAGTGAACCAAGCTTACAGCCTGAGTTAGGCTGAGGATGGCTCTTCTCATTTATCTATCCAAAGCATTCCAAGAGCAAACCTATGGTTTCACAAAAAGAGAAAAAAGTTCTTGGAAACCCTTTGAACAATTAAATTTAGGAATGACCACAATCAGATAGGACTGACGACTGCTAAGATACTAAATGTGACCCTCCTGAGATGCCCATTTGGGTACTTTTCCTAAGTGCTCCTCTTTCTTTGCTTAAGTACTATAAACTCTCCTCTTAATAAACTCCCAGTTATGCTTTACACTGACTGGTCTGGACTCTTTTCTGTGGTGATCACAAATCCCTGCTTCAGATTAGAGGTCTTTGCAAAGCACTCCGGAGGATGAGGCAGGTGGTTGCATGGAGCTGTCTGGCCCGATACCAGCAACGATAAGTAGAGCTCCCTACTCACAGAACCCAAAGGACAAGTCGGGGAGATAGACAAGAATGTGAAGGAGGCACCTGGAAATTATGTCAGGAAAAGAGGAAGAGAAGGGAGAAAACGTAACCCAACCAACTGGGTGGCTGCTGGGAGAGGCAGTCTCTAAGAAGGATGTCTAATGTCTGTTTCCCTGCCACTGGCCCCTAATGCTACAGCAAACTCTTGTCACTCACTATTGGAATACATTTTCTGGGAGCATAAAATGAATCATAAAGTGTATTGGAATTGCTACAGAATACTCTAAAAACAATTCTGTATATACATTCATCTTTAATAAGTCACTAAGAAACAAGATCTAGTCATAGACTAATTTTTAGCTAGTAATGAGTATTAAATGATATTATCTGCAGCAACTATAACAGAATTCGGAAACATTGCTTATTTCATCTGGTTGCAGTCATGGATACTGTTAATGTTTAAACAGTTGTGGTTCGTGGCTGACATTCAGCATAAAAGCTGATACTAAATTTTATGTTAGGGTGAATTTCAATGTAATTTCCTGACCCCCCTTTTTTTGTGATGGGGTTTCTCTGTTGTAACTCTGGCTGTCCTAGAACTCACTCTGTAGGCTAAGCTGACTTTGAACTCACAGTGATCCTCCTGCCTCTGCCTCCCAAGTACTGGGATCAAAGGTGTCGGCCACTGCCTGGCTCCTGACCCAAAATTTTATGCCAAGTTAACAAAACAAAAACCACTGTGCAGAGAAGAGAAATAATGTGAACTAATTCTGAAATGGAAATGAGCACTAGACATACAAATAGCTCAAAGAAAGTCAGTGAGGCCTACCAGGATAGGAGGGTCAGCTTCTCAAGAGAGAGTGGGTTTTCAGTAGTTGTTGTTCTTTTTTTTTTTTTTTTTTTTTTTTGCTGTTCCCCTGTTCAATGTGCCTTCAGGAAGTTCTTTAAAATCTAGTTCAGACATTACTTCTCCACAAAGACTTTCAGATAGTTGTGAATTGTCATGTGGGTGCTGGGAATTGAACCCCGGCCCTCTGGAAAAACAGCAAGTGCGTTCAACTGCTGGGCTACCTGTCCAGTCCTTCCACAAAGACTTTCTGATAATTTGATTTCTATCAAACTAATAATTTCTGCTCCTTATAGAATTTCAGATCTTGTATTTTATTATTCTGAATATTTCAATATTATTCATATTTTGATGTTATTTTCCCTGTTACATACTATTAAGTCTTTAAAGGGATGAATATATGCTTGTTTTCTGAGAAAGGTCACTTGCTGTGACCTTCCTGCCTCTACTTCCTGAGTGCTGGGATTACAAGCATACACCACAATAATAGGTTGTCTGAATTTAAAAAAAAATGTTTATAGTGTTTGATTCACAGGAAGAACACTTGGGAGTTTTTACATACATCAAGAGGGAGCAGCCAGTAATTTAGGTGCATGTCTCTGGCTGCCTACCTACGACTTACTAATTTTTAAAAGGTTTTCTTTTTTTTTTTTAACATTTATTTTTTGTGTGTGGGTCTTCACCAGAGGAAAACTTTAGGTTCTCTCCTTAGAAGAAAACTTATTGGAGTGGTTCTCTCCTTTGACCATGTGGGTTTCAGGGACTGAACTAAGGTCCTCAGGCGTGATGGCAAGTCATCTCACTGGCCCATCTATTAATTTTGGGATAGAGTTCTCTTTGGAGCCCAGGCTGGCCTTGAATCTATGTGATCCTCCTGCCCTGCCTGTTTCTGGAGTGCAGGAATTTATTGGTGTGAGTCACCACGTCCAGTTTAGGCTTCTAAACGTTCAGTTTCATATCTCTCCCTCTCTCTTTCTCTCACACACACAGTTTTGATGTCCACTCATCGAATATTCATGTTTTATGGCGTTTTCAAGGTTTTTATCTACACCACTCTATATTTCTCACTCTACACACTCTTCGTTGTAGAGTTGGGAGAATCCAGCCACTTTTAGGTTACTGTATAATTCCTGAATCTGATCTAAACTTTGTTCTCTACTTCCTAAGGACTTATGTCCAAATTTGGAAAAACGTATGCCAACTAACTCCCTGCAGACAGACAGAAGGGACTTTAACTCAATATGCTAAACTTGAATCCATTTTTAAAGAGTCTAAAACCTTTTCAGGACTCACACTGCCTGAGTTTATACTTCATCATCTCTCACCTGGATTACTGCCCACTTATTTAAAGCATTTACTCCACTTCCTCAAGTAAGGATCCTCCCACATACTTCAACTCTGACACGTGTCCCAAATATTTCTAACAAATGTTTGAAGATCTCCCTCTCAGGTGTAATGAAGCTTTTAAATTCCAAAGTCAGCCCTTAAATTTCTCCAAGATCACCTTTCAGACCCTCCAACACTAAATTTACCTTTCCGTTCCTCTGTGACCTGGCCGTCTTTCCTCCCCCACAGCCCTGCCTGTCAGTGCAAGTACTAGCACAGGTTAGGGAACAGAGCAGATGCTCTGCAGATGTTTACTGAATGAGTGTCCAGCGCAGCCGGACGTCACTTCCGTTGTACCGAGGTGCTTTGGCACAGCGCTCTGAGGGAGGCTTACAAGCCGGGGCTCTAGGCCTGAGTTTGTAACTGCCGTCAACTCCATCTTCGCAGGCCAAAGCCCCAGACAACCAGGTCAGACAGAGCTCTTGAGTCTGCGTCTCTGGCAGCAGGGCCCGGGTGGAACCCCGCATCAGGGGTGCACGGCCGCTGCCCGGACAAAGACGCGAGCGCAGGAGCCGGACGCGAACCGACCCGGGCGTTTCCGCCCGAGCTCTCGCGAGAGGAGCCGGGGGAAGATGGCCGCGCCGGGTCTTTCCTTGTGAGGAGGCGGCTGCTGCGGCGGCCGTGGCCGGCGGCGTGTGGTCGTGGGCTCCCGAGCCGCGGCTTCCCGCGTCCGACACGAGGGCCGCCGCCTCCAGGAGATGCCCGCGGTCGCCCCGGGAGTTCATGCAGCGTGCGAGGCTCGCGGCCGCCGCTCTAATCGCCCGGCGCCGCCGCCGCTCCGGCTCGGCCCGCGGTGAGCCTCCCGGAGCCCGCCCTGCGCGCCGCGGCGGCGATGACCGGGGAGAAGATCCGCTCCCTGCGGAGGGACCACAAGCCCAGCAAAGAGGACGGGGACGTGCTGGAGCCCTGCGAGGAGGAGGCGACGGCCGCGCTCGGCGGCGCCTTCACCGCGGGCAGGAGCGGCGCGGGCGGCGGCAAGGGCGGCAAGGCCGGCCATAAGATCTTCAGCCACCACCACCGGCTGCAGCTGAAGGCGCCCGCCGCGCCCGGCCCCGGCGCCCCGGCCCCCGCGCAGCACAACGCGGTGACCGGCACCTGCCCGGCCTCGGCCTGCCTGGGCGGCAGCCCCGCGGCTGTGGTCGCAGACGGAGGCGGCTGCCCCTCGCTCTACCCGGTGCACGAGTGCGTCTTCAAGGGGGACGTGAGGAGACTGTCCTCGCTCATCCGCACGCACAATATCGGACAGAAGGATAATCACGGTGAGCGCTGCGGGCTGCGCCAGGCTTCCGTGCCCCGGGGGGTGACCGTCGGGCTCGGGGTGCGGGCTTTCCTCTGCCTCTGAGCGGCAGCGTGCCAGGTGCCCGGAGTTTGGGTCTGTGGATGCAGAAGGGATGCTTCCTTGTCCTGAGCATCTGGGACCAGTTGCCTCGTCTGCGCGGCCAGCCTTCCATGTGCCAAACGCCAGGCACCTCACTTGCAGGCAGGTCTTGCTTTTAGGGAACCGTCTGTGCCCCTCCCTTTCTTCTTTGAACTTGTACGTTGCAGGTCTTCATACCCAGGTACGGAACCCTGTTTCACTGAAGCTAGGTGTCAATGTGCTGTCTTTTTTTTTGCTCCGTTTTTAGGAAACTTAAAACATTGGTTATGAAAGTCACACAGAGCTGTGTCGGCATCTGATGAGACTTCTCAGTGGCCGGTTCTTTATTGCCTGTTTCACACTAAGAACAATGTTTCATCTTGACTGAGACTAAAGTCAGTACTACGATTTTCATAGTGAAGTCTTAGCAGTCTGTTTGAGAAAGTATAGTATGTTTGATACCGAACGGTATCTACTTTTGGCCGCATCTTCCAGCTGATTTTTCTCTTCTCTTCTCTTTTTTTCGTTTAAGCAACACAGAGTTTTAAGATTTATTTGCACCCCACCCCCACCCCCCGTGTTGCTGGAGATTGTACCTAAGGCCCTGTGTAATCGTAATTTGTTGAAACTAATGTGAATGGTGATACTATTCTTGAACATTTTATTAACAGGCCGTTTTAAACTTACTTAGCAAATACTGTTGGCAGCTGTTTTTAATCTAACATTACAGTTATTTATACATTAGGTAAATTGCTCAAAATGTTATTGAACATTAATGCAATACCACCTGTGAAATAAGCTTCCTGGGTTTCAATGGTTTGGTGGGCTTCTTTCCTAAAATTAGAACAGAAATAGAAAACAAAAAAGTAAATACATTTTCTCTTGGTGCAGTTTCCGAACTGCACTTGTTTTCTGAATTTATAATACTGTAGCTATAATGCCACCACCTATCTTTTATCATAAATCAAATACAAAAAAAGTGCCCTGACACTGACTTCAGGATTTCATGCTGTTATTTTAACAAGCTCATTTAGCTTCTGCTGAGAATTATATCCTGACTTAAGTAGTTGAGTCGTAGCCCTAGTATATTGGTTATTAGGAAGTTATTTAGACTTGGTCCAGGAGTAGCTGTGTTTTATCTTTGTCTTTAAAACTTAGTTACATTGAAAATGGCCAAAACTTTAAGGGAAGAGATGAGCAGATGTCACAGGAACTACCTAAGTTTCTGAATTGCTAATTCTTGTGCTTCCAGTTTTGTATTAGCATTTGTTAAAACCAAATTCTGTTCAGAGTAATTAGAATTCTATATACCCTTAGACTCCTGTCCATTATCCACCAGAATTCACTTTTTAAATGAAATATTTGTGTTCTGTTTTTCTTCCTTTATATCACTTACGACAGTGACACCAGTGGCTCCTGCCAGTGAAAAGTATGCCTGTGCTCCTCCTGGCACACTGTTCTCAGGGAAGAGGCACTGCTGCTGTGCTCTCTTGTGGCTTCATAACAGCCTGTTATTAAACTCTTAGAAAGTTAAACTCTTATAAAAAATTAGTAATTTTTTAACTGCATTTATTTCTGCGTACCTGTATGTGGAAATTTGAGGATAACTCAAATTGTAGGAGTCACTTCTCTCCTTCATTGTGTAGGTTCTAGATTGGACTCAGGTTGTCAGGCTTGGAAGTGAATGTCTTTACCTACAGAGCCATCTTGCCTGTTCCCTGTTCCATTCCTGCAGTGTTACTTTTAGTCTTTCACTCTAGGTGCTTAAAAAAAAATTAAAACAAAAAACAACAACAAAAACAACAAAAAAAAAATAAAACCACAGCAGCCTGGCTATTTAAAAAAAAATTATTTGAGATTCACTTATTTGTATTTTTTGTGCCTGTCTTTGCTTCCACAGCCCTGGAATTTCAAGTGTGTGCCACACACTCAACTTTCTGAAGGACTCAAACTCAGATCCTCATGCTGTGTGGCAGACATTTTACTGACTGAGCCCAGATCTATATTTTTACTTTTAATGGACATTGTCAAACGACTCTTTAAAGGCAGTTACTGAGTTTCTACCAGAAAAGAGTCCACAGAGGCACAGAACTTTGCTAAAGTTACATATGCAATAAAATAGAAAAAATGGCCAGAATCCCTAAGCTCATGTCAGCCTCTTTGAGTTTCTGTTGGTGGAGATCCATTGTATTGAAGGAAGGTCAGTTCTAACATTTTCTTTTGCAGTAGAGTCCTTTAATGCATATTTCTCACTTAATATTTACAATAGAAATTTGTAGCCCCATTTTATTTTATTTTTTCAGTTATTAGAAGCCTTGTCTTCTTCTCATAGGAGCCTTGTGGAAAGATTCTGTCGCTACATAGCTCTCAGTTTCTATAGAACATTTTGTATGTTTTTAAATTTCTTTGTGAAATGGCACAAACAAATGTACTGTGTTATTCATCCACATGATAGCCCTTTAGATCTTGGCAGGAGCTGTGATATGGCCCTTATATTCCAGTCAGTGCTATCTTCTGTAGCCATTCATTATTATATGTGCTCTGTGAAATTATTAAGATGATCCCTAAGCATAGTAAATACTCTTAAGTTTTTTAAATAAGTAAATGAAAACCGTAGAAACTTTCTATCCATGGAGCCCTGATCTGCTCATCTTCCCTGTGAGGACAGTGCCCTTCCCTGATCTTTTCTGAGGCTACAGTGGCTACTCAGGCAGGGATGGTCTTTCACAGAAGCTCCGTAGCAGCAGAACCTCACAGTCCAAAGACCAAAATGGGGTTGAAGAAGTGGCACCAGAGTTCAGACCACTTGGTACTCTTTCGGAGGACCCAGTCCAGTTTCCAGAACCCATGCCTTACCACTCACAACCACCTTCAGCTTCTAATGCCAGGAGACCCAGGCATCTGAACACGTGTTATACACACACACACACACACACACACACACACACACACACACACACATGCTCATAGATAAAAATTGAAAATCAAATATTTTTTCAAAAAGATCTAAAGGTTAAAAAAAGTTATGCTTACTTATTTATCAGGGACAGGGTTTTACTATTGTAACTGTGGCTGTTCTGGATCTCAAAATGTAGTTCACGCTGGCCTCGAACTCAAAGAGCTCTACCTGCCTTTGATTTCCAAATGCTGAGATTTAAGGTATGCACCACTACATCTGGCTTCTTTTTATTACTTTTAATTACATCTGTGTCTTGTCTGTTGCATGTGGGTATGTGCATGTGAGTGCAGGTGTCTATAGAGGCCAGAGGTGTCATTTCCCCTGGGGCTTGAACTACAGTTGGTTGTGAGCAGCTTGATGTGGGTGCTGGGAACTGAACTGGGGTTCTCTGGAAGAGCAGCAAGTACTCTTAACCACTGAATGAACCATTTCTTTAGCCCCAGATAAAAGTTTTACTCCTACATTTTCTCAAGTGACTGCTGTTTTTCTGCCTTATTCCTTTTTGTCTTTGTCTGTCTGTCTACTCATCCAATTTTGTCTATCTGTCTACCTACTCATCCAATTTTTGAGACAGGTCTCATTGTGTAGTCCAAGCTCTATTAGAAGACTTGGGATTTTCCTGCTTCAGCTTTCCATATCCTGCTTGAAATTACTTTTCAAACACAGGGCTCTATAGTTAAGATATTTTATTTTGCTTCCATCCTTTTCTCTTGTTTTATATGGAGAGCTTGTTGATTCTAGTCTGGTCACTACTTAAATTTATTGTTCATTAATTCCTTCAGTTTGAACTGATCTTTGACTAACTTTTTGATGTATATTGATTTTTCCTTGATAAAATGTTGCTCAGGTACAGCTTCTAATTATGTTCAGAAGAATTGTATTCTGGGCTTAAACATTGCTTTAAATAAAAAACATGATAAAATATGTGCATCTTGTGTTCAAGTATGCAAAATGATTGTGCCCTGTGGATTATTTAATAACAGTTTGCTATATCTTTATCTTCAGTATATCTTCAAATAAACTACTTCTCCTCTTTAATATAAAATTAAAGACTAAAGACCAAGAGAGATGCCTCAGTGGTTAAGAGCACTTGCTGTTATTACAAAGGACTGGAGTTTGGTTCCCAGCATCCGAGTTGGGCAGCTCACAACTGCTGTAGCTCTGGCTCTAGGGACTCATACCCTTTTTTGGCTTCTGTGGGCACATACCTGCATGCATAGACATACACTCACACACATCAATAAGTAATGTAAATTAAAAAAAAATGGAGTCTAGGCTTTTGCATTGAGGGTCCAGGTTTTTCTGAGTCATGTTGGCCCTGAGTGGTTTTGATAGTTCGTGTTTATAATGGACATTAGTGATTTTACTGTTCAGTACTTCAGAATTGAAAATGGTAGAAATAGATTGAAGACTCAGTTTGATCACAGTTTCTGCTTGTTAGACGTGTAGTTTTGTTTTTTTCCCCTCAGGTTAAATATCTGTAAGCTCATCACATCTTCCAGACTGTTAGAACCTTTGAGGTAATTGACAGTAGTGAGAGTGCCAGCTCTGTCGAGTGTTTACACCAGCCTTTCATAGCTGTGAAAAGTTGCTGGTGTATTTGGAGATTTGGGGACTTCTCCTGCCTTTAATTCTCTAGGCTGGTGTGTGACAAGCTATTTTCTATGGGTTTTAACCTTGTTCTGAGGTTTAGGTAGATTTTTGAGGACTTATTTGATGGTGTATTAATACTGCTTGTCAGTACAGTAGAATATTACAGAAGTTTATTTTTAGTGGTGTTTAAAATAATTGTTTTTGTGCACTGTTGGAAAAAGGCATAGGCCTTGGCATTTTGTATTGTCTGCAGGTGTTAGATTTCTGTGGAGGATGTTTGACTGCTTATGATTTACACCTAAGGAGTTCTGTATCAATAAAACACCTGAGCTCAGATGCTCGGGGTTCCACTGTGTTGTAGGCGCTGGCCGTGGTGGTGGTTCCCTGCTGAGGTCTGGCAGAGATTCTAAGTATCAGGTGGCTTCCCTGTCTTCTTTGCTGAGCCCCAGCAGCAGCATGCAACTTCAGAAGGCAAGGTTATTGGACTCCTGGGCTGCTAAGAGTTTTTGCTGCCCATATCCTCAGTATTGTACTGAAGTTTAGGACACTCCTGTTCCATGTCCTTGTATGTGCATCTTTTGGTTGGTTTTCAAGGACAGTTCAGAGATCTGCCTTGTCCTAGAGTTAAAGTATTTTTGAGAGTAAAAACATTTGATTGCTCTCTTGGTTCTCAATAGTTTTTCTTTTTTCTTTCTTTTTCTTTTTCTTCTTTTTTTGGGGGGGGTTGATTTATTCATTCAACAGATAAACACAGAGCCTCTAATATGTGATGTGTTTTGATGCTGGGGATGCAGAGGTGAACAGACTAGCACAATTCTTGTTCTTTTGTGTTGCATGTTAGTTGGAGATCCAGACACTAGACAAAACAGTGAATGTGTGGTATGACTGTTAATGAGTTATTAAGGGGGAGCACTAATGAGAGAGTTAAGCAAAACAGAGTTTCAAGCAGAAAACAGTAAATATAAAGTTACTGTCATCAGGGACTGGGAGGGAGGTAGAACACTATGTGTGGTAAGGTGGGCAGGAAATTGAAATGTGTCTGGAGTTTGGAGACCTGAGAGGTAGCCATTCTGTAAGTGTGCTGAAGATCCTGTGAAGGCTTCTGCATGTAGCAACTGGAATGCAGTTAGGAGGTTTTCAGCTGAGTTCTGACTGGTTGCAAGGGTCATCCTACTGCTCCATGAAGTTGATGTCTGTAGGCACATGTTCATGGAACAACTGTTACAGTAAATAGCTGTTACTGGAAGTGAGGGATGGAGTGGATGTAGGGTATTGTTTGAGTTGACTATAGTAGTAGCATTTTCAAGAGAGATTTTACTCCTGCTTGTTGTCTAGACGGGGCTTGGATGTGTCTGTAGAAATTGGAGCTGTACTGGGTCTGGTATGTGCAGTGTCTTGCTTTGCTCTATAATTAGATCAAAACTGTGTCATGATAATACAGGTCACTGCTTGCCTTCTGTGTGCCGGCCTATTCACTGAACACAAGCCCTGCTGAATTCTCGCCTTTGGGTGTTCCTTGGTGCCAGGCAGGTACTGTGTAGAGTGCTCTTCTCCACGCTGAGGGGAAATAAGGGAAAAGTATTTCTGAAACTGGCTTTGAGCTGAACTATATACCTGTTCCCCACAGAACAATATTTTTTTCTTGGGGAGAAAAAGCTTACAGGCAAATTAGATATTTGACAGGTTTTTCTCTGGAAAACGAATGGAGTGATTTTAATCCCATAAGGCACAAAACCATATTTGCTGCCAGTGAAATAATAAAGCTTGTAAATAAGAGTTTTGAAAACTTAACTCTGCCACTTTGAGCTTACCAGGTTCCTAGTTCTTAAAACCACTTCTCTGCTTACATCCAGTGTGCTGTTTTGATACTGTCTTGGGGAAAGTAACAGTATTGAATGGCCATGAAACTTCTCCAGATAATGTTTTTCCATGATGATATGTATTCTGCAATTATGTCTCAGGTTGGGAGTGTGGCACAGAGGTAGAGTACCGGACTCTAGCATGTTTGAAGCTTCAAGTTTGACCCTTTGCAGCACACACACACACGCACGCACACACACGCATACACACAAACACACACACACACACACCACACGCACACACGCATACACACACACACACACGCATACGCACACACGCACGCACACACGCGCACACGCACACACGCACCCACATGCACGCACACACGCATACACACGCACACACACGCACGCACACACCCACACCCACACACGCACACACACGCGCACACACACACGCATACACACACACGCACGCACGCACACACACGCACACACGCACACACACACCCACACGCACACACGCACGCATACACACGCACACACGCACGCACACACCCACACACACACACACACGCACACATACACACACACACACATACACACGCACACACGCACACACCCACACTCCATAAGAATTCTACACACAGTACAAGAGAAAACAATGAGTTCCAGTGTAACAGTAACTTACTGATAGAATTTAGATTTCCCTTTGCAAATGCCTTTAAGAAGGCATTACTTTATTAGTTTTAGTGCAGTGACAGAATTTCCTCAGCTATCTGAAATGACTTTTCCTTTATAACAGCGAGTCTTATAAAACTAGATTTTATTTTTAAACTTCACAACAACCATTAGTTTTAATGGTGGTAATTCAATCCAACCTTTGCTCAGGTTAGGTAAAAATGTTTTATTCCTAATTAAATGCAGGAACAGATCTTAAAATATGCTACATTTAGCTGGGGTGGTGGTGCACGCCTTTAATCCCAGCACTCGGGAGGCAGAGGCTGGCAGATAGATCTCTGAGTTTGAGGCTACCCTGGTCTACAGAGTGAGTTCTAGGACAGCCAGCATTACAACAGAGAAACCCTGTCTCGAAAACCAAAAAAAATAAAAATAAATAAAAAAATAAGAAAAGCTTCATTCTGTATGGCAGACACTAAAGAGACTTTATATATTTTCTAATTAAAACATTTTCAATATTAGCTCTTGTCATTAGTTTGGACAATGCACTTAGTTTTCTGAAGTCCTAATCTTGTTTAGAAGCAGCCCCCTCCTCCCTATGGACATAGTATTTCCATGTAATTATGGAGTAAATTACTGTAATTTGGAACATGCATTCATTGTTCAATGACCAAATCAGCATAATTAGTATTTCTAGCTCCTTAGATGTTTTCATTTTCTGTGTCTTGGGAACTCTCGGAATCTGATCTGCAGTTACACTGGATCGTAACTGTAGACTGTCATCGCCTTATTGTGCCAGATGACACCTTAGTTATGTTTGGTACCATTCTCCACTCTCACTTGCTTCCCTCTGCTCTCCCCTTCCTAGACTCTGGTGACTCCATTCTGTGCCCAGTGTCTACTGGAATGGTTCCTGTAGCATCTATAGATGAGTCACAGCACCAGGGTTCATCTTCCTGTGCTATGTAATGTGTAATGTAACCCTCCCCAAGCATAAGAACAGTAGTATTTTTCTTGGTGCTCCCAGCTTATCTCCCTTCCCTTAACATATCTTCTACTTCTATCAATGTTGCCAGAAAAAAGAGGTAAGCCTCTTGTGGTTGAATAGTATTTCACGTGTGTTCCCATTTTAAAAGTGTGTTTGTTTCCATGGACACATTGACTTTGTATCTTCACTGTTGTACTGCAGTAAACACAGGCATGCAGAAGTCTCTTTGACAGAATGATTTCCTTTCCTGTAATATATACCTAGGGTGAAATTGTTTGATCGTAATGGTGTTTTAGTTTTGTTTTTTTGATGAAACCTGATATTATAAAGTGCAGTAATGCCAGAATTAAGTAAAATTGACTATGAGAGGACTTTTAAATGACAGAATAATGTGAACTCTAGAAAGTTCAGTGTGACTGGAAGGTGCTCTGGAAGGTCCTGAAAGCCAAATACAGGCAGCTGGTTAAAGCAGGTCTGTAAACACCTAGTTCAGGGCACCAAGTGAGTATCTTTGCCAGCCCTACTGGCCATTCCTAGAGCAGCTGGAAGCCATTCATAAGAGATGAGCTTGTGGCTAGGTTCCAGGAAAGCTTTGCCATTTGCCAACTCTGAGTTGATGTGTTCTGGTTCCTTGAAATTTTCATATGAATTTAAACACCAGCTTGTTCGTAAGAAAAATTACTGGGGATTTTCATGGAGATTGTTTTGACTTTGCCAACTTGAGTAGTATTGGTGGCGTATTAGTTACTTTTCATGTTGTGATCAAATAACTGATAAGCAATTTGAAGGAGAAAGGGTTTTATTTTGTACCCATGCTGGAGAGGACAGGCACTGTCCTGGCAGGGCAAGAACTGCTCACAGCTGTGGCAGCAAGAGTATGCACTGTTTGCTCACATCTTGGAGGACCAGAAAGCAGAGTACAGAGAAATCCCCATACTAAAGGAGCTTTCTTATTTCTCCCTTTTGTTCAGCTCACCTGCCTGGTGTGGTGGCATAACACCTTCAGTCCCAGCACTTCGAGGCAGAGGCTGGTAGATATCCAAGTTCAAGGCCAGCCTAGTCTACATAGTAAGTTCCAGGACATCAAGGGCTGTACAGAGACCCTGTCTTGAAAAAAAGTGAAAGGAAAGAAAATGAGTTTGACTAACTAATGCATTCTGTTTTTTTTACATTTAATCTGACTTATAAATTTGGTACTTTTCTTTATATAATTTCTTTCATCAGTGTTTAATAATTTCCAGTTTGTTTTACACTATTTTTATCTTTGACCTTTATATAGCAAGCCTCACTTTTCCATTTCTTGAATTCTCTATTGAAGAGACTGTCACAGGAAAGTGCTATGAATATCAGATACGGTGCTTAGAGGAGTTTGGGGTACTCAGCCCCTTGAACTAGTGGAGAAATGGAGGGCAGTGCTTTTCCTTTTCTCTTATGAGACCTGAATTCTTCATTGCAGGATGGGTGAGCAGAAATTAAAACCCATTTGGGATATCTGTGAAAAATATAAATTATAAGAAAAAAGATCATTGTCACAGAAGATGTTAATAATAATATTGGGAGAAACAGAAGAAAGATTTAGGTAATTGATTTTTTTTCATTAACTCATTATAAGGCTTTCTTATAAACTGACGGAAATGAGTCAGCATACAAAGAAACTGGAAATTTTAAATATAGTTCCTTCATTTGACATGTAAATTAAATGCAGAAGTGTCTTGGTACTATAGAAAATTGAGTGATGTAGAAAATGTATTCAAAAATAAGAAATGTAGAGAGAATTACAGTAAATTGAGAAGATGAAAAATATAAATATGGAGGATAATATGTACATTTTATTTGAAATGAGAATAAGAACAACTGGATAGGAGAAATATTTGAAGATATAAAGGAAAAAGTCTGTTGCTTGAAGCCCTTGTTGGTCTTGAACTCATGATTCTTTTGTCTTTGCTTCACTGTTGCTGTGACTACAGGCATGCCTTACTACATCTACAAGGAAACTCTGTTAATCTAAAATTAGGTGTGCTACCCAAAGTCAGTGATATCTTGTGTATTTTACGGAAAAGTCTGAAAAGAGAGTTTTTAAAACATTTATTTTCAGTGTATGCACATGTGGTCAAAGGACAACATGTGGGAGTCACTTTTCTCCTTCCACCATATCTGTCCCTGATATTCAAACTCAGGTTGTCAGGTTTGGTGATAAGCACCTTTCTGTACTAAGCTTTCTCACTGGTCCGAGAAGAGATTTTTTTTAATGAAATTTTAACTGTATTTTGAAATAGTTTATGCCCATAGAAAAGTTGGAAGAATAATTCAGAGAACCTACAAATCCTTCTCTAGTTGCTGGCATATTTTTTCCTTCTTATTCTTAGCTATCTACCATGTGTGATCTTTATGGTCTTTAGGTGTAAGGCATGCGAAAGCCATGCATCGATCATTGATAGATGCTGGCCGTTTTGTAGGAGACTGTCCATAGTGGGCAGTCATGGAACTCACCCTTGGATACTAAGGAATGGTTGTATGGATTGTGAGAGGATCTGAAAACATCTTGCCAATTTACTCTAAGCACAGTAGCATTTCCCTACAGAACCACAGTGTAGTTCATACATACTGCTTGCTATTGAAAGTAGTTTCCTTTATTTTTATTTTTAAGTTTTTTTGCGTGTATTTTTATTTTATGTATATGAGTGTTTGTCTGCATGTACACCACATATGTTCATTGCCCATGCATACTAGAAGGGGGCATTATATCCCCTGGAACTGGAGTTATCAAAGGTAGTGAGTCACCATGTAGGTACTGAGAACTGAACCTGGATCCTCTGGAAGAGCAGCCAATGCTCCTAACTACTGAACCATCTCTGCAGCTCCCTAAAGAGATTCTTGGTATCTTAGTGTTTGAGAATTATTGAAGAATCCTGTCTGATACAGGTGAAAGAACTCTGAACTGCTTGAGGACTAGGACTGATCTTACTGCCTTCTGTCCCTGCATGAGTAGATCTGTGAATTATTTGCTAAAAGAACAAAGACTGGTATGGTAAATGAGCAACTGAAGGAATCTGAAGTCTCTGAGAACATCCCAGAGAGGAATGTCCTGCCGGTTGCTTTTGGGGGAGCAGGAAAAAGTACTCTGGGCTGCCTTTTGCCCCCTTCTGATTTTGCCATAGAAAACAACAGTGTTATTTCTGCTTAAAGTTTGCTGACTAAAATCCTGAAGAATCTGAAATCACATTTAAATATAATTTCTTTTGTTGTTATCGTTTCTAATTTAATTTTGTTTTCAATTTTAGGAAACACTCCTTTACATCTTGCTGTGATGTTAGGAAATAAAGGTTAGTAAATACTTTTGATGTTTAATTTCACTCACATATAGTTATGTCATAAAAATTATATTTATTTTTGTGTATATATGTGGCTTAATGTATGCTTCTGCATGTGTATGGAAATCAAAAGACAACTTGTGGGAGTTGGTTCTCTCCTTCTGCCACATGGGTTCTGGGAATCAAAGTCAGCCATCTTGTTGGCCCCAGTTTTGTCATTAAAAATAAACACCTGGGGCTAGAGAGATGGCTCAGTGATTAAGAACACTTGTCTTTTTGGCAGAGGAGTTGGTTCAATTCCTATTACTCCTATAGTGGTTCACAACGATTCATAACTATTTCCAGGGAATCTAGTGTCCTCTTCTGACTGCTGTGGGTACCAAGCACGCACATGATGCACAGACATACATGCAGGCAAAACACACATAAAATAAAATGAATAAATGTAAAAAAACAAACAAAACAAACCTCATAAAACATTTTCAGTTTCAGAGGATATTAATAAATAGTCAGAGGAAAATAGATTCCAGGTAAAACCCATTTGAGAAAAATCACATTACTAAGATGGGTATTTTACCCTAGAGCTTTGAAATGCTAGCACGTGCTGTGACTTTCAAGTTGGGGCAAGTGTAGGATTGTGGTGAGTTGTGTCCCACAGTTATTTGGTGTTCCCACTTCTTCATGAGTTCTTTAAGAGACAAGCCTCTTGTGGGAAGAATTTTGGGAAAGATTTGGGTAGGTGATTCAGGATCTGCAAACAATGTTGATATTCTTTTTTTAATATTTAATTTTTTTCCTATTTTATATGCATGTGTTTTGATTGCATGTATGTCTGTGTACCATGTTCATGCCTGGTGCACTTGGAGGCCAGAAGAGGGTGTCAGCTTCCTTAGAGCTGGAGTTTTGGGTGGCTATGAGCTATCCAACATGGTTGTTGAGAACTGAACTCAGCTTCTCTAGAAGAGCAGGAAGTACTTTTAACCCTACAGCCATCTCTCTAGCACCCTAAAAATATTTTTAGATTGGGCATTTTAAATTAAAAGTTTTCTTTAAGGCTTGAGAGTTAAAACTCTAACTCCAAGGGATCTGACATTCTTCTGGCCTCTCAGGTATATAGACACACAAGGGTAAATGTGTGTACACAGACACACATATACTCACACATATGAATAACAAAATACATCTTTAAAAAAGCTTCTGTGCTAATGTTATAAGTACAAACACACTGATTCAGATTGGATTACAATTGTGAAAGATGAGCAGGAAACCTCCCCATTTCTTTTTCTGATGTTAATATAAAAATATTACTTCCATATTTACAATCAGATGGGCATGACCTTTATGCCTTCCTCATAATGCAGAACCTCAGCTTGGATTCACCAAAGTGGAAGCATCTGCCTCCTGTGCTTGGCTACTTTGTGCTTTTCACTATCAGTTTCTAAGTTCTCTGATTTGCTTGGTGATGATCTGTAGCAGGAGTGGCTGCTGCAGACATTCTGCTCTAATAGGTAAATGGCCTTGGGTGGATGCTCACTGTGGATGCTCACTGACAGCTTTTCCTCCCTCAGGCACACTGGAGGTATAACCTGCTTTTCTGGTCACACCACTTGTTGACTGGCAGTGACTTTCTTTTCTGGGAAGAGCTCACCCCTTACTTCCATGTGTTCCAAGTGCTCATTCTGTTTCTTAAATTTGGTCAGCGACTGACATTTCCCTCACTTCTATTTTCTTGCTGTATTTCTCTTTGATAATCACATAGTCCTCTAGCATTGTGCATGAAACCATGTGTTGTAAGAACACATGATGAACATCTAGTTTGCTAACAGTGTATTAAAAAATCTCTCTCTTTTTTTATTTACTTACTTATTTTTTTGAGACAGTTTCACTGTGTAGCCCTGGCTGTCCTGGAATTCACTATGGTAGACCAAGCTATCCTGGAACTCACAGATATCCATCTTCCTCTGTCTTGGGGAATGTTGGGATTAAAGGGGCGAGCTACCATGCTCTGCAAAATAATCAGTCTTTTATATCATGTGCTCTCATGGACTTCTAGCAGACTTTCTTCAATGCCTTTGTGAATGTTTGCATTTAATTTACGTTATTCTAATAGAGTTCCCTACTACAATTTCCATTCCTCCTATCTCCAAGAATAGTACTGAAGTAATGCCATTTGTCCTTGCCCACCCCATCATGTGGCTGTAACATATTTCCTTCACAATAGTTGACACGTTTTTTTCCCCATTGATTAGTAAATCAATGTTGTCTTCCTAATAGGATGCTGTTTTTTTTTCATAGAATGTAAGCTCTGATAATAGGACCTTATCTTCCTTCACTTCTGTTTACAATATCTAGTAGTTATGAAGGGCTGGGGGTACAGCTTATGAGTAGGGTGCTTGGCCTAGCACATGCCCTCCACAATCACCACTAAAAAAAAAAAAAGATAAATAAAGGCATATAGTACCACTTGGTGAGTATTCAGTGAGTCAGTGAGTGAGGTGGGGTCTCTGCAGCCACCAAGGCCAGCAGAGTAAGTCTGTGGGCGATAGGAGGTAGCTCAGTTCAACACAGTTCAGCTGGTTGACCTCGAGTAGTTTCTTTTAGGCATGTTTAAGTACAGCATAATTTGGAAAAAAATTTCCCTGGTAACAATTAATTCAACTTCATGTGCACAACATGGAAACTTAAGATACGATTACATTGAAATTGAAACTCATTGTAAAATATAAGTGGCATCTTCTGTAAAGATAAATTCTATATATAGATTATCTGAGAAAACAGGCTCAAGTTAATGGTCTGCAGGAAGATAGCACTATAAATAGGCTGAGACAAACAAACTCAAGATATAGCGGTTTAGGGTATCCAGTGTAGTTCCTTTTGAAAGCACTTTTTTTTTCCCCTCAAATAAATAATTGTAATTTCAGTAACATTACAGATATGCAAATTCTCCTTTGGGTCTTTTTGGGTTGTAGATATTTTCTTTTTTTTTTCTTTCTTTCTTTTTTTTTTTTTTTTTTTTGAGACAGGGTTTTTTGCCATGTATCCTTGGCTGGTCTGGAACTCCCATGTGCAGACTACTCTCAGAAATCTATCTGCCTCTGCCTCCCCCTTCTAAGTGCTTACATTAAAGCATGCACCGCCATGCCCAGCTGAGTTGTAGATATTTGTATGTAAATTACTCTTGAGGTTCATAGGTTATCTTTCAGTGTAGTGGTTCTCAACTTTCCTGATGCTTGTAACCCTTTAATACAGTTCCTCATGTTGTCTTGACCCCCAAATGAAAAATTATTTTTGTTACTACTTTGTAACTGTAATTTTACTACTTTTATGAATTGTAATATAGATATCTGTTATGCAGAATGGTCTCAGACATTGAGACCTGTGAAAGGGTTATTCAATCCTCAAAGGGATTTCGACCCATAGGTTGAGACCACTGTTTTATTATATGTAAACATACTTAAAGTATTCTTTGGAGACAAGAAACAATACTTCATTTTCAGAGAGTATCTGCTGAGGTCCAGCCCCAGCAGGAGTTCAGTGACCTGGGAGGGGAAGGGAGAGTCCACGAATAATGTAAATAAAACATACCACTTATAGATGAGACCAGACTTCTCTCTTTATTTAGGCTTTTTCTCTCCTCCTCTCCTTCTGTCCTCTCTCCTGTCTATTTTTCCGTGTGTGTGTGTGTATTAGACAAAGCCCCTTATGGGGAAAAAAAATCACATTACAATTACAACATAAATTTTAACTTCACCCAGGGATTACAGGTTTTGCATTTTAGTGATTACAAGTTCCATATTTTTTTTAAAACCAGTTGTCTTCAAACCCACACCTGAACTCCTAGTTCCCCCATATATTTTCACCCCACAATATATCTATTTCCTAGATGCAATAATTTTTCTATTATAGATTAACAAAATTTAAGCAAGCCAAGTATTTTCCAGCTCTATTGTAGCTGGCAGGTAGCAGTGTTGTTACCACGGAATGAATATATCATGTTATTTTAACTTAACAATTCTTATTTAGTTAACACAATGAAACAAGTTTGTTATTAGCTAGAAAACTTTAGGGCAAGGGTCTTTTTGCTTTTCTTAGATAAAAGGAGAATCTGCTATATGTCTCTATGTCCTCAAGGTGTACACCAAACTTACCAACAAACTCTTAATTGTAAAATCCAAGGGGGAAAACGATTTTATTTGTGGTCAAGGAAGTTCAAGCTTAACAGTGGGCATAAAATTCATTTGTTACTTCTTGATCATAGGCATGGGCTCTAGCAATTGAGCTTTCTTTGTTCTTGTTCTCTAATCCTGACCAAAACAAATCTCTCATCAAAAAAAATGTTTTCTTTTATGCTATTTCCTAGGTTACTAATGTTCCCTAGGTTACTAATTCCAAAGCAGCTGGCAAAAGCATCTAATCTGATCTGTAACTATAAGTGAAAAATACCTAATTTCCCTTAAGTATACATGTTTTTAATTATTCTTTTTTGGAATTTCAATTGAATCACTAGTTTAACTGACATTGCCTTTTGGAAAATCACCACTGTTGTTATGGATAGTACCACAAAATCATTACTGTTATGGATAGTACTTCCAGAGAGATAAAATGACTATGATAGCAATCAACAAGACAGAGCCCACCAGCAGCAGCAGCCGCAGCAGCAGCAGCAGCAGCAACAGCAGCAGAAAGAGCCAGTCAGAAGACAATCCCCCCCAAGGCTTTGCAAATTGGAGGTAAAAACTCATTGCTACTTTGTTAAAATGGTGAACTGTACTTCTGAGGTTCCAGTGCTGGCTGCAGTTCCTCTGACAAGTATCCAATTTACTTTTATGTAAGTTGTGTTCCTTTGACTCTGAGGAACTGATAACAACCTAATTATACACGTAGGAGTTTATAAGTTACCTAGTTATGTATAGAACATCATTATTTCACATGTAGTAACATTCAAATTTAAAGATTCTAAAAATTGCATGTCTGATGATTATTACTATTTTATGTTGCAGAATGTGCGCATTTACTGTTGGCTCATAACGCGCCGGTAAAGGTGAAAAATGCTCAGGGATGGAGCCCTCTGGCGGAAGCCATCAGCTATGGAGACAGACAGATGAGTAAGCAATACTTTAAAAATACAAATTGATGTGTTGAGTTAGTTTTCATGTGGTGTGACTTCTACTCATGAATCTGCAAACTTACCGATGAATTATCCATGACTGGGGAACTCCAGTATTGAGCAGCAGGAACAGCTGAGCCATGTGGGAAAGCCTGCTCATTTCCTTCCAGCATTCAGTGTTGTGCTAGAATTGATTTTCTTTCTGAAGCCAAGGCTTGCTTGTCTTCTGGCAAATTATTAATTCTGCTTAATTTTTGGCTTACTAATTGAAATAAAAAAATAATCATGGTGTCAATAGCACTTAACCTACTCTCAGTGGATGTAGACTGCTGGAAGCTAGGAACTGTGCTGTCTCTTGGTTTAGTCTTTGAGCCATTATGTTCACATATGCTGGATCTCTTCCATAGAGCCTTTCTACATTTCTCCACACCTGATAAACTCAGGGCCTGACTTAATCTGCTCAGACCTACTCAGGGCTAAAGGTGAATGTGGCCCTGCTGCACTGGCTGGTTCTCAGTCAGAGTGACCTTGGGTTGACAGTGTCTGCAGCCTTCCCATTCACCATATCTGGCTTTTGGGGGAGTTCCTGACAGGAAAAGCCATCTCTACCTCTAGCATAACCTTTTACCAGAAGGAAATGTACCCTGCTTAGGCTTGTGGGATAATTACCCACCCCTGGGGTAGGCTTGTTCAACTTCACTTGTATTGTTCTACACGGGCGTCTTTTGTGAATTGCTCCTTAGGCTTTAAAGCCTTCTAGAAGCTCCTTAGCACACAGTTTGGCTTTCTATCAATTTTTTTCCTTAGCTATGGATACCACCAAAGTCCAACTTGGTGAACCAGTGAGTTTTATTGTTACTACTTACAGGAATACGGGTGGAGGGTTACTTACAGGAGCAGAAATGACTCAAAGACAGCTGTATCACCAAAGCCCACCCTAACTCACAAAGCTAGGCACCCAGGAGCCTACAGTCAGATCAGTAGGTTGGATAGTGTTCTTTCCAGGTGCCTCAGTTGTTCTAAACCTCTTTCAGCAGCTTGGCTGATTTCTGCTCCTTTCAGGCAGCTAGTTTGGTCTGAAGAGTCTTATTTACAGCTTTGCTTGTCTGAGAGTCTTCTTTGCAGCTTGGCTTAGCTCTGAGAGGAGCTTTTATTACTTTGTCAGGGAGGGGTGCCTAATGAATCTGGTCAGTGGTTTCAGGGACTCCTGAAGCTATTCTGAGTTTACCTTCCTACTTAGGAGCTTCCTGCAGGATGGAATGTGTTAATCTCTGAGGAAAGTATTAAACAACAACTATCATGCCTGATGCACAGATCTTATTTTTGTCAAGTATATGTTAGTTAAAAAACTTACAGGCTTTAATCTGAGTGAATGAAAGCATCATCTTCTTGTTAGTATTATTTCATAGTTCAGGTGGGGAAAAGTCAATTAAAAATAGCATTGTAGTAAAAAATAAAAAAAAGCTAGTTAGGTGGTGGTGGCACACGCCTTTAATCCCAGCACTCAGGAGGCAGAGGCTGGCAGATCTCTGTGAGTTCGAGGCCAGCCTGGTCTACAGAGTGAGTTCCAGGACAGCCAGAGAAACCCTGTCTCGGAATCCCCCGCCCCCTCCAAGGGAAAAAAAAAAAGTTTTGTTTATTGGGGAACTGTGTAGCATTGAGTACCTCCAGACTGCTGTGCGGGCTCAGTCTGCTGTGCTAAGGTTTGTTTATTGGGGAACTGTGTAGCATTGAGTACCTCCAGACTGCTGTGCGGACTCAGTCTTCTGTGCTAAGGTTTGTTTATTGGGAACTGTGTAGCATTGAGTACCTCCAGACTGCTGTGCGGACTCAGTCTTCTGTGCTAAGGTTTGGACTTTTCTGAATACTTTGTTAGGATTCAGTTCTGTATGTAATCCACATACTACATGTGTGGATTTCCTGAATTTCTTGGACAACTTTGAATAATGAGACTTTATTTGACTGTAAAATGTAATACATGATGATAATACTGTGGTATTTTAGCAGCTAAATTGGTATGTGTGCTTTTTATTATATATTGGCAGTTGTCCTTTGTAGACAAAAGACAGAAATCCCTTGTAGAATTGTTTCAGGGAAAAGGTAGAATATGCATGTTCAAGAGACTGAGAATGGTGTACTGGTCTAAAGCCCTTTCTTTGAGTTTTCTAACCAGTTAGCAGAATGAAGGGAAACCAGTGAGGACTTTGGGACTTCCAAGGGTCTCTTATTCACAGTGAAAGAATACTTATCATACTTTAATATTAGTGAAGCCCTGAGTTTGATCTCCAGCACTGCATAAACTGGGCATCTGAGCACTGGGGAGGTGGAGGCAGGAGGATCAGAAGTTAAGGCCATCCTCTGTTACCTAGTGAGTTCTAGGCCAGCCCAGGTTACAGAAGACCTGGTCTCCAAAAAAATTTAAAAAAATAAAAAATTTAAAAAAAAAAAAAGGAAAGGATAAGAAAAAAATCAGATAATGCTACTTTCCAGGAACTAGTTAATTTCAATTTAAGATTTTGAGGTTATATAATACTGGTTTTCTGCCTTAAAGTGTTTACCTGGTGAGCAATGATGGCTATGCACGTATGGGGAAAATGGAGAGATCTTAAGTTATTTCATCTTAATCTCTCCTAGAGTTCCCAGCTTACCCTGATGTACCCTATGGCTTTTTGAGCACACAGGGTTGTCTTTGGTTGTTTGCTTATGTCATGTCATACTGACTTTATGGTAGTTATGAGAATTCTGCTGGGCACTGTCTTAATTTTTGAGCACAACAGAGTGTTGATTTGTTAACTGTCTAGACCTGGCAGTCTTTTTCATTTAGGCTTCATTTATATATTTTTTAGAGAGGAAGCTTTTCTTGCAGCACATTTTCAGAATGATCCAGTTGTTTATTTAGCACATTTCTAATTAATTATCTCCAGAGTTCTTCCTTATAGAAGCTTTGTGAAATCTCATGTGTATGTTGTTTTCAGATTTTTATCTCTGCTGAAAAATTTATTCAGTGAGTTCATTGGTAGATGACTAAAATTGCAAAGATAAATTGAGACTACTATATTAGGACTTCTTTTTCAAGAGTCAAGTTTTTCTTAAACGTTTTGTATTAGGGTGCTGAAGAGATAGCTCAGAAGTTAAGAGCCTCTTGCTGCTCTTTTAGAGGACTTGAGTTTGATTCCTAGCCCTTATATAGGGGAGGGGATGGCTCTTTTCTGGCCTTTTGTGTGCACACACATGGCGTACACACACACACACACACACACACACACACACACACTCTATCTGCATATATGCCTATATTCCAGAAAAGGGCATCAGATACCTGTACAGATGATTGTAAGCCAGCATGGGTGCTGGGAATTGAACTCAGGACCTCTGGAAGAACAGCCAGTGCTCTTAAACGCTGAACCATCTCTCAAGCCCAAGAAATCTTTTAAAAAGTTTTGTATTGGGGACTTTTATTTATTACTACCCTGAGTTTTTAATATTTCATAACTTTTATTTATTAAAAATCAAAGAACAAGGGCCAGCAGGATAGGATGGCTTAGTGTGTAAAGGCACTTGCCACCTAACAATTCAAGCCTGATTCTCTGAGTTCAATACACAGAACCCACATAAAGGTAGAAGGAGAGAACTGACTCCACAAAGTTGCTTGTGACCTCCACACACATTTTAGACCCATACACACCCACATATTGTACATCCACACACACCCAAGAATATAATACAAATTAAAAAAAAATTAAAAAGCAATGACATTCATTGTAGAAAATTAATAATTATAGAAAAATAAAATTACTAATCAGTTGTTTTCTTAAAACTCCAGTCACAGCTCTTCTAAGGAAACTCAAGCAGCAATCCAGGGAGAGTGTTGGAGAAAAACGACCTCGGTTATTAAAAGCCCTAAAAGAGGTAAGCTGGGATTCTTTGCTGATTTGATTTAAAAGTGTGTATGCATAGGTGTGTGTAGATGTATATAGGTAGGTAGGGTGCTCAAGGAAGCCAGAGGGAATTGGAGCTAGAGTTATAGACAGTTGTGAGCTGCCCAACACGGGTGCTGGTGATCGAACTTGGTCCTTTGCAAGAGCAGCAGGTGTTCTTAACCTCCGAGTCTCTTTCCAGCTCTCTAAGCAGTCCTTTAAAATGTAGTTAAATTCTCACTGGTTAAAAGTAAATAAATGATGAAAGTTAATTTTTTTTAATATTTATTTTTTTATTTTATGTACATTGGTGTTTTCCCTGCATGTGTCTGTGTGAGGGTGTCGGATCCTCTGGAATAGGAGTTACAAACAGTTGTGAGCTGTCATGTGAGTGTTGGAAATTAAACCTGGATCCTCTGGAAGCCATTTCTCCAGCCCCATATATATGAAAGTTATTTTAAAATTAAGTAATTGACTTAAAATTCTGAGGTTATAAAGTATGGGTGTATTCTTGGTAGAAACATATTTTCTTTGAACTGGGAAGATGTTGATTATGTATAATAAACTAGACAAGTGCTCTAGAAAAGGTGCATTGTGGTTCATGGTTGGTGGCTGCTTCTTTCTGAGGCTGCTATTCTAAGAGGGTATTTTGATAGTTTTATTCTTCTTCAAACTCTAAACATAAGAAACGTAAGGAATAATTTCTTCTCTGCTTGTCTTTAGATCTTAAATGATATCAGGCAGGTTTTTTTCGGTGTGTGTGTGTGTGTGTGTGTGTGTGTGTGTGTGTGTGTGTGTGTGTGTGAAAGATGGTAAGTACCAGAGCTTGTAGCTATAAACACATTTAGTAATTTATCTTATTTTATTTCTCAGCTAGGTGACTTTTACCTAGAACTTCACTGGGATTTTCAAAGCTGGGGTAAGAGTGTGCTCTATTTTATTGTAAAAGATGAAATTATAGAAAGGTTAGCAATGACACATTTGATATTTGAGAGAAAATTTATGTTTATTGTGTTAGCATCATCATTATAAAACCCGTTAGTAATTTTCCATTTCTCGCTAGAGAAGCAACTCTCAAAATTCTTGTTTTTAAGATGGAAAACTACCTAAAAATAATTTTTTTTGTAACAAAAACAAGCATGGAAATTATAGTAGTTTAGTCTTCATCTCACATCGCAATCCCAGTACTAGGGATGCTGAGGTTCAAAGCCATGTTAAGTCAGACCACCCTGGGTGGTACACACAGTGCTGCAGTGTGAGATCTATTTAAAAAAATACTGAGGCTCAGTGGTTAAGAGCATTGGCTGTTCTTGCAGAGGACCCAGGTTCAGTTTTCCTAGCATCCACAGTAGGGAGCTCACCACTGCTTGTAACTCCAGTTTGCGGGTCCATTGTTCTCTTCTGGTGTCTGTGGCTGCTGCATGCACATGGTGCACATATAGACACTCAAGCTCACGTGCTTTTACATGTAAAATGAAAATAACAAAGCTTTAAAAACATAATTTAAAGAATTTTTTAAAATGTAAAATTATGGGCTTTTTGAAGTACTCAATTTAAGAAAGTTTGAAGTATAGTTCTTAAATTTCTGAGAATTTGAATAAAATTCTATGTGTATATTTTATCATCTTTCAGTCATTTTTGCCCCTTTAAGTACTTTAGCCACTGTCTTAACCTAGTACTTGTTATTTATGAAAGGCTTCAAATTTGTCCTTGTTATTTTGCATCCATTTATCAATTTATCATAACAATGGAAGCTTCTTTCTTTTATCAGACATGAATCTGCTCAGAAAAAACTTACTGACCAAAAACAGTTCTATTAATGACCTATTTCATTTAAAGCTAACTGAAAAAACTAGACTTTATTAAAGATTTAATACATTTGAATACAATAAATGTGTTTTTACTAGTATCTGAGTTAGCTTTTTCGCTGTAAAGTTATTTAAATGATTAGTGGTATTTATCCCTACAGTAATTATTGAAACCAAACATTGACAAAAATGTGAAGTATATTCCATTTTATATAATTGTATGTAGTTTGAAAGTAAACACACACACACACACACACACACACACACACACACACACACATTATGTGTGTTCTAATTATTTTATATTGTTTGTATGCTACTTTAGTATTCTATAACATATAGTACATTTTGTTATATACAGTCTTTAAGTCTTTCTAGATCTTACTAAAAGCTATTAAGTAGTAGTAGAAAAATAATAAATATTTTACAGCTTGGAGGCCATGGAAGATTGATAAATACAGCTTAATTTGAAGCATTATATTTTGACATTGGTACCCTTTAATGCAGGTTATACTTTGAGAATGCATTTGGATGTATACACTCACCTTAGCTCATCACTCGGAACAACTTAGGGACTGGAGAGATGTGCAGCTGATAAAGTGATTGCTTTTCAAGTATGAAGACCTCAGTTCTTATCCTTTGCAACCATGTAAAATGCTGGATGAAGAGAGGTGGAGGCAGGAGGGTCCACAGACTTGCCATTCTACCCTAATTAATGAGCTCCTAGTTTAGTGAGAGACTCTGTCTCAGAAGCATAAGGTGGAGCTCAGTAGAGCAAGACACCATTAACCTCTGACCTCTACATGTGTGCATGCCTAGGAGGATAGAAGTTGGTGGGTTAATGGTATGGTTTCTCTAAAACATTTGAAACTGAGGCACAGCTTGGCTAAGTAACAAGGATACATACTGGGATTCAAACTTAAATTCAGGACAGCATTTCAAAGATATCTCTTAATATGTTACTTTTCTGTTATTTCTCCAGATGATGTTTATGTATGAGTACATAAAACCCAGGTTCACCTATTTACTATTAAGGAGGACTTAGTTACGACAGGGTATTGCTTTCTCATCTATAGTGTCACATAGCAGGCTGAAGTGGGGTTAGCTCTGCTACTCTTGGAAGTGGTAAGGTTAAGGGCATAGTAAAATACATTCACACTGCAGTCGCACAATTTCTTAGGGGGGAAATACTATCTTAAAGGCAATCACCGACATTTGGTGATTTAGTAAAATCTTTACTGTGCTGTTTTTTAAAATTTACAAATGTCTTAGACTTTAGTTACTTTTTAACCTCTTGTTTCTAAAATTACAGTGCCTTTGCTATCCCGAATTCTGCCTTCTGATGCCTGTAAAATATACAAGCAAGGTATCAACATCAGGTGAGTGAGGTGATGTGCTTTTTGAGTTCTGAGTAAAATCAAGTTAAGTTCTGGAGGAAGTTTTCCTGTAGTTGTAGTTTACTTGTCTTTAGTAACTTAAAATACTGTCACACATTCGGATGTAAGACCTATTGCAGATAAGGAACCAAAGCTGTCAAAATCCTCCCTAAACTAAGATGAGCCTGTCATACAAGTAGACTCTATCACTAGAGAAGGCCATGCTGCAGTGCTCCTGGTCTTGGATTTATTTAGGAATAAGGACACCTAACGAGAACCCATGCCACGAGGATTTTAATTTTTCTTCTGTTCTTTTCCTTTTATAGCTATGATTAATAATTAAGTCTGAGAAATAAATTTATTTTACTAATTATAAAATTTTATTTTGTCATTGCTTATATTTTTAGCTTACTAAATATAGCAAAAATTTTAAATTTAATATTTATAAATTAATACTAATATTTCAATTTGCATATCTATACATGGCACATAGGTATATTTATGAAGCATGTATATAGATGGCCTTGTATATCTATTTCTATACATCTCCAGATATTTGGGGGGGCGGGTTTCAAGACAAAGTTTCTTTGTTGTAACTCTGGCTGATCTGGAACTTACTCAGTAGACCAGGCTGGCCTTGAATTCACAGAGATCCGTTTGCCTCTGCCTCCATAGTGCTGGCATTAAAGGCTTGAGGGATTTTTTTTTTTTTAATTTTTCATTTGTAGGTGAAAAAGCTCAGAGAAATTGAATAATTTTTAAATTATTATTTTATATCCTAGTTGTATTTGATTCTTGTTTATGCAAAAATGATTACTTTAAAAAATTGTTTCACGTTTATATGTGACTTTTTACAATAACTGATACGAGAGCTGAACACTTGCCCTGTTTGTGTAAAGTCCTGAATTTGGTCACCAACACTGGGGGGGAAAAACAAAATTGGTAATGATGTGGTGTGCACTGTGAAGATGCTAAGTTGGGGGACACAAGATTGAGAGTCTGACAGGAAGATTATGGCAGAAGTGGAAGGGTGAAAGCAGGAAATTCGGGAAGGTCCCAGGCATTGAACTTCTCCCAGCTTCAGGTGAAGAAGAAATGGCACTGAACAGTGTAGAGGCTGGATTGGGGGAGTGTGGCAAAGGTTTTTTTCCTAATAGATTCTATTTAAAAAAGGAAATTTATATCTAATAAAAATATTTTTAAATGCTTTAAGACAGTCCTTTTAAGCATCTCTACAGAGAAAGCTAAGTCATAAAATATATTAACAGGGGAATTTGTAGAATTTATGTTTATCTTGTATTAGCCAAGTAATCACTGGAATATGGTCAAAGAGGAATCAACACTTTAGTAGACACAGGATAAAATGAGCAACATCATTAGATTAATCGCTGTAATAAAGTCAGGCATGATGATGCATATGTGCTTGTAGTTTCAGCATTTGGGAGGTGTATAGGAGCATCATGAATTCAAGGTCAGCCTGGCCCATGTATTTTGTTCCAGGCTAGCATGGACTACCTAGTAAAAAATCTTGGCTTAAGAGGGAGTGAACTGGAGAGATGGCTCAGCAGATAAGTGCACTTACTGCTCTTGTAGAAGACCTGAGTTTGGTTCTGAGCACTCACAGAGCAGCTCAAAACCACCTGTAACTTTGGTTCCAGGGGCCCCAAAATCCTCTTCTGACCTCTGCAGGCACTGCACACATATGGTACACATATTTGCACACGTGCAGGAAAAAGGTGTGTATATTATCATATGTGTGTGTATCTTATCATACATAAGATAAAAATTTAAAGAGTACTAACAAATGTTTTCACTAATAATATTTATAATTAAGATGTTATCTAAGATGGCCATGATGTTGTACATCATGTACACTTGTAATCCCAGCACCTGGGAAGTTGAGGAAGGAGGATCAGGTGTTTGAGGCCATCCTGAGCTATTTAGTGGGATGGGGGTAGGGGTAGAGAAACAGATGCAGAAAGAAATAACCTTGACAACTCACTGAAACAGTCACCACAAATTTTGTCTTGTTGCAGTATCTTTGCTGTATTAAGGGAAGATTTATTTTGCTTGTCAGTGGCATGAGACAATTTTTAGGCTTTCATCAGAATATTTTGGATTCAAATTTTTGGATTTGTGTAAAGCTCTTTTTATTCTCCTTGTTCAATAATAGCAAAATTTAAATATTTAGGCCCAATCAGAAAGTGTTGTTTTTGCCTGTAGTCTCAGCTACATGGGAGGCCAAGGCAGGAGGATCACTTGAATTAAGGAATTCTGGTCTGTAGTATAGTAAGCCACTTGGGTACCCTCTGGGAGTTGGCAACTTCCAGGTTGCTTAAGGAGGGTTCAGCTGGCCCAGGATAGGACAGTGTTTAGGACATAGGCTTTAAGCCAAGGACTGGTTAGTGGTTAGACACGAATATGCCACCGTGACCACCTGCATTACTGTGAGCTGTATGTATAGTTCACTGGTATATCAGGAACATTGCAGAGGATATATATGTATATGTATATATTCGTTCCCCCTTCAGTTGTAATTATAGAAACACAGATGGAATTAAATTGACAACATGAGTTTAATGTAACCGGGGAATTTTTGGCTAATGGTAAATATTGCTGGATCTAAGTTCTTTGTAACTTAAACTTTGGATTTGTGACTATTGTGCCTCAGATCCTAAGAAGGTGGATCTCCTGAGATTGCAGATGTCCCCACATCTTTGTCATTTTGCCTCTTTTTCTGTACATTTCTCCTTTCTCATTCCCATACTGAAAACCCATTACAGTTCTCAGGATGGTAGGGGCAGAAATGGAGACAAAGGAATATATTCTGTGCTATCTTTTCTTTTATGTAGAGTCTAGAATTCCCAAGTGGCTTAAGCTTAGAACCTAATAGTCTAATAGTGTACTTGTGTGTAAGAGTCCCTTTTAGGTGAACCTGTGTCATGACTACTGACTCTCTTTTGGGCCATGTGTGCACACAGTGACAGGCCTTGCTTAACAGTTTAGGTGGCAGACCACTTGGGAGAAGACCAGGGACCAGCAGAGGCTTTACCCCTGTAAGAGGTCGTGAGCTGTTAGGGCTTCTTGACTTCATGCTTCAGCCATGGTGTGTATGTTCGTGTGTGTTTGCGTGTGCATACACTAGCACATGTGGCATGTAGAGACCATGCTCTCCCCTTCTTCCTCTTATTTCTCCTCCTCCTCTTTTGTTTTTTCTAGACAAGATTTCTCTGCATAGCCCTGGCTATCCCGGAACTTGCTCTGTAGATCAGGCTGGCTTCAAACTCAGAGAGATCCACCTGTTTGTACCACCATTGCCTGGCATCACACTCACTTCTTTATGGTATTTGTGTGCTATACACATGGGGACCATAGTTACTTCTTGGTGGTGTATATGTTCCATGTATATGGGGACTATATTCACTTCTTTATGGTGTATGTTGTACACATAGGGACCACACTTACTTCTTTATACTGTGTGTGCCATTCACATAGAGACCATACTCACTTATTTTTAAATTAAAAAGATTTTTTTTTTCCAAGATAGAGTTTCTCTGTGTAGCCCTGGCAGTCTGATACTCATTTTGTAGACCAGACTAGCTTCGAACTCATGCTTTTGCCTCCCAAGTGCTGGTATTAAAGACATATGCCACCATACCTGGCTTATATTAAAAAAATATGTATAGGGCTATTTTGCCTGTGTCTGTGCACCACTTGTGTGCCCATGGAGCCAGAAGATGATGCCACATCTCTTGAACTAGAGTTATAGATGGTTGTAAGCCACCATGTGCGTGCTGAGAATTCAGCCTGGGTTCTCTGCAAGAGCAGCCAGTGCTCTTAACCACTGAGCCATCTCACCAGTCCTCACGTGGTGTGTGTGGGTGTGTGTGCCTGCACACGCATGCGCGCACGCACTCATGCCATGCGTATGGAGACTCTTGCTTCTTTGCTTTAGTTCACCGCTATTGTCCTGGTGAAATTGTTAATAGTATAATCTTCACCCTTAAACGTTATTAATTTTGATGTTAAACTGTATATAGCCCTACTTTTCTATTGATTTAGCATGTGAGCTAGGGTTCATAGTTGAGCTTTTCCTGTGTATAGAAATCAACAAAGCTAGTCCATTTTGCTTTGTCTGTGATAAAAGCTGACAAGTCAACAAATAATGAATTCTTATAGTTGAATTAGAAATTCACATAAATCTCTCACAAAGACTTAACAGTGACTTTCTGAGAGTGTGATGATCTCTTTTGATAGTTGTGCCAGGCAACTTCTGAGATTAAAGACTGTATTGAGCAGCTGGTAAGTGAGCCCGGACTAGTAACTTATAGTAACTTGTGCAAGACTTGAGTTCTTCAGGGTGGTGATAAACTCTTTAATCCCAGTGTTTCCTAACTTCAAATATTGATTGTGGAATGTCTGATGCCACCCCTTCAGCTAGACCATAGCAGGTCCAGCTAACTGATAGAGTCAGTAAACATACAGATGTGTAGGTTCATAAATGTGTGCTAGAGATTGGTTTCTGTTCTAGCTTAATTTCTGTTGCTGTGATAAGAGATCCTGCCTGGGGCTGGATTGATGGCTCAGTGTTTAAGCACACATACTGCTTTTTCAGACGATCAGAGTTCAGTTCCCAGCATCCATATCAGATAGCTCACAGGGACCTGTAACACCAGCTCTAGAGTCATCTGATACCCCTGATCTCTGTATACCTGCACTCATGTGCTCATACTTACAGAGACACACATAAATGATATTTAAATTCAAAATTATTAAGAAAAAAGAATGCCCTGACAAAACAACTTAGGAGGGAAAGAGTTTATTTTAGTTCACCATTTCAGGGAACAGTCCATCATTGTAGGGAGCTCCTAGTGGCAGGAACTTGAAGCAGCAAGTCATATCACATCTATAGTCAAGAGCAGAGGGAAACAAATGTACTCGTGCTTAGAATTCAGCTTATTTTCTCTAAGACAGTCCAGGGCCCCAAACCAGGGAATGGTGCTGTCCACTTTCAGGATGGGTCTTCTCACATCAGTTACGGCAATCAAGACAATCGGTTCCCCATTGAGATTCCCACAGGCCATCCTGATTTAGACAGTTCTTTCTAGGTGAGTCTAAAGTATGTCAAGTGATAACAAAAACTAATCATTGCAACCCATAAGGCTTTAAGGCTCTGGGAAATGTGTTTAAAAAGATAGTGGTTGGCTGAATCTGGGAAGCCCAACAATAAGGCCTTGAAGTTTTGGAGTAGGTAGACGTGATTGGTAAGGCTGAAGGTTTACACATAGGTGATTAGATGTAAGATATGGATATAAATCAGAATGGCATTCTTAGTTCAAGAATGTGGCACACTCTCTGCTGTGCCCACCGTGAGTATTGTGCTGAGCTTGAAGAAGTCTCCTTTCCCTTTCTGCCTTTCCTGTGGAGGTGTGCAGCACAGGGAATGAGGACGCAGTAGAACAGGATGGGGATGGTACTGCCATGGGCATCCTTTTCTTTCTTTCTTGGCTAACTAAGTGCTCAGAAAAGGGAAATACAGATAATAGAGTATGTACTCAAATACTATTTTAAATAACATTTTAAATTTAGCTCTTATCTATAAATTCTAATTTGGGCTATGGTATTAACATCTTAGTTTGAGTTTAGGAGGCAGAAAGCTTGTGTAATCATTAATAAAGTTTTTTCAAATTCTGTCAATTTTTACCTGCCCGTCTTTTACAGGCTCGACACAACTCTCATAGACTTTACTGACATGAAGTGCCAACGAGGGGATCTAAGCTTCATCTTCAATGGGGATGCTGCACCCTCTGAGTCTTTTGTAGTTTTAGACAATGAACAAAAAGTTTATCAGAGAATACACCACGAGGTGAGCATGTCTTATTAACATTTCCAAAAGTTAAAAATGTGCATATATTTAGCAAAGCCTCTGTTATAATTGCTTTATTTAAAGCATAAAGTGTAATTGATACGGTTAATTCTCAAAGCTTTCATTTATTTCCTGTGCCCCACTTCCCCGAGTCATCTTGTTTCACCATGAGAGTTCAGTTGCTTTCTAGGCCAGAGGCCTTGGCTTCTTTTAGTTTTCATTGGTTCTCATTGTTAAACCCTTCTGCCATCAGTTGTCCTACCACCTTAGCTGCTACTGTTACTGACCTCTGCATCCTCCCTCCCCCAATACAAGCCCCACTTCCCACCTCAGGCCCTTTTTACCTCTGCCTCCTCTCCATTTTGCTATTTTACTGCTGTATGTTGAATTACACCTCATTCAGTCCCTTTTCCTGGTGCAAACTAGAGGTCTCTTCAGCATCCACATACCACCAAGAGCCCTGTAGTAGTTTCTGTGTTTCTTTGAGGTGAAGAGAACTCCTCCCTCGGCCTCCTGAGTGTCCTATGTATGATTTTAAAGTTCCTCTCTTCATATTGTCTTTGTCATTCTTACATCATGTTGCTTCTTCCTCACTCACTGTCTTAGATTGGACCTTCATAGTTAACATTGTGTGTTTCCTAACTCATAACAAGAAATGCAATTTTACAAGACAAAAGGAAGAAGAAGAAAGGGTATTCTTTGAAGAGGAGCCAGGTGAGTGAAGTTAGGAAAGGAAGAGTAAGAAGGACAGGCCATTTGGAAAAAGGAAGGTCTGACTGCAATAAGTGTTCAGACCTTAAAAGCCAGAAAAGTTACCTCAGTCTGCTGCATTCAGCAACAGAGGGTCACAGATTTTTAAATGGAGTATTATTTGACAAATTAATTTTGGTGAATCTATTTTATGGATTTCTTTTGCCCATCACCTGTAACTCACAGAATTGCCCTCCCTTCAGTCCTCTTCCCCATTACACATGACATAGCTGGTAGGTGCTGTGGGTGTAGTAACAGTCACTGGAGTCTGTTGACCCTGAGTATTAGGGTTAAAACTTGAGTGCTTCACAGCTTTTCATGCTTCAAGTAATCTACACAAATTAGTATCTCTGTTTTATAGATTAGGAAGCTGAGGCTCACAGGTGAGGGGTGACAGGTCCAATATCACCCAGTGTCCAAAATGAATTAGAGCAGTTGGAGGCAAGAAAGTTACACAAGAAGATTTTACAGCTACTCATTTGGAGGGTGGTGACTGTACTACAGTCATGTGGTAAATAAGAGAAAAACTAAGGCACATGCTTGTTCAGAACAACCATCTAACTCACTGATTTTCTCAAAACTGCTTCTACTGTTTTCTCTCTTTAGGTAAATGGTCTCGTTGTTTTAGAAACCCAAGAGTTACTTTTGACATCTTTTCTCACACTTGATGATTTCTGCTAGAGAATATGCCTAATCATTTCTTTCCATAATGACATTATGTCAGCATTTTTGTTCATGTTGTTGCTTCTAGAATTTAGATTTTTTCAATATTTCTTCTTTGAAGTAGTATCATATATGGTCTTCCTGGCTCTCTTTTTGTCTTCTTTTTAAGTTGTCCCACATTGAACTTTGAAAATAAGTTCATGAACCCTTTTTACTAAGACGTTTTAAAAGTTCTGCCTCACTTCAAGGGTGAAATTGCTACTTTGGCTCCTTTTATATAACCTTACTTCCACTCACTTTCCCGCCTTTCTCTTGGGTTGCTGTTTCAGTTAACATCATAGTAATCTTACAGCTATCCACTTGTGTTGGGTTATATAAAGTTTCCTTTCTTTGTGATGTTCCTGTTTCCTGGACCTGGAGGCCCTTCTTGCATCCCTATACCTACGGTCACCTACTTAGTGTTATTTCCCTGCCAGATGAACATTGTATTTATGCTCTTCTCTGTTTGAATTTGAAAAGTTAGTATTTTATATTCATGGGTGTTTTGCCTACATGCATGTTTGTGTATCCATGTGTGTCCTGGTTCCTTTAGAGTCCAGACAAGTATGTTGGATTCCCCTGGAACTGGAGTTACAGATGGCTGTGAACTGCCATGTGGGTGCTGGGAATTGAACTCTGCTCCTGTATTTATGCTATTATTTTGTCTTGAATCAGGTGCCAGGGTGTAATGCAGTTGTAAGGATGCTTGGCTAGCAGCACAAGGCCTTGGGTTTGATCACGAAAAATGGTATGATAGAAAACACCTGTAATTCCAGCATTTGATAGTTTGAGGCAGGAAGATCAGGAGTTAAAGGTTATTCTCATATACTTAGCAAATTTTAGGCTAGCCTGTGTTGTATATTTCTAAAAAAAAATCTTTGTTTATATGCCCCCTACCTCCAACCCCCCTGCATGCTCCCAACCTCTTCACCCCTTTTCTATTTGGCTAATCTCCCAGAAGGCAATGAGGTTCTTTTAGTTGTGCCATTGGTACCTAACACAGCAGTTACACCTTGGCCTGGCAGACTCTTTAAGAGTCTGGGACATATTGGGACATTTTTTATATATACTCATGGTCTGGACATGATGTCATAACCTCTCTTACTGGATTGTAAGCCATACACCATCTGAGTAAGTTACCATAGCTGTATTCAGTGCAACGTAGTGTAGAAAGGCCACTACTAGCTGCAGGTTGCGGATCCCTGTACTAGATACTTTGACATTGTGTTTAAACACTAGCTGTAGTCAGTTAGGTGCACAAACAGCACTAAAAGAGAAGCAAGGAATGAGACCAGGGTTATCACCAGAGCAATGATGCTTAGGGTAGTGTGTTTGCATATCTGCTCTGTGCTAAGAGTGTGAGCAGTGGTGCTCAGAGGTGATATGGATGTGCTATGCTCATGGTGCCAAAGTTGCAGGGAAATTACATGTTAAGCAGCAGTCCTTAGAACAGGAATACAGTAAGCCCTCCTGTTTGCAGATTCATGTGGTGCTTATGCTATCTGAAGTAATACAGTTAATCTGATGTCATGTGGAGATGCATACAAGCTATATGCAAGCATCATGTCATTTTGTGCCAGGGACTGGAGCAGCTCAGGTTTGGGTATCTCTGGGGAGTCTCAGAATCAAACTCTTGGAGATACTAAGAGAGGATACCAGTTGTTTATTGTAATATGCAAACATAAGCAATAATTGCTCATAAATTCTCATTGAAGGAATATAATTAACAACAGATCTTTTTCAGTGATGGGTGAAGAGATGGTCCTTAACTTATGGATAGATTTCTTTTTCTAAAGCTTGTCTGAACATGAAGATAGGGTCTTACAGTGTTCGGTACCCAAACTAACCTATAAACAATTTGAAACGGAATATTTGGTTGTTCTTCTTAACCTATTCCAACCAAAATACTTTTTTTTAGAAGTGTTAGTATTTGTGTTACCCAGGAATCCATTTTCACCCATTCTGTATTAACAGCAGTGTCAGGATTTTGCACTCTTTGTTTCTAAGGGTGGTGGGGTTGGTATTGGTATAGTTCCAGGCTATTGCTGCTGATGGCTGTAGATTCGGTGACACAGGCAAGAGTAACATCCAATTAAAAGTGAGAGGTGTGAAGAATAGGAAATAGCCATCTGCTTGTAGCCATTGCAAACTTTTGGTGAGCCTTGGTTCCCTAACCTCTACCTGAGAGTGTCTTAGCCTGTTATGAGAGAGAACCTCATGGCATATCTGCTTGCTTACTCCCTTGCTCCCCAGCTCCCTACCATGTGCTTTTCTGTTCTAGAAGCAAGCACAGAGATTAGCTATGTGAATCTGGTAACCTGAGATCAATCCTTGGAATCCATATAAAGATAGAAAGAGTAAACTAATGCCACAAAGTTGTCCTTTGACCTCCACATGTGCATCATGACATAAACGTGTTCCCCCAGTCATCCACACACATGTCATGCCTGTAAACATGTATAGGAAAATACTTAAAAAAAAAAAAAAAGGAAGATGTAGCTGAAGCAAGGCTGTTAGTAAGTTTTAGGAGTCATAGCTCATATTCATGACTTCCTTTTTTTAAAAAAAGATTTATTTATTTATGTATATGAGTGCTCTATCTGTATGTACACCTGCATGCCAGAAAGAGGGCATCAAACCCCATTATAGATGGTTGTGAGCCACCATCTGGTTGTTGGGAATTGAACTCAGGACATCTGGAAGAGCAGCCAGTGCTCTTGACTGCTGAGCACTTCTCCAGCCCCATGACTTCCTTTTCTAATAAGAATTATCAAAACCCACCCTTTCCCCTTGTTCTTCTAATTATTTACTTAAATTTTTTAGGTAAGGTCTCAACATGTTAACTCTGACTGTCTGGGTACTTAATATGGAGACCAGGTTGGCCTCTAACAGATCTCAACAGAGATCTTCCTGCCTCTGCCTCACAAGAGCTAGAATAAAAAGCATGTGCCACCATGCTAGTTCCCTTGTTCTTAGAAATTACTGAAAAAGAAAGACTCAGACAACAGTGATGGATTTTTTTATATTAGCAATAACTGAAGGTTAACTAATCTGCATTTAAAGTAAACAAACCCTCTGTAGAGGAATTTTGTCTTGGGTCTTTCTATTTAATTCTTAAAGAATTTTTAAAAAATCGTTCTACAGATCATATAGTTCCATAATGAATAATAGAGTTTATTACATTTACTTATATAATAGTGTGAAATGCTGTATTTCCTGTGTCCTTTTAAAAAGTTATAATTAATCATAATTCTGAGTTAAAAGAGAAGATACCAGATTTGAAATTTGTAACAACTTTGAAGAAAACCCAAATTCTTACATTAACTTTTGCCCCAACCTAGGAGTCAGAGATGGAAACAGAAGAAGAAGTTGATATTTTAATGAGCAGCGATATTTATTCTGCAACTTTATCAACCAAATCGATTTCTTTCACACGTGCCCAAACTGGATGGCTTTTTCGGGAAGATAAAACAGTATGTAAAAATCTAGATTTTTTTTTTAAATTTAAAAAATTGGTTAAATAGTTGACCTTAAAAAATCTAATACCATCAAAATAATGATGGAAATATAGGGATTGTCTTTAGGTAGGCTGATTTTTCCTTTCTCTCTCTCCTTTGAATCCACATAGGTAGCTACAATATGTAGTTACAGAGTTTATGTGTATCCTTGGAGAAGCTCAGAAAGAAAGTTCATTTAATTTGAACTCTTGTTGGATGCCTTACCTCATAAGGAGAATTTGCACATGGCTCCATTCTTTTCCTAGAGCTTTGTGTATAAGAAGCCTGTAAAGAGATGCATACTTTAATTTGTTTCACTGGGTCTTTTCCTCCCACTTAGAGCTCTGCCAACACCTATCTTAGTATTTTCTCTGCTTGTATTAAGCTTCTATCTTTACAAGACTATGAAGAAGTTAAATCTTAGAGGAAGTTTCCATAATTCCCATCACATCTGTTAGCAAGAGGCAACATAAGACCACTTAAATATATGCTAAGACCTGGATGGTATGTTAAGCCAGGAATGTTCAGGTTTGAAATTGGTCTGAATTACATAGCAAGAACATGGGTGTGTTTGTGTTTAAACACCCATATATTTTAACTACATAATATAATTTTGAATGAAATGGGTAATTTAGAGGAACATTTAATCTTTTAATCCAGCAGCATGACTTCTCTAGCAAAGGATCACATTGAAAGGCCTGTGTGATGGCTAGGAAGGGATCACATCCAAAGACCTGTGTGAAAGGATCACATTCAGAAGCCTGTGTGATCCAGATGAAATGGTCTGAAGGTAATGACCTTTAATCCCAAACTCTGAGATTGAATCAGAGTGAGAACATGCCCAATTCTCAATATAAAAGGAGACTCTCAGTACACATCGAGTTCAGTTCATTCAGAAAAGAAGGGAGTTGTAGTGTAGGCAGTCAGCTCACTGACAGAAGGAGAAGCCAAGAACAGAGCCAGTCCAGATAAGCAGAATCAGAAGCAGACAGTTTACGATTTAAGTTTGCAGTTCACAATACAGATCATGTGAAAAGAGGTAGTTTAGAGGACCGCTTGTCACAGTGAACTCAGAAGCAGGTTTAAGATTAGATTGTACAGAGGTAGAAATCCTTTAGGACTGGAGAATGAACTAGCAAAGAATAAACTGCCTTTTGCCATGAACCCACAAGAAGAATACATAAATCAATGCTTACATCTATGCTTACAGATAATGAAACATTTTAATTATTACAATAAATAAAAATATAAATTTAATATAAAAATATATAATAAAAAATATAAATTTAACAATAAGAGCCACATCAGGTAAGGTAAGATTTAATGTTTTATTAAAAAATCGTTATTGTTTTTTTATTTTTCTAGACAGGGTTTTTCTATTGTCATTCTATTGTCTGTCCTGGAACTCACTCTGTAGACCACACTGACCTCAGACTCACAGAAATTGGCCTGCCTCTGCTTCCCCAGTGCTGGGATTAAAGTTGTGCACCACCACTGCCTGGCTTTAAATTATATTTTATTGAACATAGTAAGTGAATGTTTTTTACATTGGAAAAACAAACAAAAACAAGCCTTGTATTCACTTAAAACTAACTCATAGGAGACAGAAATGAAGACTGTCAGGATGAGAGAGGCAAGATAGGAGAGAAAAGTGAAGAACAAGGAGAGGGTGGCTGAGGAGGTGTTTCTTTAAGTGATTGGCTTGTGTGCTTTGGCAGTTTGCAGGTCTGAACTAAGTATAGCAGCTGGACGTTGAAGGGAGAATTGGTATTGTGTAGAGTCAGAAATCTGTGGCGAGGATGTTAGGATTTTGTGTTGTAGTTTTGAAGCATAATTGCTCTTTCTTCTGGAATCCTTAGTGTTTGCTGTTAACACTCAGAGAATTGAATGAGACCCACAAAGTTTATAAAGGCTCTTTTGTCCAGAGCCTATTAATTCAGTTTTAATTTTATTAAAAATGCCATCACAACAGCATGTTGACCATCACAAGATTAAATATCATACAGCTTTACATATGAAGCCAGAAGACTCCAGTGACCACTAGTATAGTCCTGGAACCCCTCCAGAACTTTTTAGTGTTCTTTACACATCAGTATATATCTGTAAATAATGCTTAGTGTTTTGTACTGATTAATCTTTTTTTGTTGTTTGTTGCTTGTTTTTGAGATAGGGTTTCTCTGTTGTAACCTTGGCTGTCCTGGAACTCACTCTGCAGACCAGGCTGGCCACGAACTCACAGACATTCACCTGCCTCTGTTTCCCAAGTCCTGGGATTAAAGACGTTTTCCACGTTTTTCTTTTTTCTATTCTTCTTTTCTTTCCTTTACTGTTTTTGATTATACTCTTTAATATAGTGATGTTTAGGGCTTTGAACTGGTGGATGTTTCATGAGTGTGTGGTCAGAACTCACATGAGTGCTGCTTACTCCTGTTAGCAGCTTGCATGTTACATAGTGAGTATGTTACAACTTTTTCCTGCAGCCTCAGTGTTGGATCCATGGACGAATAGCATACATTTCTGCCATTCCTTCTATCGTAACTGAATTCATTCCCCTTCCACTTGCCTTTGTAGTACACATCACAGGCAGCAAGAAATGCAATGGCTGGATCATGAACAGCACACACTTGACATTTTGTTAATAGGATAATTTGTATTTGATAAGTGCTGCTTCTTTATTTGGTCACAACACCTGTTAATCACCTGCCAGCCACATATAACTTCTACCCCTGAGCCCTCAAAGCCTATTTGACAACAAGTGGCACTTAGGACTCCAGGCTGTGGGTCCAGCATTGCAGTGCATTTGTTGCTTTGAAGTCTTACTTGTCTGTACTCTGTTCTTCTGGGCAGCATTAGATGGATCACTTCAAGAGAAGATAAAAATTGAAACTGCTGTCCACCTAGTGTTACCACTAAGCAGCCAAAAGCTCTTGAACAGCGGCTAGGTGACCTTCTTAAGTCTTTGACAGGTAAGGAGGGAGTCAGTATGCCATGGTTCCCATTTTGTAGGTAGAAATGGTGCAAAATGCTTGGCTTCCTGGTGACTTTTAAGGAGCTATGGAAGCACTGGAGATGTACTTTACACATAGTTTTGGAATACCAGGGCACAGCAAGGTGGAGTTAGCAACTCGGACATAGGTGGAGATGGGAAGCTGGGTCAAGTAAGTTCATAATAAGTAGATAGTTTTACACGGGACATGTGGTGTTGGAAGTGAGGGTTGTGGTCGGATGATTAATGAGGCTTCACTGGAAAGAACTGCCCACTCTCTTCTTGCTGCCTTTTTTGTCGTTTGAGTTTCTGTGCCTGAATCTATAGTTTAAACATTGTACATGTATTAGTGAGCAAGGCTACTCTGGTTTTTTTTTTTAAATCCGTGAGCACCAGTAACTTGAGTTTTATCCTGTCAGTGATCAGAGAGGGTTCAGTATGGCATGGGCTGGGATTTTAATTCTGCTTTTCTATCTATAAAATGGGAACAGTGTTACTCCTGACCCCTCCTTGTTACTTGAATTTGCCTGTTTAGTGAAGTTCTCAGATTGCTTTGTGCCTCTTGGGAGTAGGTAGTGAAAGACCACCATATGTGTTTCTGTTTAGACTGCCTAATTTTCAGGTTAGTTAGCATACATGTTTTGTACTTTAAATTTCCCTTTGTAGTTGGAAATGAATATTTGTATTTTTAACTTATGAAAATAATTTGATGATTTCAAATAGTAACAGAATATTTATTTTTACCTACATGGTCCATGTTTATGGAGAACTTTACGATCTCAATGCTTTTTGACAATAAGAGATCAACCTTCCTTTACAACTATCATTTTGGAATATTTGATTTTGTTTTAGGAAAGAGTAGGAAACTTTTTGGCAGACTTTTATCTGGTGAATGGACTTGTTCTAGAGTCAAGGAAAAGAAGAGAGCACCTCAGCGAGGAGGACATTCTGCGCAATAAGGCCATCATGGAGAGCCTGAGCAAAGGTGGGAGCCTGACGGAGCAGAACTTTGAGGTGCGATTCTCACTAACTCTTTCTATCTGTAAATCTTCATTTTCTTCGTTCATTATGAATAGAAGGGGGAGAGGGGCATTTTGTATTTTTTGAGTTTTTGAAGGCTTCAGTAGTCAATAGACTTCAGTCATTTTGTAAGCATGAAACCTGTTGTTAATCTTTTATTCTATATCCTGTTGCTTGCTGCCTTAAAGACCCAGTTAAAGATTGACCTGCTTCATAGGTCATTTCTAGCCTGCATTGAGCCTCTGCTTATTGGAAGCACACTGTATGCAATGAATGTCAGGAAGGAATGGGGAAAGGAAAATAGGAAGTGAGAAGATACATGGAAAATGGGGATTGTTCTACTATCTGACTTCTAATATGAACCAGATAATGACTTTTTTCTTTTTAAAATTTATTGTCTATGTATGTGTGTCCACCATGCGAGGCCAGGTACACAACAAAGGTCAGAAGTGTGTCAGATCTTCTGGGACTGGAGTTATAGTTGGCTGTGATCTGCTTGATATGGGTGCTGGGAACCAAACCTGGGTCATCTGAAAGAGCATCGAGTGCTTCTGAGCACTAAACATCTCTACTAGGTTCTTAAATTTTATTTTTATTCCAGGCATACCCACTATCAAGATCCCCAGATGTTAACTTTCCCTCTGCACGGGAGATTTTTCAAGTTTCAGAATAGGGATCCTTGAGAGAGTAGGTCATGGCCCCTTCCTTTTTAAATTAGTGTATGAATAAACCTGATTGAAGGCAACCAAAGCACATATCACACAGTGACAGTCATTGCTACTTTTTGAGGCAGCAGTCTTAGGACGAGGAATGTGTTTGTTAAGCAGATGTGAGTGCTGGAGCTACAGTCAGAAAGATTGGAAGCTACAGGTAGGAGGCTTAGCCAGATTTCCATTCAATAGTGTGACAGGTTCACTAATCCATGGAAATACTGTGTGTGTATGTTGGGAGAGGGAGGGATGTTGCAATGCTTAGAAAGGTGAGTATGTCAGCCATACTTTAAATGACTACAGTATGGAAGTATTTCAGTCAAAACTGTGTAGGCCAAGTTAGTGTTGCTATTCTCTTCTGGCCAAATGCTGTTTGTGCTTCTCAGGCTTTTTCTTGCCCACAATTAAAGCCCTTCAGTTTTCACGTATTCCCTGATCTTGGTCAGTAGGCAATATAGGGCACAGAGAAGCAACTAATGAGACAGGGAGTGTGAGTGTAGCCTGGCAGAGCTACCGTTCCCTCTGTGGACCTTCCTGACTGTTGTGACTTTAGAGTGCAGAGAGTGTGCTCTATCTGCATGCACACCTGCATGCCAGAAGATGTCATTACAGATGGTTGAATGCAGGACCTCTGGAAGATCAGTGCTCTTAGCCTCTGAGCTATTTCTCTAGCCCAAGTGGCCTCTTTTAAAAATGGATTTTGTTGTGGTAGCTATCACTCCCCTTGCTTAATATTGGGGATGAATACATGGAACACTGTATCAAACAGAAGGAATTCATAAGCTGATTCCAGTTAGCTTTGCTGAGCTGATCAGTGCATTTATATATGCAAAAACAATGTGGGGGTTAAGACTGCAGACCTGACTGATGCCTATTCATACTTAAAGTAGGCAATTTGATTTTCCTACAATTACGTGAATTATAATCTAATGTATTTGAATTGTTAAAGGGCTCTTTAAATGACATTTTAAGCAGCTGTAGTTTTTCAAGTTGAAATTAAAATAGTTTACTAGATGTAGCTATAGAATAGAACAGATTAATGTGCATTAAGTACACAAGCTTTCAGCTTTAGTCAGAAATGAAGCTCTCTTGTGAACTATAGGTTTATTTTGGCTCTGGTGTGGTGAGGCAGCTTTTGGCTTAGTTTCTGGTGTTGGGAGTGTCTGCTGGAGGCTGTTCATCATAGATCACAGTAGTAGGACAGGAAAAGCAATGTTTTTTTGTTTCTCCTAAGCAGGCCCCAGTTTTCTGATCCTCCTTGCAGCTATGTGCACCAAACCCAGTTTGTGGTTCTTGGTGAATATTTAAGTTAAGTTTGTCAATTTCTAATACATATGTGTGTGTGTGGGGGGGCTTTTGATGATTATGACATGGAATTTATAGATAAATTCATTGCTATATAAAACTCTGCTTGAATTTTTTGTGTGTGTTTATTTGTATGTGTTGCTTGTCTAAAACTCAGGACTTTTTGTATACCACAGCTTTTGGCTCTACCTAGCTATCACTTCTGTTATCTTGCTCCTTTGTGGAAGCTCCTATTTGCTACAGGCTGTCATAAAGAATAGATCTTCAATATCACCTAACATTCAAAGCCAGTTTCTCTCTTGCACAACCACTGCTGCTTGGGAACAAGGATCTCTGGTCTTTCCAGGCGTTTGTAAAGTAGACTGCTAAAACAAGCCACAGTTTACCAATCACAATTCTTAGGGGGATACATCCCCCTAAGTCCTTGTAGGGACTTACTAATAAGAGAAAGAGGGGAAGGGGTTAAAGAGGGGTACAGGTGGCATATACCTGTAATCCCAGTTTTGGCTGGTGGAGCCAGAAGGATCAGGAGTTCAAGGTTATCTTCGGTACATAAGTGAACTTGAAGCCTGAGACCCAATCTTTAAAACAACAGTCCACAACAAAACCTTTTTCTTCTCTGACCAGGGTATGGTAGTATAACTCCTGGCTCCTATTCACGTTATTTCTCCCTAGCAGTTTTCAGTTTGCACTGCCTCTCCCTAGTTCAGTTCTTATTTCTGGTTCATCCTACAGTGATCTCAACTCGTATTTAACAGACATTAAAATCTGACATTAAAGACAGTTAACAGGACTTTTTTTTTGTTGATCTCCTTTTTTGCTGCTTCTACCACAGTTGAAATAAACATGTCAATTCATATTCTTCACTTGTACTTTCCCTGCTTTAAAAATGTTCTTATAGTCCATTCAGGATTGAAGACTCTGCTCAGGAGGCAGAGGCAGGCAGGTTTTACAAGTTCAAGGCCAGCCTGGTAGAGGCAGGACAGGTAGAGGGCTACATTGAGAGATCCTGTCCTGAAAAAAAAACCAAAACAAAAGCCTCCCTGAGTCTGTAGAGCTGCTTTCTGTGGTTTTATTTGGCCTGTGATGGTTTTGTGAGCCAGATATAGTGCTGTTCACTTGTAACTCAGGTACTTGGGAAGCTTTTGCAGGAGGGAGGCTCTTTGGAGTCCAGAAGTTTGGGATTGAGGGAAATCTGCAGTACATTTAGCCCTGCACTCTGACCTGGACAGTATAATAGATCCAGTCTTGTTTGTTGTTTTTCCCCCCTTTCTTTGAGACAGTCTTGTGTAGTTGAGGCTGACCTTGAACTTACTGTGTAGTAGAGGATGATTGATCTTTATGCCTATATTTCTCAAGTACTAGATTTCAGGCATCTAGGCCATTTCCAGTGACCATGACTCTTAGCTTTTTTTTTTTTTTTCCCTGATGGACTACTGGTTGCTGTAGTTTTTTCTTCTGGTGCCTTAAGTTTTCATGAAGCCAGTACACTTTTCATCTGTCTGCTTTCGTATCTGGTATTACAGCAGTATGATTGTAGATAACTGCAACAGTGAAGAAGAGGTAGTGTGAGTTTGATGCCAATATTCTCCTGGCGTTTAGAAAAGATAGATAATAAATATTTGTGTTAATGCTTAAATTGCCACGGGACTGACTACCTTGAGATTAACCTCATTAAGTGCTCTGTAGAAGGGTTAGGTGGACCAGCACTAAACTGTGGTGTTCTGTGGGGCGTGCTAACATGCTGTCTGTCACTAAACGCCCAACCCAGTTTACAGGCAGTTGTGTCTGGGTCCAAAACGCCGGACATCTTAACTCAATTGAGGAAGCACACAAACAGCAAAGCAGCAAGGAGTTTTACTTAGAGATGGTAACAGGAGACTGCAAGTGGGCAGTGGCCTACCTGAGCTAAAGCGCCCAAGAACCACAGATAGTGTGTGGGGCTTCCTCTTATGGCATCGGGGAGAGGAAGAGTTGGTGGCTAGAGGAGGGCGTATGGCGGTTTTCTGTGTTGATAGATAGGCTTGAGTTACCTAGCTCTTTTCACTGTGCATGCCCTTTACCATGGTGCATCTGATGTTAATCATAATGCCCAAGTATGCATTAGAATCAGATGGCAAAAAATAGTTTGTTTTTTTTCTAAAAAGTTGACTTGGATGACAGTCTGTTTTACTGTGCATTACCAAGCTGGATATGTTCGAAGACATGTTTGAGTGGAGACATGGGCTATGAAAGGGTTGGTAGGAGGGAGCCGACACTATGCGTTGCTTGGAGTGGGGTGCACCTTCACTTAGATGCAGGTGGGGGTTTCAGGTTGATAAGTGCATGGTTAGGAAATGGGTGTGTGCAGCCCAAGCCAGGAGGAGTCCTGGGTTGCTAAGCCATCCCTATGCTTTCTTGCCTCAGTGTATTTTAACTTTACATTTTAAAATGTGATATTCTTCACCCTACATTCTATGCTCTCCTTGTCTCTCTCTTATTGGCAGCCGGTTAGAAGACAGTCCCTTACCCCTCCTCCTCAGAACACTATCACATGGGAAGAATACATATCTGCTGAAAATGGAAAGTAGGTGATTTTTGGTTTATATTTTCTTTGGATTTTAGGAAGAACAACAAATTTGTTAACAATGTATTTAGGTACAAGAGTTCTGAGAGAATATATTGGTGTACTTTTATCTGAAACTGTTCTTCTGACTTTAAGAAGTATAAAAGTATGCAAGGCAGTGGTGGATACCTGCCTTTAATCCCAGCACTTGGGAGGCAGAGGCAAGCGAATCTTTGTGAGTTCAAGGCCAGCCTAGTCTACAGAGTGAGTTCCAGTATAGCCAGCCAGAGTTACAACAGAGAACCCCCCGGCCCCCACACAAATAAAAGTATAAAGTAAACATGAGAAAGAAACCTCCCAAATTATGTGTGCTCTGTGAGTCTAGAGCCTTCTTTTTTACATTCTTTCTGTCAATCACACACACCAACAATCGAACAAGAACCCTGTAGGACATGTTCTAGGGAATGCTGCTCCTCAACTTCCCTTGTCTGGCAGACTCCGTATTCATAGCTGTGCTGATGCTTTAGCATTTCCAGTAAAGCCATTCCAGCTTGTTTCTCAAGCTTTGTCTTGGCATTGTCCATTTCCCTGACTTCTTAGCATCCTTCCATACAACTTCACTTACAGCTGTGCCACTCAGTCTTGGAGAGGAGTAGGCACGCCATTGCTATTTCTTCCACATGTAGTGATTAGAAGAGAGGTGGATGAATAAAGGTTATTTTGAATGAATGGATGGGTGTTTATCTTGGCTCAACCAGTGTTTCCTTGTGGAGAATAAAGTACCTCCCCTTGCAGCTATCTCTCCCACCGACTGCACTGTGCTCAAGAAGAAGCTGCCTTGTTTGTTTTTCTTACTGAAAGGCATGCTATGTTTACAGGTTTTCCATGTTCTGTTCTAATAGGGAGCAGAACATACTCTTTACAGTGCTGGATGTAGTCTTTTTGTGAGTGACCATTATTTTTGACTAGCCTTTGCTAGTTGCCCCAGCAGGTCAGAGGAAACCATGATTTAGTTACTTGAGGCATGTGCCAGATAGTTGAACAGAACTTTGAAACAGGCAGGAAAGCCCAATCATGTAACTCAGTGGAAAGTCCTCTATGTTAATTCTGCAAGGGAAATAATTCTGAAATAATTTCTGCTTTCCTCAACTCAGCCTTGTCTGCTCAGCTGCTTTCTGGTTAATAGAGTGAATTTTTCCCTCAACATAGTCACACACACCAAAAAAAGAATGAGTTTTAACTTTGTTATAATTTTAAGAATGCATAAGTACAAAATTCTTTATTCACAGTGCTTTTATTGTTGAACATTGAGACTTTAGTAGACAGTGAGACTGAATGAAGTAATTTTATTTTCATAGTGATTTTCTCTGTTCCTAAAAATAGTGTTTATTACTAAAATTAAGTTATATTCAGTATGAATTCCTTGAGTATTGATGTTTGTTTCTGAACTTTTAAACAATATTTTTTGTCTCATTTCTTATATACATGTTTTTTTAGCATGATAATATTTATGTAGACAGGATAAGACAAATGGTAGTATTATGAAGTCAATGGAGTATTGATGGAGAATGATGAGTTCTTAGCAAGGCTCACTAATAGTGTTCTTTCTGTTGCAGGGCACCACACCTGGGTAGAGAACTGGTGTGTAAAGAGAGCAAGAAAACCTTCAAGGCCACTGTAGCTATGAGCCAGGAATTTCCCCTGGGAATTGAGTCGTAAGTGTGCCGTTGATTACAGAAGGTCCTAAGAGACTCTGATAGGCACCAGCATTTGTGTCTGAGGTTCTGAAATATGAAAAGAACAGGCAGCTCTTGGCTCAAGAGTATGTGCACTGTCTGTAAATTTTCTGGTTAACAAAACTATCGTTTTCTATAGATAAATTTTGAATAGTCTAAAGAAATTATTAATGCAATACATGCTTATAAAAGACACCCATAAAGCATAGAAATTTATGGAATCAGAAGGTGTTTGCTTTAGCACATTAGTCAGACTGTCTTGTGGACTGTACTGAGTACAGACTGGGTTTGTGTGTTTTGCTGCATGAGCTTCAAGTGTCAGGAAGCCTTGGATTCCAACAGTGATCACCTTTCCCCCCTTTTTCTTGGAGTTTACAGTGCTTACCTCCTGTTTCCAGTCTGTCACTATTGAAAACTACACTGCAGTGTACACCTTGAGTATTTCCTTCCAGTCCCATCTATACCAGATGCTCTTTTAGAAACATTGAGTTTGGAGAGAGAGAGTGGGGTGGGGAGGTGGGTACTCAAGCTTACTCTTGATAGGCTGTGCTCTAGGCTTCTTATGAAAATGTGGCTATGCAGGAGTTGAAGGGCCCAGTTATTACTACTTTCCCCTAATTCATTCCCCTTTTAACCTGGCACAATATGGTGACTCCCTTCCCCCACCCCCCCAGAGACGAGAGCAGCTTCTATAATTTTAACAAAGTCTGTTCACACTCTCTACTTTGCCACTCCAAGCTTTAGTAGATAGGAAGTGTGTAGAGCCTCTGTGAAAGCTGGAGGTCACATATGGGGAGAAACTGGAGGCAATATGAGAAGGGAGTTAGCAGCATGTGCAGATGTGTGGGTCCTCTTGACTGATTCCTAACAAAGGAATGCAATTGACTTTACAGTGTTAACCCCAGAGACCCTAAGAAATGAGACATATATTAGTACATGTGATGCCTAGGGAAAAAGGAAATCCAGGAATACTACATAAAGGTAGATAAGAGTCCATTCTTCAGCAGAAGAGATTTCCTTTAACTGTTGTGGAACAACATATCCAGAACATAAAATCAATGTTCTTACATCGCTCCTAAGATGAAGAACAGCTGAATGAATTGAAAAAGAAATGGGAAGGCCAACAGAATACTAAACTGAGAACAGGCTTTCCTGGGACTCTCCTAGTCTTCATCCTTCAGGATCCAGAGTTTTGAGGGCCATGTGATTACAGGTGTGAACTATTCCATCTGATACCAAATAAATGTCTGGTTTTGTTTTTTGGTTTATTTTTTACATTTTTATTTTTATTTTTTGGTAGTACTGCAGATTGAATGTAGGACCTTGCTCATGTTGGGCAAATATTCTACCGTGACCTTGATTTGTAGCCTAGCCCACAATTATTAAGAAACAAATCTAAAGCATTTGGGGGGAAGAAAAGCATAAAGGTCACTCACCCATCCTTTTTGACACATAGGAAAGCATGATTACACTCATGCCTACAATCTCAGCTATTTGGGAGGCTGAGGCAGGAGATTCAGAATTTTAAGGCCTGCCTGGGCAAGTTAGACTATTTGTCTCAAAATTTTTTTAAAAGTGAAAATGAAAAACAGTGCTAGGATTAAGCTCAGTGGTGAGTTCTGACTTAGTAGGCATAAGATCCTGGGGCTAACTCTCAGCACCAGAAAAAAGTAAGGTAAAGGAAAGCAGTGTGATGTCATGTATGACAAGTTGTGGTTACACAGCAAGGCACTGGAAGATACGCCCCTGTTGAAAGAAAACAAATAGGTGTTGGGATAACCCAACCAGATTGATTGTGTGACATGAAAGTCATGTGAGCCAGGATCAACCCTTCATGTACCCAGCAGTGATGCTCACTTCAGCTTTGCATCCCAAATAGGCTGAGGAGACTGTGGGCCTTGGAAAGCAAGCATATCATCAGGGAGCTGAGGGCACAGGGTACCAGTGTGCCCCACAACAGAAACCTTTCCTCCTCAGTGCCTGGAAGTTAATCTGTGAAATTTGAGCCATGCAGTTAAAGAAGAGCATAAGGATATGAACTATGAAAACATTGTTCCTCTTTCATTTTTCAGATTATTGAATGTTCTAGAAGTAATAGCACCCTTCAAGCACTTTAACAAGCTTAGAGAATTTGTTCAAATGAAGCTTCCTCCAGGCTTTCCTGTAAAATTAGGTAAGACAAAAATTCAGGTGTAATTTTAGGTTTTTGTTTTGTTTTGAATTCAAATTTAGTAGGGTATATATTTTAAAGGCCAATGAATATTTCAGTTGCTTCATTTTTATTAAAGTTTTTTTTTATAATTTTTTAATTTTTTTTTTAGTCTTTAAGTGCATTGGTAACTGGTTTGTTATATGTATAAAATGCCTGAAAAATACTGTTCTTAATGCCAGTTATGATTTCTACATGATTTAAATGAAACAAGGACATGGGAGCACCTCCTGCAGGAGAGTGTGTGTGAAGTCACTAAAATAAAGAAGCACACAGATATGTGATCAAGACTTCAGTCATACAGACCACATAGCACCAGTAGGAGAGATTTTAAAAAACCCACACGGAAGGAAGAGTTGGCACACTAGTTCCTGTCCAAGTTTCATGAAACAAATCATAAAAGTTAAGAAGTTAGGAAGTAGAATTCTGCATTAGCTTAGTAGGGCCCTCCCTAGCAGCTGAGTGCCTTCAGCACTAAGAACTCACTGTCTGGACTAGCATTGTTATCTGGGTGACATCTTTGCTGACGTCTAACCTGGTACCTCTTGAACTTCAACAGTTTTTCTCATGCTATGAAGTGGCTTTCAGTTTCTGGCCTCATCTTGGTATTCTTTCTCAGGGTAGGGACTACCTGATGATTCTTGGGTTGTCCCTGCAGAGACTCTGGGAGGACAGACCGGGCAGACTTGTTTTGACAAAGAATCATAATGTATTATCAATTATTTCCTGTGGGTTGATCCTAATAGCATGACCCCAGCACCACAGACATATGGTACATGTGTGCATATGAGCAGAGGGACCAGAAGATCCTCTGACAAAGGCACACATACTTCAGTGCAGAAAAGATCACTTTCTATTACACATGGTGAGAGTGATGGAACTTCCAGAAACAGAAACTGAGCCTCCCCTACCTTAGTTAACACAGAAGTTAAAGTAAAATGTAAAACTATCAAACGTTTTAGGGAAATGAGCATAAAGAATTTCTTTTTAAAGTAATTAGCAAACTTAAAAGTTTCTGGGTTAGGAAAATTCTCACAAGCTCTACAAAAACAGGTCAGTCCTGGGCGACTATCTCCCCAATAATAGCTACCAGTGAAAGTTGAAAGCTCTATGGTACTGTGGTGATTGTCTAATGAAGGCTTCCCCTCCTGCAAACAAAATAAACTTATAACAGCAACTTTACTGTGTATCTCACTTTGGACAGATTTTTGGGTTGACTTCTAGGACCCACTTCAGAGGCTGTTCATAGATGAAATCTGAGACTCCTGAGTTAGTGGGTTAGGAATCAGACCAGCTTCTGTGTGGCCTGTGCTGTTTCCAGGAACTCATGAAGAATCAAAGGAGCAGAGCAGGCTTGTGGACATACTCTCCAGGTTCACTTTATATGATTGTTGTGCTGAAGTAAGGTGTCAAGATTTAAAAACATACGGGATGTCCCTCTACAGAGGCCAGAGTAGCCTGGGAGCCCTGGAGTCCACTACGCAGGCTTGGATTGGGTTGCTCTGGAGATGTGGCTGTGTGGAGGAGCATGGTCAACCCTAGTGACTGGCATCTGACTGCATCTCACCATTTCTTCTTCAGATATCCCTGTGTTTCCCACCATCACAGCCACTGTGACTTTTCAGGAGTTCCGATGTGATGAATTTGATGGGTCCATCTTTGCCATCCCTGAAGACTACAAGGAAGACCCAAGTCGTTTTCCTGACCTTTAACTGATCCAGAAAAGGCTCCAGGTGGCAGGGACAGAGCTTCTGTAAGCAGAGGGTCGACACATCAGTGATGTGATGAGAAATGGACCTCTAATAAAACATCCACGGCTTCCTGATGTGCCATTCATTCATCTTTTTAAAGCCACTTCCTGTCTGTACTAGTTTGACATCCAGTGACCCTGAGACCTTCCTATGTAAAGCAGCTGTGAGTGCTGTGATTTGTTTTTAAAGATTTTTACACTTCTTGTTGAAATATATATGCATATAAATATATCTATAGCTATATCTAAAACACTCCTGGACCATTAACGTAAATTCAGTGTCTTAAGAGATATGAAACCCTTTGAAACTCGTCACTTCTATCCTGGGTGGCATGTATAAATGTTCCTTTAAACTTTGTTTTCATCATTATGTATAGTTCTGTAACTTGAATGTTCAGTGAACTAGAAGGAATGCAGTTTTCTGAGATGAACAGAGCAATGGTAACCATCAAACAGTCCTATTTACAGCCTGCTGCAATACATTCCTAGGGAGTGCTCCCTGCAGAGAATGTGGTACCCCACTCCCCCAGCCCTGCCGGACACCCCCACCCCCACCCGTGCGCACGCGCGCGCGCACACACACACACACACACACACACACACATTGGTGACACACACATTGGTGATGGTTGCATTTATAGCTGCGATGCATTCCTAGGGAGCGCTCTCTGCAGGGAATGCGGTGCCGTCCCCCCTACCCCTTTGCCCCCAACCCCCCCACGCACACACACACAGACACGCATTGGTAACAGTTGCATTTACAGCTGCAGTGCATTCCTAGGGAGCGCTCTCTGCAGGGAATGCGGTGCCTCCCCAGCACCTTCCTGCAGCTCATCGTGGTGCTCTTTGTTTTACCTGAATCCCTTTTCAGTGGAAACTGTTTGTTACTGATCTTCCTTTCATAGAACCTCTACTTTTCTTTTCCTAAACTTGAGTTTAAAGGTCCTCCTTGTTCTGTTGATAGGTACGGTAACATGCTTACAGCTAGCCCTCTCCCAAGTATCAGCACTTTAAACAAATTCCAAAATTTTAAACTTGCTTCATAGTAAGTGCACGTAAGTCAGATTATTTTTCATGGAATATGGATGCATTGGTGTGAATTTTAAAAAAAATACATATTTTGAACAACTATGTATGTGTGCTTTCAAAATAAGGTATAAAACATTTTATATGCTGCAATATATTTGTTATAGGCTAAAAGTCCAGAAACATACAAAATCGACAATTCTTATTTTTTTTAAGTCACAGGAAAATATTTACTGATTTCTGTCTCCAAAGTGTTAAAATCATGCATTACTCATTTTTGCACTTAAGTTTTTTTCGTATTTCATATGGTTTGAAGGTCCAAGAATGAAAATAGGTTAGAATAATGTCTAAGTCTCAAGGTATCATGTTTTATTAAAGACTTAGCTGAGTGTTTGATGAAATGTCTCAAGGATGCACCTGTCAGGTTGTTTTATTAGAGTGACCAGTAGTTTAAACTTTTACCAAGATTTTAGAGACTTTTATTGAAAATTTATTGAAATATTGACTTATTTAGAAATCCAAAGCGCCAGCCATGAGACATTTATCCCGTTACAGTCGCATCTCACATAGTGATACCACCCTTGCATATGTTGACATTTTATTACTTTTATAAGAAAAATAATCAAGAGTTAAAAAATCCAAAGCCCTAATCACTCCAGTAAGCGATACGTTAGATTTTAAGAATTGGGAATCCCAGCGCCAGCTTGATGGAATGGAGGTTGGTCTCTGACATTCAGACTGGCTGATACAGTGACTTAGCTACTGAGTTCTCTGGTCAGTCGCGAGGGCTGAGGTTCTGAAGTGGTCACTGTTGCTTTATGGTCCTTGGCTCTGTAAACCATGTAGGAAAAAAGGACAAACTGAAGCTTGGGACTTAAAATTTCTTAACATATGCGAATATTTTGCTGGGTTATACTGGAGATAGGAGGACTACTGAATATTGTTGCACTGGATTGTCTTAAGACTTAAATTTTTCTTTAATGAGTATTAGAATCAGACTGTCCATTCCAAAATGTCTTCTCGGATCACAAAGAACAAATGTATCTCTTATGATGGTGGAAAAAAAGGAGTTAATTAATGCAAATAAACTTTTCACAATATTAGATTTTTCACGATGTGCCTTTTAATCCTGTTAATGTAGCTGTTTAAAAACAGTCACAATTTTTTTATTATCTTAACATGCATATCCATGTTTTGAAATGTAGATATGTAAAATCCTATATTGCACATTAAAGTTTAAACTAGTAGTAAGGGTTCCATTCAGAAAGAAGCCATACCTCATCACTCATGTGCCATCTGTAGATATAGTTCCCACCTTCAAGAAGCATTCATGAGACTCATCCTCAGACATTCTTGGGCAGAGCTGCAGTTCATAAAAAGGTATGTATAGCAGGTATCCTGGCTGAGTTCAAGTGCATGTTGATGGTTTGGAAGTTTACATGATTGTTAGCTAATTGGAAGCAGCCAAACACAAAACTAGAGCTTCACAAGAATAAAACTGGGCTTCTGCATCAGGCATTGTGGCACAAGCATGTAGTCTAGCTGAGGCAGCAGGCCTAAGGAGGCAGTTTAACAAGACCCTATGTCAAAATCAGTAAAGAGTGTTTAGAGATGTACTTTGGCTGCTTGCTTGGTATGAAGTGCTGGGTTCAGCCTTTCCACTAAGTCTACAGCACGTGGAGATCTGGTTCTTTGAGTCCAGGGAGATGGCCCCCATTTTGCAGACAACTGAGTGAAATTTGCCCACAGAGAAACAGACAGGAAATACTAAATCACAAAGAACTAGCAAAATGAAGCTTAGCCAAAGCCATGACTTGGTAAACTAGGAAGCTGCAGGTTTAGAAAAACATTTCATGCCAGGAACCTAGGTGCTACCTGGAAGTTTCACAGCATGTCACGCAGTCAGTGTTTAGACCTCTCTGCACCACAGGGCTAGCTTTAGGTTAAAACCAAAGCTGTGCTTAAGCTTGCTTTGTACTTTTAAACACTTGGCTACATCCTCAGTGCATGAAAGTCTCCAGGCATTCAAAGCCAGGTCATCTATTCCTGAGTCATTTAGGCTCTGATGTTTTTCAAGTGAGTACAACTTCAGAGAAGAAAATAACACAAAATAACTCCACCTCCCTTCTGAAGGTGATGCTGACAGGGTGGTGGAATAGTGGAGAACAGTGTTAAGTTCAGCTTTTGTTCACCCCTTTGGGATGAGGCAGCAGTTCAAGACTTCTGCCCATGGTGTCCCTCAGCTCTTCAGTACTCCCTCTGCAGGATACCTGTGCTTCCAAAGTCACAAGCAACAAGAGGCGTCTGCTCTGTGGGACCCAGCCTATTACAGCTGCCAGCCCTCCTCCTTCCACTGCCTGGATTGACCTGCAGCAACAGGTACAAAGCCAAGTGGTTTTCTAAAAACTAAAGCTTCTGCTTTTCTGATAATTGCTACACTGATTCTGTGTAATGACATGTTAATTTGGGTACTTGCCACATATTTAGAGAGGCATTTATTTTACACCCAGTACTAAAAATTATTTTACCTTCAGAAAGCTATATCTAAGTTTTTATCTAAAATACTAAAGAAGTAAAAATTCCATTTTGGGGAAATATCCTGACTATTAAAGGTGTGCACTTGGGTCCTTCAACCTTCAATTTCTCATCCAGGGAAAAAAAATTGTACCATTGAGTATTGAGGCACCATTCTCCTATTAGTGGCATATAATACAAAAATAACCTAGTGATAAGGTGTGTGTTTGAAAACAGCAGACATCACTTCTCATTTTATAGACATGATGTAGTTAGAACTCATCTTTCCCTGAGGTGTAGCTGCTACCCAGGAGAACCAAATGCTGTGAGCTTTGGTGACTGTTTCTGGCACTCCTGTTACTAATCAGTTTAAAATAGAAGTTGCCACCTACCGACTCAGGCATACCTTTACTTGGTAAAATGGTGGCGACTACAATCCGTGAGCTTGCCTCCCAGCTTACACTCAAACTTATCATGGGGCCATCATCTTTCAACTGCATAGCCCAAAGTTTTTTTTGTGACTAAAACTAAGCAAAATAAATGACAAACATTTTTCTAACAAAACCATTTTTATTTTAAAATTTTTACCACCAAAATACATAAGAGCTCAGTGTGGTGACCTTGTTCACCTGTCAGCTAGAGGGCATGGGGTGCCAGCACAGCACCACCTTTGTGCAGAAGTTACAGAGCTGTCCTAAGTAAAGCTGCATTCCAGTGACATCCTCGTCAGTGGCACTGTAGAAAAGTGAATGCTCTGCATCAACAGGTCACAGGCAACAGGATGAATTTTGGGTATTGATTTGCCCTGGGAACTGCTACTATTTTACTTGTTTCTTAATAGAATTGGTCACAAAAACGATTATTTTATCTACTGAAAGTTTTTAAGCAAATGTCACCTTCATTCAGCTTTGTTTTAAAAATGCCGCTGCTTTCAGATCATTAATGGAATTTGATGCCATTTGTCATAGTGCAAATTCCTGTTCATAAAGTTACTCATTACAAACTGTAAAAATGCTGCTTTTCTATACAGAACTTAATTTTTGCTTAATAATTTATATTAAGAAGTTTCTAAACCCTTCTTTTAATCTCCCTTCCTCTCAGCCACCCAACACTAGCCATTTAATCTGTTTAATATTGTAACATGTGATCAACTTCCATACTATTTTAGAAAAGGCAAATTTCTGTAATTTCAATGAAAATATAAATTTACTAGGTATAGGTAAGATCATCCTACATTTAAAACACAAGTTAAATAATAATCTAGACAGAATGTATTGTTGACAGTTCTGCTGGCATCTACCCTGAGGTGGTCAACTTTATTCAGTTAATGTTTGAACATGAAGATGGGGAGAGAACTGATACGGAAACCGATGAGATAATGACATACACTCAACGTGTGAATAAACACAAAATGCAGTTCTACAGGAGCGTGACTTGTGAGTTTAAGGGTTTTATTATCAAAGTCTTGTAAAACAATTTCAGAAACTGTACATCAACATGGCACAGACGGTAGCCTACTTTTGCTTTTTACTGCACAAAAGTGAAGCTTTTAACTCTTGTAACTAAGAAAACAGTTGCCTACCTAGTCTGCATATAACATGGAATCACTGTGTAAGATACTACTGCAATCAAAGTAACACAAATTTATTGGTTTTGTACAACGAGATCAAATAAAAGTACATTATCAAGATTTGTCGTATTTTAAAAGCACATGAAGGTCAATTTAAAATGCACCACCACCTCTTGTTCAACAGTGAGCCTTAAAACTAATAAAAGTTGAAAACTGAAAATCAGGACGAGGTCATTTTCTTAGTGATGGGCTGGATAAGCAGGTTGCGTTCACTGGTAGAGATGTAAAATAAATTATTGGAAAAAAAAAACAAGTAGCTATGAAAAAGTGAACAACTCTAATTCAAAACATTTTTACAGCCAGTTTTATTTGAAATCTTTTTTTTCTGTAATTTGAAGCCTACTTAGCCATCAAAAAAGGTTAGTGCATATATAACCTTTGAAAGTTAAACAAAGCCACAAAAATTTAGCCACAAGGCTCAAAAGGCTTATCTATCACAAATGCTTGTTTCCAGATGTAACTAACATGTCAACAAACAAGACCATTAAGTAGGTCACCATGTTGAAGGGTTTCATGACGTTTGGGGTAACATGCAATCAGTGCATTCCCTACATGGCTCTATCACTGCAAGGACTCAAACTCTAGGAATACTCTAAGTGAACGCACTGAAGATCATACGACAATCCATGCCTGCTGGAGATGCATGCAGCTGTTCATCTGTTTAGAAGCAGCAGTTGCACAGCTGCTTGGTCACGCAAATGGATGTCACCATGGCAGTGCTGGTCACCCAGGTACCACTTTCTAAAAGGCTTTTGCTGTAAAGAACTAGAGGTCACAATCGGGTGTTCTGCAGCCATTGGTAATGTGCAGCTGTATACACCTAGGTGAGATGAACACACACAGCATTAGGAATCACGAGGAATGACACTGAGGCCCATCTGCAACCAGCTTCAGGGGCTCAGTCACTCATATCCATGTCTTCTTCGTGGTGATCATCCCCGTTCACTTTGGACTCTCGCAGGTCGCCCACCCCCTTCTCCACAGAGCACTCCTTTGTTTTAGGGGACACTGCTTCTGCTGGTCTCTTCTCCTCTTTCTTCTCCTTCTCACTGTCATAACCCTGCTCCTCTTCATCATAATCCCGCGTCACCTGCTTTGCCAAGGAAAATGGAAAAATAAGCTTCTTCAAAGGAAAACCACTTCTTAAAACAGCAGCAGCACCAAACTGGCAGTGCCCTGGCCTGTGTACTTACTTTGACATCTTTGTCGCTCTCAGACTTTCTTTCACGCTCCTTCTCCTTGTCTTTGCTTCTCTTCTTTTTACTTGTTGATCGTTCTCTTTCATCTCTGCTTCTGTCTTTGTCCTTATCTTTCTTCTTCTCTTTTTTATGTCTAAAAAGAATGATAGTTAAAATGTGCTTATGAAAGCTGCTTTGGCCAGACTGTGGTGGCGCACACCTGTAGACCCAGCACTTGGCAGGCAGAGACAGGCGAATCTCTTGAGTTCAAGCCCAGCCTGGCTATAGAGTTCCAACAGGACAGCCAGTTTCAACAGAGAAACTCTGTCTTGAAAAACAAAACAAAACTGCTTTGCAGGAACTTCTGGCGATTCCATTACTAAGTGAGAGCAATAGGCCTTAATCTGCTTAGATGACTAGTTTAACCTAGCCCACAAGAAAGAATGCAAAGAGCCAAGTTCAAAACACTGAGCAATCAAGGTAAGAATCTAAGCTGGATACAGGCCAGCTTAGTTAACGTGCTAACCCCCAAAAAGTGCACACTGAAAAACCCCAAGAGAATAATGCCCTTAATTTTCCCAAAAGAAAATTATAGCTTAAAAAAATCTAAGCAGTTTTAAAAAATTCACTGGACCCAAATACTACAAATCACAGTTACAAACAATTGATACCCCTACCTCCGTGGCGATGGTGAGCGCGACAGCTTTCTTTTAGGAGACCTGGGCTTTTTAGGAGATCTTGTACCACTCCTGCTTCGCCGCCGCCGTCTCTCTCTAGAATCACAAATGTGCAAACTAGGCTTTAAAATATAGCGTGGTCTCACCAGCTCCACTAGGAGCTCCCACAGCCTAAGACCTGCCTCACAATATTGTTTTAGGCAAAACAACCTCAAGCTTAAGAAAAGACTAATGTGAAGGGTAGATCTGTAAGAAGCTGGGGAAGGTGTGACACCTAATGCAAAAATAACCCCCACTCTAGCACTCTGGAGTGTTTTTACTTTCTTCATGGTATTGTGTGAGGCAGGCTCACACAATACAGTCTAGGTTAGTCTTGATTGGTATTCTCCTGTCTTAACTTCCCTAGGCTGGGGTTTTGGGTATGTGCTGCCATGCAGTTTGGAGGTGCTTTTAAAAGGCAAAAGGTTTTTGTTTTTTTTGCCCCATCAGAACCAATGTCAAATTCAAGGCCACTGAAGCTTCTTTTAGCTTTCTTCTCAGATCTTTACAGTGTCAGCTCTGAAGTCTTTGATCCGCTTGTTTTTGAAGAACATGGCACAAACCTTCTGCTACATCCATATAAGTAGGTCACACAAACACAGCATTCAAGTGATTGAAATGGGGTTGAACATTAAGAATATATTTTCAGGGCTGGAGAGATGGCTCAGTGGTTAAGAGCGCTAGCTGCTCTTCCAGAGGACCTGGGTTCAATTCCCAGTAACCACATGGCAGCTCACAACTGTCTGTAACGCCAGTTCCAGGAGATTTGACACCCTCACACCAATGCACATAAAATAAAATTATATAAAAAAAAATTTCTATGAAGTTTACCACATCACTTCCTTCTTACTGTAATAATTTATATATGGTTAGTCTCAGAGTAACATAGAACTTAAAATGCTTCCCACTCATCATCAAACTATTACATGGGAAGTAAACTTGAGCATGATGTGAATATGGTAAACACATCATAAGGAAGCTAACCTAACAACTCAGGGTGCTTTAGTCATCAAAACTTGACTGTCTAAGCCCCATTTTCTCAATGCTTGAGGTATTTGATCCTCAGGCCTCAGGGTGCTGCCTTACCTGCTTGCACTTCGGGAACGCCTGGCTGTGCTGTAGCTTTTTGGTGGAGTTTTGGAACGTTTCTTTTCCTTATCTTCTTTCTTTTTGTCTCTAACAAACATAATTTAATAATGTGTGAAGCCTAACACTTCATTCAATGTAATTTCATTCTTGTTATAACAAATGGCTTCCTATTTTCTTGACAGTTCACCTAGAACTTACTTATCTCCAATATTAAAGTGGCCTAAGTGCTGAGAAAGTATCTAGGATAGCTGGCCAGTCAGTCTCTTGTGTTTGGTGTTGGTTCAAAAGGCTTAATCACTGCTGCATCCTTTACAAGTTCCTGGACTCTGTCACCATGTCAGAAGCCAACAAAGCACCACAGCAAATCACTCAATCTCACCCCTTTCCTTCAATACACACATGCCAAGGAAACCTTTAGCATAAACTAAACCAAGTTTCCACCTTTTTCTACTACTGTATACTCTGGGTAGTCAATGCCGTGTGAAAACTTTCCTTCCATAATGGATAGGTACTACAACCACACTCAATTCCAGAGCTCTTCACAATCTTTTCCAATTCATTCTTGTTTAAATCCCACAGTACATATTATCTACCTTGTCTCCTTCCTTCTCCAGTCCTGTTCCAGCAGTCATATTCTTGTCAGACAGTCATTACCATCAATCTAATGGGCTCTAGTATACCTTTCTCAAGTACACCATGCACTGTTAGTTTTTCAAGGCACAAGTGTGTGTTATACCATATGCTCTTCCTTCAGTAACTGATTAATATGCCTGAATCTATACAACTATCACTTAACATTGTTCCTTCCTGTGTGATTATTCCTTGCTCAACAGAAAGTTCTTAAGGGATGCCTCATTACTTTTCTCTGTGTGCAAACAGTTTATTTCCCATTAGTTAAGGTATATGCTCACCAGTGATAAATGTTTGGGGTGGGGCAAACAGGGAAGCTACTATATTTTTAATTATTCAAGACTGGACCACTGATTTAAAAGGATTTGTCTCTGAATGAAAAGATGGGTTCTTTTTAAAAAGATACATTTACTTATTTTTAAACCTGTATGTATATAACTGCATGAATTTATGAGCACCATGTACATGTTAACTGTCCAGATGCCAGAGGAAGGTGTTGGAATCCACTAAGCCTAGAGTTATTAAGTAGATTTGGGTTACTGATTATGGTGCCAGGAACCAAATCCAGGTCATCTGTAAGAGTAGTGAGCACTCTTAATTGTGCTAAGTCATCTCTCCATCTCCAACACTAGTTCTTAAATATATTTTTTTTAATAGGAGTAAATACTTTAAAATTTTTCTTTTCTTACAAATCCTCAATTCAATTTTATTGGCAAGTTCGTGGGACAAGAGACTTTCTCTAATACAGCTCCATGTCTAGACCATAATGATCATACAGAAATGTATCCAACCACTGACAAGGAAGATAAATGAACACAGCTAGCTGTCTGCATGGAGCTCCTTGGCACATGATAAGGGATGTCTGAGAGTCCCACAGCAATGGTTGAATGGGAAAAAAGAAAAACCAACAATGCAGGTGACAAGGGTGGCCAAAAGAATGTACTACTAATAAATGTTACAAGGGCTAGAAAGATGGCTCAGAAGTTAATGGCTCACTTGTTGTTCTTGCAGAGGACATGGGTTCAATTCCCCATAAAAACCCATACAGCAGCTCACAACCACCTATAACTCTAGTTCTAGGGAATCCAATACACTCTTCTGGACTCTGTGAGTACCAGGTATGCACATAGCACACAGACACACATGCATGCAGGCAGAATATCCATACACATAAATTTTTAAAAAATGTTTATATAAAAAAGAAAAGTTACATCTTCAGCTTGGCAGGAGATAAAGAAACGACAGCAGCATCCTCAAGCCAGGATTTCTTTTCTATTCAGCCCCCTCCCCACACCTCTCCACTGTAACAGGAAGCACCGCGCTGGAGTCTTGAGAACTGTGGCTGCTGCCTCTGTCCTGTACAAAGGTACCTGGCTTTGGATGTGCTCCTTGACCTCCTACCCCTCTCTCGGGAATGAGATCGTCTCCGTCTTGGACTTTTGGATCTCCTTCTGCTCCTGGACTTGGAGTGTGACCGCCTCCTCGACCGACTTCGTGATCTCCTAAAAATGCGAGTAGTACATGTGCACCAATCTAAAATGTATACCATACCCACCTCAGGTATGAGCTAAGTACCAAGCACTGGAGAAAAACTCCCCTCCTTTCAGCTGCTGTCATCATTTGGCCCAAGTCATCTTCTAGACCTCAGAATTTCTAATGTATGTGTTCATGTACATGCATTTGTGCTGTGTATATGCAGAAGATCTCACAACAAAAACACAACCTCCCAATAACCAACTGATGTTGGTATTCTGGACTGAGTATCTTAAGGATATTTTCTTGAAAATGAACAAAGCATATTATCCCTTAAGAAAAACTTTTGACAATAATAAAATCTGGCTTTCAGGAGAAAATTAAAAAATGTGAAACCCAATGCTGCTTTCTGATTTTCTGATGAACTCTGATGTGATATCACCAAATGCCATTTCATAGCATTGAGTACCAGCCAGAAATCCCATCAAATTTGGGTAGTGTATGAAAAAAAAATAGGTTATAATTATCTGAAAATATTAAAACTAACCCTCCGTTTTCTAACCACATAGCCATAAGTCTAGTTTTTAAAATATGTGAACAAGGCTAGTTCTCAAAGAATTCATTCTCAAAGAATGTATTATATTAAAAATATTGGAGTCAAGCATGGTAATGTTGTATATAATTCCAGCACTTGGAAAAAGCAGGTGGTTCTCTATGAGTTCAAGAGTAGCCTGGTCTACATAGTGAGTTCTAGGTCAGCCAAGGCTACATACCAAACACCTATCTTAAAACAAGCCACCACCACCCCAAAAAAAGCGAACAAAAATATAGTGTAAAATTTGAATGCAAAATCCTATTTCTTCTACTAAGCTAAGACTTTAGATTGATGAGGTACAGCAAACCCTTTTTACCAGCAGGTGTTTTGGGTATTAAGTTTTGATTCTAAGCTATGTAAATGAGATGGGATAGCTATTATGACAGTTTCAACATTTAATATGATCAGATATAACGGCACAAGCTAAAGCACATTAGTTTTACTTTTCAAAGTTCGAAAGCTAGACTCAAAAGTTTGGAGGGATACCCACTCTACTACAGGGAACCTTACATATTCATAGAAGGGTATAACACTAATGTGGAAGATAAAAGATTTATCCTTAACTCTTACTATGTAGACAGCAATACAACTAACAACTTCAAAGTCAGATCTAGAACACAAGCAGCAAGTTTTAAGTTACACTTTTCATACAACTATGGCATATTAGTGTTTAAGTTTCAAAGCTTTCCTACCAGAGAATGGACTTTCACTGCTTTCGTTTTAAGCTAAAAAAAAAAGTTAAGAAAATCCAAGACTCTGTGGACAGCAATGACTAATAATTAGACCCACTTTACATAGAAGGTAGTGTTTAAGGCACAGCTGATGGTGAAGAGAGGCTGCTAACCTGTGTCTAGAGGACGAGGGGGTCCTCCTCCTCCTAGAGCGTGATCTTGACCTCGAATGTCTTCTCTTTTCTTCCTTCTTGTCTGGATTGAAAAGAAAAGGAGCCTGTACTAAGAAATGCTTAACTAGAGGTATATGTGAGATTCAGGAATCAAACTCCATTCCTCCAGCCTATCCAAAAGCACATCTACCCACTGTACAATCTTGCTGGCCTTAAAAGAATTTTTTTGTCTTTATTTCAGCCTTTATAAGATACCCTCAAATGCTTTAGTGATAAAAATTATCTCAGCTTTCAGTAAATCCTATGGCAATTTGTAATTGCTAACTAAGATTTCCTCCACTAGCTAATTTGAGACACTCTGGAGTGTCCAAGCGTCCCCATAAGTCAATGTATCAAAGGGTATTTTTCTTATTCTTTGGCTTTCTGACCTGTTCTCTGGAAGGTTCTACTGCATCTCCCCCCCGCCCCCCGGCTGCCCGAGGGTGTTCCACAAATATACTTACAATTCAGGTACTAATAAATAAACATTTCAATTTTTGACACAATGAAATATTCTTATCATATCTTATCATGCACGCACGTGCGTGCGTGTGTAGGGTACCAAGAACAATGCCTTTCTCTATCACCTACGTATGATTTATGTCAAAATTCAAATCTAAAACCTTTCACTGTACTGCAGCGGGAAAATCTGACTTGACTTTAGGAAAGCAACTTCTTCCTAATATACACTCCTTCTTCCACTGCTATTTTCAATCATACTGTCCCAAACATTTACTGCAAAACTGTCTCACTTCCAGCATACTAGATTTCTCTGAGTCCAGACCTAAGAAGCAACTAAAGCCATTGCTCTTTTCACATATGCTATCACCAAAATGATGCCACCAATTCAGTTACAGGCTTTAGCTTATTGTGAATGCCATGAATAAAGCCACATAACCATAGAATTCATTATAATTAACCACACTTAGTATTTTCAGCCTCAGTTTGTTTGTTTGTTTTTGAAGACAGGGTTTCTCTATTGTAACTGACTTTCCTGGAACTCACTCTGTAGACCAGGCTGGCTTCCAACTTACACAGATCCGTGCTTCTGCCTCCCGGGTGCTGGGATGAATGGCACGCGCCACCATTGCCCAGCCAGCCTCAGTTTTTAACAGAAGCCATTTGAGCATTAAAAACTCTACAGAGCTACACAAACCCAACTACAGATGTATAGATAAGACCCCATATCAAGTACTCTTTACACCTTATCAGATGATATGCTTAAAGCATTTGCTACCAGCTTAATCGTATCTGTTTATTTTTTGTATTTTAAAAATTACTTCCCAGATACTAACATTTCCACTTACTAAGGAAGAAAGTAAGGAAATAAAACATTAAGTTGGGAAAATGTGCTTCATTAGCACAGATTTACATATACATAACACACATACATTTACTCAATCTCACAAAGACAATCTGTGCAGAGCTAGTAGTGGTGACACGCCTGCTTAGCATCCACAGCCTCCAGGTTCCCTCTCAGCACTCTTCCCACCACCCAAAAGTATCTGATTGGCATTGTGCTACATGTTCTTTGTCTCTCAGAATACAAGAAGGTTATTCAACAATTCTACATTTAGATCATTACCAGCTTTACCAATAACTAAAATTTTAACATTCAAGGAAAATGTGTATGAGCATTTTACCTGGTTCAATAGCGGCAGAAATCAGGGACTGGGCCTCACGCACTCTCTTCATGGCTTCCTCTATTTCTTTACTAGAGGTGTCTGATTTCAGACTTGGTGAAACAAGACCAGCAGCTACATGATTCAATCTAAAACAAACAAGTGAGAAAAGAAATAATTAAAAATATTAAGCTTCCACTACAAGTAAACAAAGATACTTTTCATATATCCTCTTTGTAGATAATCCTTGAAAGCAGGATGCAGGGGGCCTCCTTCATTTTAATAAGCACTGTACAGTGAAGTGACACTTTCAATATTTACGGGGATCTGGAATAAGAAAATACCTATTTAATTTTGATAAATATTAGTGTAAGAAAGCATGTTGATGCTAAAGTTAATGTTCTATTATAGGGTTTAGAAATTTCTACACCTCAACTTCTTGGGGAAAGCATTACCTTTTAGACTGCAGATGGACTACACATGAAATCCTGACCACGAAGGCTAAAAGATCTGCCTTTAAGTGCTTAAACATGCAAGAAAAAGAACAAAACACCCCACAAAAACAAAACAACAAATTAGATAACTTTAGTAATGTGTGGGGAGCGTAGGATGGTCATGGCCCTTGAGATTCTTGTGCCAAGCCTCATGACTGTGAACCAACTCAAAACTGTCCTAACCTCCACATACACTGTACTATATGCATGTATGTACAGCCACCTGCCAAACAAGACCATGTTTTTTCTAAAGAATGCTGGGTGCAGTGGCATACTCCTTTAACCTAGCATCTGAGAAGCAGAACCAAGCAGATTTATATAAGTTCAAGGCCAGCCTGATCTACACAGCATCAGGCTATATATCTAGACCAGCCAAGGCTATATAAAGAGACCCTGGATCAAAAAACAAAACAAAATAAGAGTGGGCACAAAAGCCTGCAATGTACTGGTGCTACTGATACGCTGGCCTATGGGGACAGTTCCCACCAAGTCAAACTGAACATGTCCTCTCCCTTGTCAAATCTATCACCAAACAAACAGGAAAGAAGTCTATGTACTTTGCAAAAGCACTTGGAAGAACATGGTAGTGTCAGTCACATGACAGGCACCTCCTTCTCAGCCTTGCTTTTCCAATTCCCACTACCCTCAGGGCTCAGTCTCTGTTCTAAATACCAAGTTTTCTCTTTGTGGCACCTTCCCCTGGAACTTCTATACTTTGCCCATTTGAATATACATATTCTGCTACAATGAATACTTAATACTGACTACAGAAAATGTGATGTGTTTTTTATTGGATACTTTTTTGGGGGGGGGGGGGGAGTCAGGCTCTCACTATGTAGACCTAGCCTGTCTGGAACTTGCTATACAGAACAAGCTGACCTCAAACTTACAGAGATCCACGTGCCTCTGCCCAACAAGTGCTGGGATTAAAAGTATGCTCCACCATGTCTGGGGTCTAATGTATATTTTGTATGAATCATCAAAACACAATTTTCACGCTATCATTATGTAACAAACCACTTCCAATTATTAGGAAGCAGCCCAAACAAAACCCTTAATATTGGGCTTATTTATGGATTCCCTTTCTTATGTCTATAATACATAAAAAATATATTAAGAATGTAATAAATGCCATGTGACTGTGGCACATGCCTATAATCCCAGCACTTGGGAGGCAGAGGCAGGTAGATCTCTGTGAGTTCAAGACCAGCCTGGTCTACAGATTGAGTTCCAGGACAGCCAGAGTTACAACAGAGAAACCCTGTCTCAAAAACACAAATAAAACAACAAAAATCAAAAAATAAATAAAAAGAAAAAAAACTTTCTTGTATTAACAGTAACTGCTCTATAATGTAATACATAACCTAAAATAACCAACTTTCTATTAACTGTAACTGTTCTCAACTTGGTGTAGTGGTCTGTCTATGCCTGGAATCCCAGTACTTGGCAGGTAGGTCAGGCTGTACCACAGAGAATACACGCCAAGGCTATGTTATACAGAAAGACTTATTTCAAAAGGAAAAGAAAAATAACTGTTCTTTAGATAGCCACACAGTATATAATCAAAGGAGAAAGCTTACTTGGGATCAACGGTACTCATAAGCTTCAACAGCTGGTCTGCGGCAAGAGACTTAAAAAAAAAAAAAGGTACAATGAGCACACAGCGATGGTAAATGACGGACTGATATTTTATTTTCTTAGTTGAGAAGTTCTAGGAGAAACTGGCAAATCTATAAACAGTGCAGTGCTATGTATATCACAGCAAACAGATAAAATGCAGGCTAAGAATCTTAACACCAGGAATCCTCCTGGCTATAGCCTTGAAGGGTAAGCAAGTTATTAAGAGTGAGGCTGACCAGGCCATGTTTAGAGAGCCAGATCTTGCTTATTCTAAAGACTGAAGAGAGAAAACTGATTGAGGAATCAAAAAACAAAACCTGACATTTCTTAGAACCGTGGCTCTCAACTTTTCTACTAGTGTGGCCCTTTAATATAGTTTCTCATGTTGTGGTAACCTCTAACCATAAAATTATTTTTGTTGCTACTTCATAACTGTAATTTTGTTACTATTATGAATTGTAATGTAAATATTTGTCTGATACGCAGCTGATCTTAGGCAACCTCTGTGGAAGGGTCATTTATCCCCCACAAAGGGATTACAACCTACATTGTTGAGAACCGCTGTTATAATAAAATCCCAGTGACTTCAAACAGCAGCAGTAAAGTTAGGAACAGAACATCCTCCCAAAGTAAGAACTTTAAAAATAAAACATTCTCTAAATGTATAAAGGATTATTGATTGATCTAATTCAGTGGTCATTTAAATCTCATTTTTTAAAAACAAGTTAGTCCAAGAAAAAATTTACAACATAAGCAGCTAATCCTTGCTTTGAAATGCAAGCTGAAGTTTAATGAAATAATTCCCCACAAATAAGCTTGTAGATGAAAAGTAGTGAGATATACCTGAGAGTTCAAATTTGTTCCTGGAAGCCCAAGAGCAGCAAGGGCAGGATCAAGAGCTGGAGCTCCCAACGCAGCCAAGGGAACAGCGCCAATCTGCAACAAAGTTTTCCTTATATTAAACTTCTTTAACTCTCTGTTTTGGGGCAGACAGTAACTTTTTCATCTATACAGGCAATGTGTGTACTGTACCATTACTGTTACGGTTCAACACAACATATACTACCACACACAACATACAGACAACAGTATAGCAACAGAAATGAAGGTTGCGGTCTGTAGTTATATGGTGGCTGGCTGTTTATTCCTGATGTTACAAAACATCACCTCTTTAAAGATTTACAAACTTTTTAATAAAGCCTAAGTGTACACCAATTTTAAGTACTCACTGCATCTTTAACGCACACCTGCTGCTCTGTCCTGCTCTGTGCTATGACGACAGGGCCAAGGTACTATTCTTCTGGCTGCTGACATGTGAGCTGTTATAGTTACTAAGGCAGACACTTCTTTTGGGGGTTACTAAGTTACTAAGGCACTAAGCCCACTGCTCAAAATGTTTATGTTCTTGTTCTGCAGCTCTGTTTCTCACTGAGACTGCTATGCACTCATTAGATGTCTAGTAACCCCTATTCACTAATCATGCCTTTTTTCCTATTGCATTACCAAGAGCCTATCTTCTTCCTGCCAAAATTTTTATTAAATCACAATCAAATTGACACAAATATGTAAAGTCTTATAGAAACAGTTTTAACTTTCTATACACCTGTGCTAAAATTTATCTACTGTCAATATCTACCTCACAAACACCAAATATGACCACCTTTTCAGAATTCAATGGCATAAGTACCTGGGTAAGTGGGTTAGGGGTAGGCAGGAGTCCACCACCAGGCAGAAGACCTGCCACTGCATTAGCTGGTGCCAATAGAGACAAAGCCTTAGTCTCATCAGGAATAACTCCTGCAGAGAAACATCCTTGCATGAGAACACATCCTCTTGTGAGACAGAAAACACACAAAAACACCCAGAAAATGTCTCCCTGATACACCACCTGAGTTTGCTGAAAGTACTTATGTTCGCTAAAATATAAAGTTTGATCTCTATGATTATTTATCATTAATTTTATGTCAGAATGAAACTTCAATGTGTGAAAATTTGTTTCCTTTTTTCTCTACAATGGTTAAGTTTCTAGAGTAAAAAAAATAGCACAATACACACTACTGTTTTGTTAACACTGCCAAGATTTCATCACCTGTACTCGATTTTTAAGTCATGAACCAAACGTAAGCAAGCACAGTCGGTTCTCCAGGGGTGTGCTCTCAACTTTCAAAAGCTGTTTTATGAACAACGACTCGTGTCGGCTGCTTCACTATAAAGCACACAGAAAAATCAAGATACACAAGACAAAAAAAGTTTGATTTAGGGGTTAATAATATGGTACAGTTACTATGATTTCTTTACACCTACCATACAAATTTTGTAAAAATTAAAAGAAGGAAAATATGTAAAGGAAATATTCTGTTGGAATCAAAAGTAGGGCTTTTGCTGACTCATGACATGAATATGAATGTTTCTGACGGTCTCTGAATACACAGGGGAAATGTGTGTAGAGGGAGTGGGGGGAGAGGGAGGGAAAGAGGGAGGGAGAGAGAGAGAGGAGAGAAGAAAGAGGAGAAGAGAGAAGGAGAAGAGAGAGAGAGAGAGAGAGAGAGAATATGAATAGGTAAAACAACATGGCACATTCCTTACCTGTACAGTAAAATGCTTTAGGTTCCAATATGTGCCATGCTAACCATATCAAAAAATGCTGCTACGTAATGTCAGTTCAATATCTAACTTGTCCAAAACTCCTTAAGCCCAAAACCACATGTATGCCTCTTTTTAAAAGCCTAATCTGTGTATTCAGACAAAACCTAAAGGTCCTAAGACAAATTATTTATGTAGACAATTTAAATTCTATCCAACAGCAAAAGCCCTATACAGATGGATTAATCTGTTAATGTGCCCAAGCCCCCAAAATGAGAGTTCAATAATACAATTAAACTACATATTTGCAAATACCAGTAGTATTTCTGTAATACATATTAAGAAACTGCATCTCATCATAAAACATACAATATGTACAGGGCACTTAAGAGAAACTGGATAAGCTGCAGAAGAAAACTGTTGGGTGGTATTTTCAGCAGGGCCTGGTATATAGTTCAGGCTGAACCAGGGAAAAGAACTGTAAAACACAACAACAAAAAAGAAAAACCACTGTTAAATAAAGGTAATGGTTCCTTCCACCTACACTGAGAAGTGCCGATAATATAAACAAATGTATACTACACAGCACTGCTATCTTGCTTGTGTCAGAGCTGTCATCAATTTAGATACCAAGAGTTATGGAGGGAAGGGGAGAAGATCATTTGGATATAGGGCATTAATGCATCAATATTAACAAACCTACAAAGATTAAGGGATAATTTTGCATGCAAAATTATGTCTCAAGAGGATATCTTAAGTATCAACATCTTACTCAAATTAGTGCATTTGCAACATTTCTGGCAAACTAAAATCCTCTTGAATTTATTGTGAGACACCTGAGAGAAGATCTGCATCCATTAAAAAAGTCATGCATCTGATCCTCTGATTAAAAAAGGACTAAAAATAAAACTACAATTTAAAAATAGCAATGAGGCCCCTCACCAGTTAATTTTCATGCGTCAAGAGTTTTTTTTTTTACTGCTGCTTTGATAGAACCATGAAATACTGCATGAATGTGTAGAAATGAAAGAAAAAGAAACAGACAAAAGAAACAAACATTAACCAAGGAACCTAGATGCCCCCAAATCCATTACTATTAAGAGCACCTTCCACATTCAGCTATCTCTACATTTTACCAAGTGAGACTATTCTTACCGTATACTTTTGGTCTATTGTTCTAACACACTGACCAAGAACACCAAAGTGTTAAGGGCTAAAACCAGAGTGAATGGTGACAAAGGGATTGAACACATCAGTTTACTTGGTGGAGGTAACATTAATATAGCACATCATACTACAAATTAAATGCAGCAAAAAACAGATTTCTGAACTAAGTATTTCTATGGCTCTATAGACACTCCCCAAAATCTCACTTTCAAAAACACATCTGCAAAAATTACTATGGCTTAAAATAGTTATAAAAACCCAGTTATATAATATACTATATTCCGCCCCAGGCTCATTACATTTATGACTAACTGAAGCACTGTGCACATTACTCACATGGCATGACCGTTTCAAGACCTACTGTCTACTTTACTCATCCTGAATTGAGTTCTGTAAGTTCTCTGTTGGTGTAAGGTGGTGGTTAAGTCTTATCTTAAAAGAGGCACACTGGAATAAAAGGAATTGCTTATCCAAAATACACTAAATCAGCTTCTTTCTTCCTGTCTTTTCTTTCATGGAAACATTGTTACTGGCCTCACATCTCATATATTTAATACCTTGGCAATAGATACACTGTTACCAAAATAGCATGCCGTAACTCATCTCTGAATATAATTTCTTTAGAAAAACCAGAGGCAATTCTCTACGATCAGACATTTCACAACTTTCACAAAGTATGGTGGCAAATCTTCACATTTGTCTTCAATTATCTAAGAAGCATCTAAAAAGCAACAATTACAAGATACTGCTTCCACTGACCAGTTCATTAAAGAAAGGGGAAAGCATGTAGATCCTGGACAGCAGATTAAGTTATTCAGTTAAAATTCAGTAAGTATATTATGTCAATGATTTCCCCAATAAAGATTTATAGTTACCAAAAGCAAATCAAGCAGCAGTGCACTGGGAACAAGCTAACTGTAAAATATGCCTTAGAAAAGTTTTACAAAATGGCATTAAAATAGTGTTGTCCTGTCACAGTGGCTTTTTTAGATCCAAAAACCTGCTCATTTTTTTTCTGTCAAATTACTTTAACAGCCTAAAACGTAAAAAGAGAGAAAATGCAGTTAACAAATGGTGACAGCAGGAAAACACTTGGGGGCTCGAGTGCTCGCTGGTTTAGTTAGTGTCTAGAGCCTGCAGCTGCAGAGCACCCACTGTGTCCAGCCATCTGGGAGGGTTTTGCATGTGCCTTCTCCACTACAAAAGTCACACACACAACAGAGAGAAGAGTTCATTATTTTGAGATATTCTAGAAAATATAACAAGAACAAGAAAATCTGGCATAAAAACAAACACCCAGTGCCCATCTGGCACCTAAACTATAGGAAATCTTAAACTTTTGCAAAAACTAAAATTATTGTAACCCTTGGTATACTGGAATTCAGTGTGGGTTTTTGTTTTGTTTTTTTAAGTTAGAAATGAGTGAGAGAATCAAGGAAATAAAACTGACTTGGCAATTTAGAACAAAAACATCATGCATTTATCTGAAGGTTTCTGTGTGAAAGTGACATGGCATGAACTGTTTACCTTTGGGACTTCTTAATATTTAACATTAATATATCTTAGAGTTTCAATTAGGAAGTCGGTTTTAATAAACTTAAAAACATTTTAAAGATAGCAAAAAGTTAATTACCTTATAAAACAGACCTGCTTTCTAAGTTTTAGAATAAGAAAAATATCTCCAAATAAGAATTATGGAGTGCAGTATAACAAGGGTTTCAAATTAATGCTTGGAGTCTAACAGGCTAGTGATGCTTACTCTACACCTACACTGTGGCCAACGGCCAGGCAGGGGTGCCCACGTAGGTAGTGAAACAAAGCACAAACCTTCAGCATAGGGTACGACTATCAAAGCTCTGTCAACGAACACAGTGTTTGTCAGATGCTGTGCCACAACTGCTGAGTCTGGATCATGGAACTTAACAAAGCAGACACGAGAGGAGACTGGCAAAGGCGAGTCACTAAAAGATAAATAAATAACATTAGTGAAAAACAGTATTGGCTACAACAGATATACCACCAAAAGGACAATGCTCAGGTAAAAAGACATAGATGCATGTTAATTTATTTTAGCCAACTGAAAAGAGAATGTCTTGTATGATCCACTACCTGGTGACCTAAAAGAATGAAATGCAGTGCAGATATGCGCCTATAACCACCACTTAAATTATAACACATCAGTTTAAAAACTGTTTAAGTCAGAGAGAGAACAATATCCATTTTAGTGGCTGTGCACAAATGTTCTTGTGCTGTTCAAACCCAGAGTAGTCACTGATCCACATCCTCAGTTCCAACATCAACTGTTTTTAAATACAAATTACAGTTTTGGCTTAGAAAGTTTTCATTATAGTTAATTCCTTAGTGTGAAAATAATTAAGAATTGTTTACTTCAAAAGTAAAATACCACAGAAAAGTGCATTGTTTGGCAGAATGCTGTAATTCTCAGCACCCAGGAGGCTGGTACAGAAATTGTAAGTTCCAGACAATCTTAGGCTACACAGAAATCTTGTCTCAAAACTGCCAACCAAGCCAAAAAAGCATATCTACTTGAAAATTAATGAGCATTTTTGACCTGAACAATAATCTGATTCTACAGCCTGGACCTATACCTATAGAATATAAGAATTATTAATCACTTTAAAACAAGGTTTTCTGGTTTGAAGCACTTTTAGAGAAAAGAAAAAAATTAAGTATATATATGGGTACTTGAACATGTTACACAGCACCTCCTCCCACTACTACTACACTTCAGTAAGTCGGGAACACATTGCTTCTACAAACAAGTGGTAAAGTGCAAGCTACAACAGTGAAAGATGATAATGCAAAACAGACTTTTAAAAATATAAAATGGGCCAAGCTTCTACCATAAAACTCTGTAAAGGCAAGGACTGCTTCCTAGACCCAGATCACAAGTAACTTAGAGAACAGTTTCCTAAGTCAGTAACAATCTCATAGTCCTTGGCTGTGAGAAAACTATCTGTGGGGAAACCCCTGTCCAGGCTGCCTGATAGCACATCAATGAAACCAATGTGTCTAAGTAACCCCTTCCTTCTATTAGTTCTTCCAGACAGTGTGAATCTGAACTCGGGATAAAGAACCAAGCAACAAAGCAACTGCATCTATAAGGCTGAATGTTTCTAAAAGAATAAAGATTAAGACAGCATGTTATATAAGCTCAGGCTGGCCTTGGAAGACTCCTCATCCTCCTGCCTCTACCTTCCTGGTGCTGTGGCTCAACATACACATTTTAAAAAATGTGTCTAAAATTTGAGAAAATTCAGAGATAATGAAAGGAATGCTCTAGCATGAATGCTCAGGCATCTGTTTTGTTTTATCCTGTCACTGATTTTTAAAATTTTAACCATTAAATTAAAAAAGCTCTTGAAATGATATTACCTTCTATTCTTAAAACCCAGTAGAACACCACCTTAGGTAATCAAAGACATGCACATTTCTTAACGTCTTTTAACATTGTAACTGTTGTCCAATTAAAAAAACAAACAAAAAACAGTTTTTAGAATGGAGAGATTCTAAGTGAATGGGTAAGGGCACTTGTTCTTGCAGAGGACCCAAGTTCAATTCCCAGCACCCACATGACCACTTAAAACAGTCAATAACTATTCTAGGAATCCATTGCACTCTTCTGGCCTCCATGGATACCAGGCCTACACATAGTACAGACATACATTCAGCAAAATACTCACATACATAAAATTACTTTTTTTAAAAGGTGCTTTTAGAAAATCAGAAAATATTGCCTTCCAGGTAACTATTTCCCAGTTACCAAATACATTCTATTTTGTGTAAAGACCACATCTAAAAGCCTAAGTATCTTTACCCCAAGAAGCAAGGTAAGAAAAAGGCTTCCTTGACGCTTCTGTCTGCTGAAAGAATTTCAAAATATCTCCTAAGATGCACATAGAAAATTGTGAATCCTGGTGTTCACTAAGAGCCCACTGAATCAGAATCCCTACCCCAGGAGGTACTTCATTCTGAATAGGGGCCCCCAGCCCCTATTCACAACCACTTAAGTGTAAGGCTATCATACAAGCCTTTAAACTCCACCTTAGCACTGTGTCAGCCACTTTCTGAGTGTAAGAGTTTGGAGCTTATAAATAAAGTATCTCTGAAGCCCAAAAAAGCAGCATAGGTAACAAGAGTAAACATTCATCTGAAAATAATTTTACTGACTTCACACACCTCCTAATTATAGAATAGAATATGTGATAATGTATTAAAGCACATTTTCTTGAAAAGTAAATATAAATCTTCCCTATGTCTTTATAAAGCTGTTTATAAGATCACTAAAATATTCATGTTTGGTTTATGAAAGCTTTTAATGAATAATCTTCTATCTGCTGACAGTAGCTTTGAGGTACAGTATTAACACTGACATGTTTCACTGGGATTCTTACCTGGATAAGCATCCCACTGTGAAATTCCTTTAGAACTAAATATTTTATTACCCACTTCGAGAATGATACAGTGAACTCCATCCATGCCTATAATCACAGCACGGGGGAGGCCAAAGCAGGAGGATCCTGATTTGAGTTCAGCACGAGCTACAGAGACCACCTCCAAACCCTTCCCTGGCCTGAAGTGTTTCAGCAGATGTGTTTGGTGCATACATACTTTAAAATGCAATGCTGATGAACTCAAGAATCTTGGCCTACTGAAGGCAGGAGGACTGAACTTAGCCTATAAATTGGTGACAGCTGCTGTGCTATAGTTTTTTTTTATATAGATTAAGGAGGGAAGTTTTCTCTGTTTTGAGTTAACGCACTAAACATCCTTGTCATATTTGGGCAGAGTGGAACTCAAGGAAGATAACTGTGAAAAATTAAAACAGCGTCTATGTATAAAATCACCCCAAGTCCTCAGTCAACATCCCCCCCCCCCCCAACAACAACCCAGTGGATATGTGTTGCTCACAACAGAACCACATTTTCTAAGAATAACAGAGTAAACTGTTTTGGAATGACGAACTCTCTGTGGCTCTGGGAGTACACAGGACATTATCCTGGCAAGCTATTGCTGAAAACACTAGTGAGGTTCACAAAAATCATCAGGAAAGTCATCTTGATATTGGTAGGTCAGATTGGCTATGGAGAAAAACTGGTAAACAAAGCCCAACACTACATCAGTGAAGTGGCCGACTGAAGAAGCTTGGTACAGTCAAAAATGTACCATGTACTGTAGTACACTTCAACAATACTAACACCACCACCAATGAAGTATCTTTATGTGAGACTATAAAGGAGGGAGAGATCTCAGGTGCATATATATGTTCATCTCCTAATATGGGGTTACACATCCATCCCTACCATAGTCTCAAGGGTTTCAGTAGGTGTGTATGGGGGTACACATACTTTAAAATGCAATGTGATGAACTCAAAAATCTTGGTCTACAAAAGCAGGACGGCTGAACTTAGCCTGTGAGTTGGTGGCAGCTGCTGTGCTATAGTTTTTATACAGATTAAGGAGGAAGGTGAGTACACAGGACTCCAGATCACCTTGAGGAATGAACAAAACTCTGCAACTATTCATCTTATGATGGAGTTACCCATGTCACTACAAAAAGGCCAGACTCAAGTCAATCACAACCCCTTAAGGTATCTTCCACTAACAAGGCCAGTAACAAGAAAAAAAACTAATACAATACCTACGACTCTTTGTTACCTTTTATAATACAGTATAGAGTAGCTTTGGAGAATAAACAAAGCATTTTGAAGTGAGTGGTTATAATAGAACTTAAAGCAATATCCCAGACTAGAAAGAGTTATGTCACAATCAAATTGAATATATGGTTTTCTGCAGTTTTACTATCAGTTTTAGGAGCAATCTGAATGGTGTGCTGTGAGAAAACCGAGAAACAAGACAGCACTGATTTCTGTATGCTCCTTTAAGGAGTTGCCCTGTTGATTTCCAATGCCAAGGTTCTGATCAAAATAATGGCTGTTCCTAAAACTCTACATACTTCCTGCAAACTGGTAACCAAACCTCGTATATTTTCTAAAAATTAAGAACACACCAATGTCAAGCACTAACAGTTACGTGAAAATATTTCAATGAGGAAGTCATGAACACGTAATAATTATGTAAGCCATATTATCAACTCTGGCATGATTAGTGATTACACACAAAACAGAACACTGTGAGGATTCTAATTTCTTATTTAGAATTTAAGGACCATCATAAAACCTTGGAATTTGACTGGTAGTATTTACTAACAGTAACCACTCTATTTTCGCTACACTTCACAATTCTTCCTAAAGGTCATGCAATTATTTCAAATGTGTATTTCCAGCGTATCTTTATAACTTCGTTGTTCTTTACAGTCAATACACTCATTTAATACTATTACAATAAAAACAACTTTCAAAACAAGACAAAAACCACATAAAACCTAATTCAAGTGTCAACATTCTGAAAAATCCCTTCAGGATTAATTACAAATCTGTACGTTAGTTAAAGAACACACCCGGATTCAGCTGTGATGAATTTCTGAACTATATAAAAATATAGCATTCAGGCCCACTGATTTAGTCATCTGTCAAAGGGGTTAAGGGATCTTTGATGCCCTCTCCGGCTCAAAAATCACTGAAGAGCAATCCTTAATTATTTGTGAATAGCACACAAATATTTATACCAAGTGAACATAACCACAATTTCCTTTCTAACAAAGCACAGGGTTAATTTTTCTTTCTAAAGAGGGTTTAACTGAAACATTAAGTGCCTAAAGCAACATGACGGTGTCAACAACGTCAAGAGGAAAAACATTCCTGGAACTCCTCTCGGGCGTTCATCCTTCATCCCGGGGCTGCGGCCTGGCGGGCCCGTGAATCTTCCACGCTGGGCTCCGCCGGACCGCGCGCCTCGCCTCGCCTCGCCTCGCCTCGCTGGAAGGGCCGCGGGCCCGCAGCGCCCCGGTACTCACTCCGGCGGGAAGAGGCGCAGCTCGTCGATCTTGCCCAGGAAGCCGAAGAGCGTCCGCATCTGCTCGGAGCTGGCGCTCGGGGACACGTTGGTCACCTGGATCACCTCGGTGCCGCCGCCTGGCCCGCCGCTGGGGCCCGGGCCCGCCGCGCTGGGGACCACGGCCGTGCTGCTCATGGCGCGGGCTGCCTCCTGCTCAACACATCAAACACAAGACAGTGAGAGCGCGCGGCACCGGCCGCCGGCCGCACACAAACGGCCGCCGACCTCGCGCAGCGCCGCCGGCCCACAATGCCACGCGCCTGCCCGCCTGCCCGCCCGCCCGCGCGTGCGCCCCGAGCCCGGAAGTACGCGTCCAGTTCGAGCTCCGGGAACAGTCCCGGCAGCGCCCACCCAACTGCGCCACCTCAAAAATGGTTCCTGGCACTCCACACAGCGCCTGAAGCATTTTCAGGCAGAATCCCTCCACTTGGCCACTGAAACCTCCAGCGAAGACAGTTTAACACACGCTCTGGCACTGTGTAGGCTCACTGAACTTCATCTTACATTTACAAGAGTTTTACAGTTCTTCATAGACTACATTATACGGTCAGCATATAATATTTGAAATACACCTGCTCTAACACGCGTATCCTTCACTACAAGAACAAAACTTATTTTTTGTTTTGTATATTTTTTGCCTTATTTTTTTCAGCCTCATCTGAACTATTCAAGTTCCCTAAAATAGAAACAAAAATTATTTTCTCTATGCTTTTATACAAGATACAAAGTTCCCTCATCTTATTTCACAGTCACTACCTGTACTATCTTCTCTGCTTGTATTTATTGAAAAGTACTCTCCCAGACATCAGGACCTAGCACGAAGTCGGAAACAAAGTACTGTCCAGAGACCACTGAACACTTGAACACTTAACTTACACCAACCTAGTTTAACTAATTAGATGCCATTTATCCTAAGAGCACACTAACTTATTTGACTCAAGCTTCTGAAAGTTAAAATAAAACCTCAGACTTTATACTGAGATGTACAAATCTCTACATTGGCAAACAGCTCTTGGACAGTACAGACAAGGATGTGATTGGCTTGTTAGGTCTACTCACTAGTTCAGTGACTTAGTTCTTAAGCAGGAAAGGGAGGAGCCGATTAATGTGCCTCATGAGACTTAGAAAACACCATCATTTATCAGTGTCTTTCGAGACAGTGTTGAGTAGTTTCTCACTGAATGAGAGGTATCACTCACCGCTAATTACAGATTCTCATAGCTCAGTATTTTTAGTGTCAGGATTGCACACAATGCATTACACATGCTATAATAGTTAATGACAGAAAAACAGAGAGCACAATGACAAGAGCTCAAGCTTGTCTACTGTTTTTCAATGTTATTTAACATGGATTTATTTGCTGTGGCAGGTACATGTTAATCTTTTACATTGATCTACACTTCATACAAAACTTTTATTACATTTATTAATTGTGTGTGTGCCATTGTCCCCCTGGGGAGGTCAGAGAACAACTTCCAAGAGTCAGTTCTCTCCTTCCACCATGTGGGGCCCCATCAAACTAGGGTCATCAGTGTTGGCTGAGTTATCTCCTAGCTCCCATTCTGCACTTTTCTATACACTTAGCATTTTGTAATAAAAATTACAGACTTAAACCAAAGAAAAAGTTCTGTGATAAAATATTTTAATCACAGAATCCAATTTATGTGCAATGACTTACAATGGTGTTCAAAGCAGAGACTAGCAAAAAGTAATTTCATTTTAAATGAATATTTTCAACTATTTAGCAGTTCCAAAATGAAAAGCAAATAGTTCATGGAAGTTTGGTTAAATATATTTCACTTCAAAATCTACTGTATTCCTGGTCAATTAAATAATTAAATAATAATTTTGACTATTACCATAGATCTAAATCAAATAAGCAATGAAATACCTAGCACTGTTAATTCACAGAAATAATACAGCTAAGGGCAGAAGACAAAAATATCAAGCAAACAGAAAATGTATCCAATCTAAGCCAGTTTTAAGATTTGCCAAATAAGGCAAAAGAAAACAAAATCTGGAAACAGGCAACAAGTTCTTTCTTCTCCACCGTTTCCCCAATAGCACTGAAGGCACCCCAAACTCACAAGTTTCTTCAAATAGTATGTATCTGCTATATTCCAGGGATTTCCAATATGCTCGAAGTATAACAGAAAAAAGAGGGCCAATATTCCAAATCTCCTGAAATTTCAGGTCTATGATAAACTCTCCATAAGTAAACACAAAGGTGTAAGGAACACACCTGCCAGTAAGGCAGGACAGAGGCAGAATCTTATTAGATTTTAGAACATGGAAAGAGCCAGACATCTGCCTTGTGAAATTCTCATTTTATTTAATCAATCAATCAATCAATTAATGTTTGTCTTTTCAAGACAGAGTTTCTCTGTTGTAACTCTGGCTGTCCTGGAACTCACTCTATAGACCAAGCTGGCCTTGAACTCAGAGAGATCCACTTGCCTCTGCTTCCTGGATTAAAGGCGTGCACCATCACCACACAATGTGAATTTCTCATTTTAAAGACCCTACAGGAATGTCCAGCTTTCTGCATTGCTCTACTAGTTGTCTCTACAAAGTACACATCTGAGAATTGTACAACTCAATCACAAAAAATTGCAAAATAAACAATCTCATGCTTTAAATAACTGCATGCTTTTATGTTGGGTCACATCCACAGCTATCCAAGGGTATGTGTAGACTGCAAGTTGGACACCTCTACCTCTAAAAGTATGCACAAAGAGGGCCATTACCCCATCTTTTCAGGTAAGATAGAGAAGATGTTGATTCTGACTTTGAGATCTCGTCTCCCGTAGCTCAGGTTGGCCTGAAACTCATTGTGCAGCAGAAACTGACCTACCTCCACCTTCCAAGTGATGATATTAAAGCATGCTCTAGGACACCAGGATCAAAATGCCAGTCCCTACTCCTAGGGTTGTTTTGTTTCTTTTCTTTTCTTTTCGAGACAAGGATCTCAGACTGTATGAATTTTGCAAAATTCTCCTGCCTCAGCATTCCAAATGCTGATAAGCATAAATTACTATACCCAGAAGTCCAATTATATTTGAATGACAAATATTAATCTAATAGTCTATTTCTAATCAAAACTGAAAAAACCAAAAAACTAAAACAAAATGCAAAACCCAAACCAAACAAAAATAAGCAAAGCAACTGTTTTAATTATGTTTGTGATATTGAAAATGTTTATTCACGTTCACTGTGGAGAGGTCAGAGGATACTGGGTGTCTTTTTCAACTGCATTCTACTGCCCCCTTTAAATTTGGCTTTTAAAATATTTTAATAAAAAAGGCAATTTGGAAGTCTAGTCACACTAGTCACAGTGAGGATACCTCACTCAGAAGTGCCTGATTCAGTAACTCAAATCCATATTAATGCACAGGTGTGCTGATGTGAAGACACATGTGTGCACAGATATTCTTTGATGCAAAGAGCTCTTCTATGATATCTGATATCTCATCAAATCTTAAAGGTCACTGTCAGCTCTAGTCAGCCAGCTGGCAAGCTCCAGAGCGCCCCCTGTCTTCACTTCCCCAGTGCTAGGAAGAAGCCCTGCCCCACCAAGCTTTTTACTTACCCAAGTGCTGGGGATCCAAACAAGAACTTCATTGAATGAACCATCTCCTTAGTTCCATGGCTTAATTTTTTGTGGCGCCAGCAGGGACTAACACCCAAAATAAACCTGGCACCTTACCTCAAAGCTGTTATTTCCACAGTTGTCTGGTAGTCACTTGTCATAATAATTCTGGAAAACTTTTTAGAAACTATGAAAGACTAGTAGTGATTAGTCTCAGGATTCCTCTATTATCTGACATTATCTCGGGTAATACTACTTTATTACATGGAAGAGTTAATTTACGTAGCATATTTTATTTTTGATTTCACATTTTAATATGGCAATGTAAACTTTTTACTATAAAGATTATGTACTAAATGTTAAAACCTTAAACTATATGAATACTGTCAAAAGTTGATAATGTATATAAATGATTAAGTGATAGCTAACATGCCCCCTCTTCCCAGAGGGACTGCTGCACTGCAAACAGGATGGCTACTGAACAGATTTGGGATGTCCTTCCATCTGACTAAGAGCATACTGGTAGACAACTGCTAACAAGCAGCAGTAATACACTTGAGAACACTTCTGTTACACTGTTTTTAGAGCATGGATATTATTATTATTTACAAAACACACAAACACTCGAATATATCTTCAATAAATGATAAATTAAAATTACTGTGGCATGGCTCAAATGACCAATTCATAAATATATAAAATACATGCTTGAGACAATCTCAACTGCTGGCATAGACAGGCACAGTAAGTAGTAGTCTGTAAATGCCATTAGCCACAGTCTGCTCAGGCTAAAGCTTAGAGTATTTTGATGACTGATCAAATAACTAGTTAGTGGGAGAGCAGAGATGATGCTAACAGTTCTGGGAAATAAGGAATTAGGAAAGCAAACCCAACATCTCTAAGATGGAAAATGAGCATCTGTATTAATGATAGATAAATTGAGTGTAGAGTAAAACACAGGTATTTCTAGAATGATGAATGGCAAGGAAGAATTTACACATTTGCGTTGTATTTAAATGTTCGCTAGTATATATCTATATCTAAGTACATACAACTGAATAAATTTGGTGAATTGGTTAGCTGGTTTGTGGAGATAGGTTCTCACCCTGTAGTCCAGGCAGACCTGGAGCTCACTATGTAGCCTCTACTAGTCTCAAACTCAGAATGATCCTTATGCCTAAGTCTTCCGATACTGAGGTTACAAGCCTAAGTTACCATGCCTGGTAACTTACCATGCTCTAACTGTAATTGTGCTATTTTCAACAATGGAGAAAACAAACAAAACAGCTCAGGTAGAAAAGAAATTGTGGATCATCACGAACACTCATTTATCAAACTACAAGGGTGACTAAAACATCCAGAAATCTGGTCACCAAAGTTTAAATTAATACTTACTGGCTATGATTACCAATGAACTACCACATTATTTATACCTTTCCCTTTATCAACTTAAATTGGTGAGAAATACCTTAGAGAATGTACTATGTCTTTTTAAAACAGTAGGACATCTCTGCTCATATTAGAAAAAGTAATTGCCACTTATAAATATTTTCTTGTCTCTTTTTAAAGTACACAAAGTTGCAAGCTGAATCCAACTCAATAAAACTGTTTTCAGGGGTGGTATGTAGTCCGAATGGCAACAATGGATCATGGATAAAACCTTTTTCAACATTATAACTACGTAGTGGTTGTGTGTGTGTGTGTGTTTATAAAATAGTGCCCCAAATCTACTTCTATATTATTTCATTAATTTAAAGTCACTGCCGAAACTAATACCACCCACAATATTGCTATAAAGATCAAATAATCTTATGGGAAAAAGGAAGCATGCCATATTATCTGTTAACATTTGTGAGTAATAATTGTTGGGAATAAGAGGATATGTTTTCAGAATCATTAATCTCAACACCAGAAGTGCTATACTTAAAGGACATAAGCTTCAATGGCTCATCATTACCCAAATTTTAGCTTCTATTCTTTCTTTCTTTTTAATAATAAACACATTTTAGGCATTCTTTAAAAACTTTCATGAGTCCTTCCTCCACTTTTCTTTAAGAGAAAAGGACAAACATACAACTTTCTTATTAAAGGAAATGAAAATGTTATTTTCCTGATGCCAGGGGACTAACTGGTGATTATTGAAGGTAGAGAGGAATATTAGACCACATATTAGAATCATGCTGAATGTCTTAAAGCAGTGTGATGCTTCACCACTTAAAGCATGGAGAAAAACAATGAAACAACAAATACACAAGTACAAAATCCCAAACAGAACACGCTTTCTTCATCAAAACCAAGATGGCCACAACTTCAATAACAATAACAAAATACAAGTCAAAGCTACTTTTGAAATTGGGAATAAACATGTCCTGCCTTCAAAGGCAGCAAGGAATATCTTTTATTAACTACTTTTAGAAGTTGGCTGTTACAATCATAGAAAATTTTAAATAAAATCAAAACCTTCTCTCAGTAACATTTACCATAAGACAGCTTTCACAGATAAGGCAATAGTCTAAAATATAAAAAAAGATATTGTTTCAAAAAAGGCTGAGCTTTTCACAAAAATACACTGAAATGTCTGCAAAGTAAATTCTCTGTGCATGTTTGTATTTTGCAAACAAGCGTGCTTGAAAAATCTGCACAAATTAAACCCATCATCAATTGTAGGTTTCATCTTTGAAATCTAATATTACACAAATTTTCATGAGTGATACGGCTGTGTTTGAAAGTAAGAACAGATTTCCCTATCTTCATTTCTGTCTTTCTATCACGAAAGAAAGTAGTATTTTCTGGTGACTTGGTTTGATAATTTTTTTTTTTTTGGTTTCTTATGTAACAAAGAAGTTTCAAGAATGAGGCATTAAATAAAAATGTATATAAGAAGTCATATCCAAACATCAAAACACTGTAACAAAAGGCAGGTGTGTCTAGTCTTTAGCTGGTCAAAGGGGCTCCTCCTCACTATCCCACAGAGCTGGCAACAGAACTTAAAGCCTGTGCATGACATGCTAGTGCTCTACTACTCAAGACATGACTTCTGTACTAGTTTAATAATGCAGAATGTCTAATTTAAAAATATGTTTATTTTATTTATGTATATGTGTGTACCTATAGAATTAATGTGCGCCATATGTGTGCAGGTGCTGGCAGAAGCCAGAGTGTCAGATCCCCTAAACTTGACTTAAAGGCAATTGTGAACTGAAACAGGGCCCTCTGGAGGAGCAGTGAGTGCTCGTAACCACTGAGTCTTCCAACTGTCTCCATATTGTCTGATTTTTAAACCAGTAAGTACTTCGATTTAAACGACACCACTGAAGAAGGATTAGGTGTTTCACTTTAAATGCATTAGTCTTAGAGTAATCCAACTACCATAAAGAGCTAGCTCTCAAGACTATCGCCATAGATATTTAATAGACAAGCTCAATGCACGGATTAGCTTCCAGTTTCCATTAATTAGCAACAAACATGCATTTTCTCACTTGCAAGAGATTTTGATTCCACATGCTACATAAGCATAGCACACAATATATTATGAATTTATATTAAATTCTTATGTCAGTACGTATCTATCGATATAAAAATATGCTGGATGTGGTAGTGCACACTTTTAATCTTAACACTTGACAGGCAGAGTGGATTTAAGCTCGAGGCCAGTGTGGTATACACAATGAGTTCCAAACTAGCTAGGGCTACAAAATGAGTGTGGAGAAATTTCCTTGCATATGCTCTTTACATTTAAAAGAAAAAAAAAGACTGACGCTGGAGAGGTGGCTTTGCTAAGTTAGGAGCACTTAATGTTTTTCCAGAACACCGACGTCCAATCTGAGCACCTACAGTGTAGACGATCCGATTGATACCTTCTTTGGACAAAGAGGCAAACACCCATGTATATAAAATAAATAAAAAATCACTTCCACACCGGCGAGATGGCTCAGTAGGTAAAGACGTTTACCGCCAAGCTGTACCACCTGAGTTCCATCCTACTTGGTGGAAGGAGCGCCAACTCCTGCCAAGTTGTTCTCTGACCTACAGAGGCACGAACCATGGCATGTGAACCCGTACACGAGTGCTCAAAAACACACACAAAATGAAGAGGAATGTAATATAAAGCCAATTCCACATTAAATGCGGTGCAGTTCTGGATACGGAATTTACAGCCTTGCCCACGTTAGAAAAGCACTGTACTTCACTTCGGAATTAGTAGCCCTAGGCTGTCCGGGGCCGGGTACCAAAGTGAGAAATCAATCAATCGATAACGTTGTAAATTTCAGGTGGAAACTAAGCAGGAAATTTAGCGACTCACTGAACAAAACCTTCATTTTGTATTTCCAACAAAAGCTCAAGATTTACAACTTCATTGTCAGTAATTATTTTTAAAATTTCGTAAGGTTGGACTAGCCATAAATCCGTGTAAAATGGGCGTCACAGAGTGGAACCAACTACATAAGCTGTACGCGGGTAGGATTCGAAGCCCAAGCTGCCGGGCGGGCACACGTCTTTTCGGTCCAAGCTTCGTGCCACACTTCGTACCCTCCTGTACTGCGGTACCGACTCAACAGAACCCACTCTGAACCCAGCAACCCGAGCCAGGCGCCCAGGGCCGCAGGCCGCGCCGCGGCTTTCGTCGCCGCCACGTTCTGACGCGACGGGGGGAAGCGCCGTCCGTCCCAGAGCGCGCAGCGGAGGAGCCCACGCCACCCCGAGGGGCCCTCGGCCGGTTAGATGCGCTTACCCGAAAGAAGTCTCTCCTGAGCGAGAGGCCGGTGAGGGCAACGGAAGGGCTCGTCGGTCCTGCTGCCCCGGGAGCTGGCGGTGACGACATCAGAGCGCGCAGCAATGGCGAGCCCCGGCTCACTGCGAGCCGGAAAGGGCGGTGCTTCGACGTCACGGGGGCGGCCGTGGCTTCCGGACTGGGTTTTTGAATATGTCGCGCCCTGTGAGATCCTCCAGGTTTGATCCTCGTGCGGGATTCCACATGGAGGGCAAGGACAGAGGCCCCGCTGTTCCCCAGGGCCTGCTGAAGGCAGCGAGGAGCAGCGGCCAGCTCAACCTGGCGGGAAGGAACCTCGGGGAAGGTAAGGCAGCGCGCAAACCGCGCTCGCGGAGGCCGGGCCTGTGTACCCACCCGCGTCGTCAGCTGAAAGAGGTCCTGCTAGGACTGTGGCGGTGACTTACTCGGAGTGTTCGTTGGGATGTTCACAGAAGGTGGGATAAGCATTTTAGTTTGGGAATAAACTAGATATGAGGTAGATACTTGATTTGATCATCACCTTCTCCTAATTTGTTCTTATCAGCGCCCATCTGTAAGCTTAGAACGAGCACTTTTTTTTTTTTAACCCTGTCAAGACCCTCCTCTTTTTCAGCCGGGAAGAATCCCAATGACAGGAGCATACTTTCTAAGTGTTAATTCAGAATAAGTGTTGCAGAGTGTATGAATTTGAGAACATCCTGAGAAACCCGTGAATGACCAACAAGCACAAATCTGCATACTACTACTAAGAATACATACCTCTGTGGTGTGTGTGTGTGTGTGTGTGTGTGTGTGTGTTTGGTAGGTGTGGACAAGGACAGAGAAAGGAATGAGAAGTAAAGCATTATTTCTGTATTTTTTTCTACTTACACAGATTAAAATCTTCTACTTTGCTTATAATACTGCACTTGTGTATAAGACTAAGCAAAGACATGTTTGCTGAATGTGATGATTAGTTGTGTCAACTTGACAGAATCAACAGGGGATATGTAGATCCTGTTCTGTTGAATGACTATGAGAACCTGTCTTGAGGATAATTGATGTAGGTAGACCTCGCCCACTGTGGGCTGCACCATTCCCTAATTGGGGTTCTGAACTGCATAAGAGTGAGCTATATAAAAAATGTGCATGCCTCGTTTCATTTCTCCCTCTGCTCTTGAGTAGTTGTGACATGACTAGCTGTTACAAGTTTCTGCCACCTTGACTTCCCTGTAATGATGGCCTGCAAATTAAATTGTGAGCTGAAGTAAACTATGGCATTTTGCCACAGCATCTGGAAAGAAGACTAGGATAGAAATTGGTACTCAGTAAGTGGAGTCATTGCTGTGGTAAACCTGACTGTGATTCTTAAGATTTTTGAACTATTTTTTGGCTGGAATGTGGAAGACTTTGGAACTTAGGTCAAGGAAGCCACTGAATGCTATGAGCAGAGCTTAATGTGCAGTTTTTGTTTGTCTTTTTTGGGTCTGTGTGTGTGAAGTTGGAAGATAAGAAGGCTGACAGTAATGCAGGCAGTGAAGGCCTGACTCATGAGGTTTCATAGGGAAGCAGGGACTGTGTTGGGTACCGGGTTAGCAGTCATTTGCACTGTATTTTGATCAAGAGTATGGCTTCATTCTACCCCTGTCTGGAGTACCTGAGAGAAGTTGAATTGAAAGTGATGTACTGATTTGTTTGGCAGAAGCAATATCAGGATGAGAGCATTCAGGCTGGTGCTGAAAAGGCAGCTATAATTGGTACCATTGTAGAGAAGTCTCCTGCATTGCAGTGGAACAAGAGGAAAGTGTTTCTCTAGGGTCAGCACAGATAGGCCTGTGGGTGGGTCTGTGATTATGCTAATTGATGTAGAAGATTTCTTCTTTCTTCTTCTCATTCTCAACTTCCTTTCTGAATTTTTCTCCAATGCTGCTATTTTCTTAACCTATATTGCTGATGTTGCATCCCTTTTGCTGACTTTCTAAGGACTAGACTGAAATTATCTGCCTTTTTTATCCTTTTTTAATTTATTGATAATTTCTTACCAGAAAACTTGAAATTTTCACGTGGCATTTTGCCTATTTCAGTATCTGTGAAGAGCAGTTGCAGTTTTTGAGGGGTTGTATATCCTTGCTTTTCTTTTTTTAAATAGCTCTGTGTTTCCCTTTGTACATCTCTTGGTTTGGATATCTAGTCTAGAATTTTGAAGGGCATCTTCATATTGAGCAGACTGTTATTTGAAGGCTCAGTCTCTCATACCATTCATCAAGGAGGAAACTGACTGCTGCGACTCCAAAATCATCAAGCCATAAAAATACACATGCATTGAAAATCAGTTATTTCTCACTGCTACACCGTCACTGGTTGTCATAGTCAGGGTTACTATTGCTGTGAGGAAGAGAAATTGTCCTAGTCAGAGTTGCTGTCGCTGGGATGAAACACCATGACCAAAGCAAGTTGAGGAGGAAAGAGGGATTATTTGGTCTATGCTTCCAAGTCACTGTTCATCGTCAAGGAAAGTCAGGGCAGGAACTCAAACAGGCCAGGAACCTGGAGGCAGGGCCTGATGCAGAAGCCACAGAGGGTGCTTCTTACTGTCTTGTTTCCTGTGCCTTACTCTTTCCTTTTTTATAGAACCCAGGACCATCTGTCCAGGGGTTGCCCCACCTACACTGGGTTTGGCCTTTCTGGATCAATCCCTAATTAAGAAAATGCCCTATAGGCCTGTCTATAGCCCGATCTTAATGAGGCGTTTCTCAGTTGAGGCCTTCAGTGACTCTAGCTTGTGTCAAGTTGACATAAAACTAGCTAGCACAGAAATACTGCTCCCAAGTCGGGGGGGGCGGGGGGGGGAGGAGCATAAACAAGTTAGATGAATCTGTGGAAAGGGATAACAGAAACGTACAAGATTAAAATATAACATAGTAAAAATCTTTCCAAAATAGCAGGGCGGGGGTGGGGGGAAGATGAGATGTTGGAACAACTTTCAGTTCTTTCCCCATATCCTTTCTCTTTTTGAACGTCCAAAGCTTTCCTTCTATTTCTCTATTTGGGATTAGAATCTGTTTTCCATATTCTGACTCTCCTTTACTGGCTGAAGTAGGGAGGAGCAAGCCTCAGGTGAATTTGAATGACAATGAAGGCAGGGCATAACAAGTAATTGCCTTGATTAATATTCTTCCAAGTTATGTCTCGTGCTACCTGCAGCCCTACCTTTGTCATGGAGTAGAGGACTCTGTTGGCATAATTTGGCTACACAAGTGCAAAAGCAGTTTTCCTGCACCCTGTTAACAAGCTGCTTCTTGGAGATTCAAGCAGTAGTATGGATGGAACCTCAGGACTTGCTGGAGGAGGCAAACACTCTAGTGGAGCTTCCACTCCACAGGGACAGTCCTACTCACAAAATCATAGGAGTTACCTTTTGCTACAGTAGAATAACACAATTTTGTGTGGTCAGTAAGAGACAAAATATGTGTCTGGTAAGGTGGACAGTAGCTGCTAGGGTCAGATGCCTTTCATAGCCTGTGGTAGGAAGTGGCTCTGCAGGGCTCAGAGTTCAGTGCTGACTTACGTAATAGGTCACACATTTTTTTTGATGCCTCATTTTTCTCACCTACAAAATGGGAATAGTAATACCACCTGTCTCATAGAGTTGTTAGGAGATTTTAGTATTGTATTTTGTGTTTTCACTGCTGGGTATCATACTCATGTAAAATATACATTGCAGTCTGTTTTTTTCTTTTTCTTCAATAAAATAAACTGTATAAATTATTGACATTTGGTTTATTGGAATTTAAATACTTTTTTCAAAAACACTTTATTTATTTACTTACTCGCACATTCATGAGCAAGTCAGAGGACAAGTTGCAAGAGTTGGTTTCTTCACTCATATGGCCAGGCTTGACAGCAAGTGCACATACCTACTGTGATAGTTTGGAAGAGAATGTCCCCCATAGGCTCATATGTTTGAATACTCGGTCCCTAGTTGGTGGAACTGTCTGAGAAGGATTAGGAGATGTAGCCTTGTTGGAGAAGGTATAACCCTGAGCTTGAGCTTTGAGGTTTCAAAAGATTCAGTGTGCTTTTCTCTGCTTCATGGTTATGGATCAGGATGCAGGCTCTCAGCTGAGCATTTACTCCACCATCATGAACTCTAATCCTCTGAAACCATAACCCAAATTAAATATTTTTTTTAATAAGTTGCCTTGGCCATGGTGTTTCATCACAGCAATAGAAAGTAACTAGTACACCCACTGACTTGCCCCTCTTGGGAGCTATTTGGTTCATTTGTAAGCTGAGTATTCAAGGAGTATGTTACTTAGTATTCACTTCATTTTTATCTTTTCCTCCTTTTGTCTTTGCTGTGGTGATGATGGAGATAGTCCCTCAGTGTGTTTGGAGAATAAATGTGGACATTCCTGAGGAAGCTAATCAGAATCTTTCATTCAGTTCTACTGAACGATGGTGGGAGCAGACAGACCTGACCAAACTCATCATCTCCAGCAATAAACTTCAGTCTCTCTCTGATGACCTCCGACTCTTGCCTGCACTTACTGTTCTTGATGTAAGTTGACTATAATTATGGGATCTTAGTTGTAAAAACTAGATTTAAGCCAAATTGAAGAGCTAAATTTAGGCTTCCTAAACAGGAGACCTTCCTTGATGAGCTTGTAGAATGGAAGATAAATAACAAACTGACTTGGACAGTTGGCTCTGTGTCTCCGTGTCCACAGGCCTGGTGGGGATGCTGGGATTAAATGAGTCTGTGTGTGCAAACAGAACTGGCACTTGGCTTCTTGCGTTTTTTTCCTTGTTAGTTTTTATTCTAGACACTAAAGTAAGTATAAGACTCAGGGATCTTTTGCGTTCTTGTTTTGTAACTTGCCTCAGACTCATTGACTGGAACTATTCAACTGAACTTTTTGTGTTTTTAATTGAATCTGTTTTGTAGTGCAGTTGTCCTGTCATGTGATAAGTGAAGTGTGAAGGGTTTATTTCAGAACGTACAGAATTTCAGTGTACTCAGCAATGCCAGACTCCTTCAATTTATGTTGGTAAATGATGGATGTAAAGAGTGCCATTCTTGGAGGTGGTTTTGTTTGTGTCTGTAAAATAACGAAACAATTGTCCTGCTTTCTCTGAGATTCTTTCTACTGTAAAGACAGTGTGATTATGTGAGACTGTAAAGCTGTTCGCCCTGCTCATGTTTGCTTTGTGTGTGACGTGAACAGACTATCAGAATACTGCTGCCAGCTTGTACCTCTTGAGTTTGTTGAAACCTTACTCAGATCAAGTTTGTGTTTGTCTTTTCATTTGGTAAAATTTAAATTAATAACTTATTACTTCACAGTTTCTGAACAGCAGTTTGGTTAGTATACAAAGATCAAATTCACCCAACATACTGTCATTGAATTTGAAGAACAAGGGATTAGTGAATAATTTTGTTCAGTGGCAAAGGTCAAATATTGCTAATTGTAATACTAAGAATATTGATTTTGTCTTGTAATCATTTTAGATACATGATAACCAGCTGACATCTCTTCCTTCAGCTATAAGAGAGTTAGACAATCTTCAGAAACTTAATGTCAGGTAAAGTATGAACCTATTTCTAAGATTGGAGTTACAATGGTGTGAACCTAAAATCCCTTTTCTTCACATAGAAAATAGCCTGAAGCTGCACTATGGCCCAGAGGGAAGCAGGGTTGAACACCTGCCAGTGGCTGTATTCTGCCCGAGTATCGGAGGGAGAAAAACCAAGATCAGATCTTTGCATCCCTGGAAACTAGTTAAGGGAGAACAAGGGTTTAATGATTCAGTTTGTTTGTTTTTTTCTCTCATAGAAAAGTTCTGCTATTTGTCCCAGTATGGCCCAAAACTGCTCTGCTGTGGTACTCCTGCCTTAGCCTCACAAGTCTGTGGGGATGTACCTAGCAACTTTATTTGTCTATGTGTTTGGTTTTTAGAATTTATTACATCTTCTTTGACTTTACAAATTTAAGGCCAGATAGTTGATTTTTATGTTTCATGTTTATGAGATTCTTTTGGCTCTTGTTTTAGAAAACCTCTTTCTCAGAATCTCAGGTTTTAAGTTACTAAAATGTAACTTAAAACAGCCTAAAAATGTAGGTTAGAAATACTAATTATTTCATTAATGGTAAAGAATTTTGTGTTTTTTTTGTTGGTTTTGGTCTGGGTTTTTGGGTTTTGTGGTACTTAGTAGAGAAGTCAGGGCCTCATGTGTGCTTGGCAACTGAGCTAAGCCCCAGACCTCATGACTTTTACTGTTAGTAGTTAAACATGATCAAGCACCTTTGGGCTCCATAGACATGTTTCTGGTACTACATTACTAAAGTGTGTGAGGCTAGGTGCATAAGGTGATAAGCTAATCTTTTGCTTCCAGTATACATCCAGATTAAGAAAGAGTATCTTGGTCTTATCTAAATTATATAGATAGTTAGAGCTCTGAGATTCTTTCAGAAGCACAAACAAAAGGTACTTACAGCATAGTTTGACAACCTTGTTTATAAAATAGAAATGGTTATAGACATATTAGACACAATACAGTTAGAGGTATTTTCTGGTAGTATATTAACTAGGATGAAAAATGACCCTACAATAACAGTTTGGTGAAAACTTAAAATTAATATACAGCATCGAGACTGCTACATCTGGAACTGCACTAGAGCCTTTTCACCCCAAAAGGCGTATGGGCATCAAGGTGGTATTATTATTCCCATTTTGTAGGTGAGAAAAATGAGGCATCAAAAAAAATGTGTGACCTATTACGTAAGTCAGCACTGAACTCTGAGCCCTGCAGAGCCACTTCCTACCACAGGCTATGAAAGGCATCTGACCCTAGCAGCTACTGTCCACCTTACCAGACACATATTTTGTCTCTTACTGACCACACAAAATTGTGTTATTCTACTGTTATTCTACTGTTATTCTACTGTAACTCCTATGATTTTGTGAGTAGGACTGTCCCTGTGGAGTGGAAGCTCCACTAGAGTGTTTGCCTCCTCCAGCAAGTCCTGAGGTTCCATCCATACTACTGCTTGAATCTCCAAGAAGCAGCTTGTTAACAGGGTGCAGGAAAAAAAAAAGGACATTTGTTTTGAATGTGAAATTTAAAACTCAGTTCCCACATCAGAGGCAGCTCCAGGGGCTGGAGAGGTTGGCCAGTTAAGAGCCCTGGGTGTTTTTCCAGAGGATCTGGGTTCAGATTCCAGCACTTATATAACAATTCGCATCTGCCCCCAACTCCAGTTTTGGAGTATCCAATACTCTCTTTTGGCCTTCATAGACATATATGTGTATATACCTATACACATAAAAATAAGTAAATCTTATTAAAAAACATATACAGCTCCATTGTAATGTCCATGCAAACATTTTTTTAGGAACAATTTAAGAGTTGACTAAGTCCCTTTCAAATCATATATTAAATAAACAGATTAAAAGCAAGCAATTAAAGTTTAGAAATTATTTATGTTTACCTGTGAATATTTTTCATTGCTAGTTTTCTTTCAGAATGTGGTTAATTAGGTTTCTGCTGATGAGTGTATAGTTTGGAGATGTGAATCTTGATAACACTTGAACAGATAGCACCACATGGCTGTTATGATGAGTCCATTTGTTGTTTGGCAAAAAATGCATTCGGAAGGTATGTATGTCTACCAAGTTACTCAGTCTTTATTTTATTAACCAATAGCCATAATAAACTGAAAATGCTCCCTGAAGAAATTACAAGCTTAAAACACTTAAAGGCGCTGCACCTCCAACACAATGAGCTGACGTGCATACCTGAGAGATTTGAGGACCTTTCCAGCTTAGAAGATTTAGTAAGTTGTGATTCTTTAATTTTTTTGTGATTTGGGGATGGTGGCAATTTCCACTAGGCTAAGGAATTGAATGTATGATTCAAATTGTAGGACAGACAATGGATTTTATGAGTAGCTTACCAGAAATTATTTTAAATTAGTAACTGTAAGCTTAGTTTTTCTGATGGGTGGTGGTGGTGCACGCCTTTATTCCGAGCACTCAGGAGGCAGAGGCAGGTTATTTCTGTGAGTTCCAGGCCACCCTGATCTACAGAGTGAGTTCCAGGATGGCCAGAGTAACAACAGAAACTGTCTTGAAAAGCAAAACAAACCCCCCCAAAAAACACTAGGCTTTCTCCTTCCTTTCCTTCCTTCCTTCCTTCCTTCCTTCCTTCCTTCCTTCCTTCCTTCCTGCCTGCCTGCCTTCCTGCCTTCCTTCCTTCCTACCTTCCTCCTTCCTACCTTCCTTCCTTTTTGTGTTATTGTTGTTGCCTCTGCCTCCTGGGTGCTGGGATTAAATACATGTGCCACCATTGCCTGGCCAAACTTGGTTTTTCTGTGTTATCAAATGAACTTTTAAGTTATAGTTCAGGAACAGAGTTTTGAAGAGAAACAGTGGCCATGACTTTGTTATTCAGAAGGTTTATTCTTCTTCTTTTCTTTTCTTTCTTTCTTTTTTTTTTTTTAAAGATGGCATCAGATCCCATAACTCCAGCTCCATAGCATCAAATACTCTGTCCTGGATACCAGAGTGTAACTGGAGTTACAGATAGTTGTGAGTCGCCATGTAAGTGCTGGGAACCAAACCTGGGCCTTCTCCAAGAGTAGCCAGTGCTCTTAACCTCTGAGCAATCCATCCATCTGCTACCCTAGAGTTTTAATACCTTAATAGAATAGAGGAAAGCTTCAAAGTACACTAGTTCTTTTTTCCTATCCTCTGTCTGTTATATATTCTGTTCTCTGTATTACCCAATGGCCCTACTGCTGTCAGATCTCTTCAGTGCTTACTTTATCCCAGTTTTCAAATTGGCACCTTTTCTGGCAAAGCTTTTGTGTTGCCTGCTTTATCTTCCTTAACTAGAGGCAGTCATAAGCCAGTACAATATTATTTTAATAATTTAAAGAATAAAACCTCAGACAGTTTACATTGGTTTAATATATGGCAAGATAAGTAGGTCTGATCCTTAATATAGTAAGACACAGAGGCTTATATAACGGGAAATTTGTCGTAAGTCATGCAACTGACAAAGGATGAAATTGAGAATTAAAGATGGCAGTTTGCCTCCAAAGCACGTACTTTTCTCTCCTTTGTGACAGGATGAGATTTTAGGCTCCAGCGCATAGTATGTCCTCATTATTTCATTCTGGGCTCTTGTTCTTGTCCTTGGCCTGTTTTAGAAAACTGATTTATCAATCTAGCCTTCAGTTTTATTTGTTACTAATGAAAAATCTACTTCTGAGTGTTTAAGTATTCTGTATGTACACCTTCCTTCTTATGCCCATCATTTATACTAGTGTTTAAAATTAAAAAATGTCTTTCAGTCTGATCATTTTGGAAGTAAGGTTTGCGAAGTAAATTTGTTGATAAAATGAAAGAAGGGAACCATCAGATTTTTATATAGAAATTTTAATTTTGTAAGTTGATTTAAATTTTTAAATATATATACATTTATTTTATGTGAATGTGTTTGTGTGAGTGTATGCCACATCCATGAAGGTCCCGACAGAAGGTGTTGGAGCCCTTGAAAGTTACAGGTGGTTGTGTGATAAGGTCAACTTACCAGTTCAGACGGTTCTGGATCGCGAGTAGTCTGAATAAACGGGAACACGCACACACCGTCTCTTGAGTTCACAGGGTCCCAACTGCCCAAGTAGTTTATTGTTCAATTCTTATACCCTCTCCCACCAGAGACACGTGAGGTTGCCAGGGCAACGCTCACAAGGGGCAAAACCAGGTGTGCTTGCAAGCACAGGGTTAAAATCACGAGGTAGAAGGCATAGGTTTGATCACAAGGTTACAGATCACAATGGAAAAAGGTGTATGTGTAATCACTAGGTTACAATCAGCAAGGTAAATCAAAATCTATACAAAACTTTATTGTTCTTTAGCTAGCCATAAAGCCAACCTCCTATTTTATGAGATTAAGGTCTCTTTAAGTAATCTTTGACTTCCTCAAAACGAACTGCCTCTGGGCTAGTCTTTTTACAACTTAGCCCTGCTTAGCAGCTGTCCCAAATGTGAATTAACTTGAAGACACACAGCAGAACTTAAGCTCAAATCAGGGGGCTCTCCACAGTTGTGAGCAGCCTAGTGTGGGTGCTGGTAACTGAATTGGATCTTCTGATGAGTAGCTAGTTCTCTTAACTGCTGAGCCATCTCTGTATTTCCAGAAGTTGTTTTTTGTTTTGTTTTTCTTAAATAAAAAGCATCATTTAGAGGTGAAAGTTAAGAAACCTTATAATAATAATAATTGAAGTTTTCTCTTTCTATTTCATGTTCCCAGAATTTGTTTGTATAATGAAAAGATATTGAGAATTTTTCTTAAAGATTTGATATTAAGTAAATCTTCAGTACTCAGAACAGATTAAAATAGAAACACCTGTAATCATTTAGGCTAATATTTCCTGACATGTAGAACTTGCTTTGCTCAACAGTACAAGGTAAACATGTGTTTAAAGAATGTCTTGGTATAAATGGATCAGTTTATATATCATTTGTTTTTACACTTTATTTTTTATATGTGTATGGTGTTTTCCCTATATGTATGTCTACCTGTGCACATGTGTGTGCCTGGTGCCTGCAGGAACCAGAAGCAGGTCCTGGAACTGGAGTTGCAGACATTGTGAGCTTCCTTCCAGGTGCTAGGAATAGAACCTGTGTCCTCTGCAAGAGCAACAAGAGCTCTTAACTGCTGAGCTTTGTAGTAGTACACTTACTGTGGCGGCTCACCACAGGAGACAAGGAGGCAAAATCATAGGTGTGAAGCTTGCCAGACCTCAAGCAGAGAGAACCAACATCCTGGCTAGTACCATACCGGACAATGGAACCCTGAGCATTTGAGCTCAGACTTTTTTATTGATTGAGAACTCGTCAGATCTTCTACTGATAGCACCTGCAGATCATTAGCAATCAAACATCCCTCACACAAATCTAACACATGCAGAATATACAAAATGTCAAGATTTAGGCAGTCCTTCACCCAGCAGTGCACAGCACAACTAAAAATAAACTTCTACAACAGAGCTATTTTCCAGAAGAACTAAATGTTTGACTATCTTAATAGCGTTTAGAAGTTAGAAGGATTTTTTTTTTTTTTTTTCTGAGACAGGGTTTCTCTGTTGTAACTCTGGCTGTCCTGGGACTCACTCTGTAGACCAGGCTGGCCTCGAACTCACAGTGCTGAGAATGTGCCTCTGCCTCTTGAGTGCTGGGAATAAAGACATGCACCACCACCACCCAACGAGGTTAGAAGGAATTTTATTAAAATGATTCAAGTTCTTCACATGGCTTCAGAATTCCTTCATTTCTTTGTTAGGAACTCTTCATTGTCTGAAATAAGTTCATTTTGGAATAGTTTTGGGATATGCAGAGGGTGTGAAAATATACTAGAGTTCCCAGATGACCTTCAGCCTGACTTCCAATTCATTTCGTTATTTTTTAGACTATCTTAATTATTCTCTGAGATTTTTGTACGTGTACACATTGTATCATGATCATGCCCACCGCAGCTTCTCCTTCCCAGACACTCCCATCACATGCCCCACACTTTCCTTGTTTTTCTTTTTTGTAACCCAGTGAGTCCAATTAGTGCTGACTGTTGGAATATTGGCTTATCTTGTTGGCTTGAGCTTGTGCAGGTGACCACAATTGCTGTGAGTTTAGTTTGCTATGTCATGTCCAGAAAACAGCACTTCACAGCATTCCTCCCCCTTGTACCCATTCTTCCTCAGTGTTTTCTGAGCTGTGAAGGGGGTGATATATATCATTCAGGGCTAAGCACTCATTTTTCTTAGTACTTTGACCAGTTGTGTTTGTATTAACTGCTGCCCACTGCAGGAAGCTTTTCTAGTAGCACTCGAGAGTAGCACTTACCTACGATTATAAACATTTAGAATGCAGTTTAACAGCATAGCCATTTAGCAAAGCCACAGCATTTAAGTTCCCCTACCTCACCCCCAGAGCCTACGACTTCCCTAGCCTTGAGCTTCTGACCATGTTTACAATGCCAGCATAAATTCTCTTCCATGGAGCAGGCCTCATACTCTGGGATAAAGCTGTTGTTACCCTCATAGCAGTCAAACCACTACTGTAGGTACATTTTGCCTAGCAGATGTATTATAAGCATGCAGGGTCCAGGACTGAGTAAGCTCGTTGTGTCTTTTCTTTCCCAGTGTCTGTACCTTCTGGCATTCTGAATGTTAACCAGCATGGAGGAAGTTTCCTATTCAACTCCAGATTATCTTTCCCTTGCAACCAAAGTGTGTGGTGTCTTCAGCTATAGGGTCTTACTTATCTAGTTATGGTAGACAGTCAAAAGCAATGGCAATAATAGCCTGTGTTACTTTCAGGGGCTTTGGGACCTTCCTGACCAATAAGTCATAGAGAGGTAAGCTACACCTAGCACTGAGATTTTTAGTGACCCGTGTCTTCTGGGAGCAGCATTGTCTACCAGTGCAAAACACCTGTGTTAAAACTCCTTTTTCTTTAAACTTTATACACACACATTCATACTCTCACACTCATGCACATGGGGTTTTATTCTTAATTATATGTATATGTATGTGTGTATATGTGGGTGATATGTGCATGTAAGTGTGGATGCCTGTGAAGGCCAGAAGAGGATATTGGATCCCCTGGACTTACAGTTATAGGTGGCTGTGAGCTGCCTGACATGGGTACTAGGAACCAAACTCAGGTCTTCTGCGAGAGCAGTATGAACTCTTAACCACTGAGCAATCTTTCCAGCCTCATTAATTTTTTTTCCTTATTTAGCTTACACTGTACTGGGTTTTTGTAAGGATTTTTTGTACACTCCAGTTTTGTTTAACCCGCCTCCTACTCTATGCTTTTCCATCCTCCTGCTTTATCCCCACTTAACCCTTTAACCTCTCTCACCTTCTTTTGTATTTTATGTTTTACTGTAGAGGGAGTACATGATTAGGTATAATTTGGGATTAGCAGACACCATCATGTAAAATACTTTCAAAGTAGGAACTGATTTTAATATCTGCCCACGACTTTGATGAACACGTAGTGGGCCTCTAGGTGCTGAAGAGGAACATTTGAGTAAATCCTGTTCTGTGAGTCGGTGGGTGAATGAAGTTGAAAATACTTGTTCCTGGGGCTGGAGAGATGGCTCAGTGGTTAAGGGCACTGACTGCTCTTTCAAAAGTCGAGTTCAATTCCCAGCAACCTCATTGTGGCTCACAATCATCTGTAATGGGATCAGATGCCCTCTTCTATTATGCAGGTGTGCATGCAGTTAGAGCACTCATACAAATAAAATATATCTTTAAAAAAAAACAACCTGTTCCTTTGAAGTCATTTCTCATGCTAATGTTCCTTCATAACTCAGAACTTCCCTTTATGGGTGTCTATTTACTGCTATTTACTCACTTTTAGACTCATTCTCTCTTTTCTTTTTAAAGGATCTTTCAAACAATCTTCTTGTTACTGTGCCTGCTAGTTTTGGTTTGCTGTCCAATCTGCTGCGACTCAATCTCTCCAGTAACCAGCTGAAGACTTTGCCGGCAGAAATAAGCAGGATGAAAAGTAAATCTCCATATTAAATACTGTATGAACTTGAGGTTAATGCAACTTTCTTTTAGAAAAAGAATGTTAGGATAATTATAGAGAAAGAAAGCAAATATTTTGGTTGTAAATGCAAACACTACTTAGTAAGATTTTTTTTTTCCCCAAACCATTACATCTAGGATCTACCTAAAAAATGACTGCCAAAACACATGTAGTCTTGTGACAGAAATGAAAATGTGACTGGAAAATTGATGAAGACTGCTTCATGCTGTCTTTATGCGTTTATTCACCTTGCTCTCTCCTTCCCAGCTGATGTCCCGTGTGATGTGTGGGTTGTAGCTGTGGCCACCTGTGATTTATGGGTGCAGCTGTGGCTCTCTGTGATTTGGAAGTAATGGTCACTACCTCCTGAGTATTTTGCCTAAGTGCCCAGATTGTTAATTCTTTCTTAAAATAATGAAATATCAAAAGTTCTTTTGATGGTTCATAATTGCCAATTTAGGAACATTTTAGGAACAGGTATACTTTGGTGCATCTGCATTTGTATTCCTGACTATCTCAGAGCTCTGAATTTAGAGTATAAAACATTTTTGTTTTTGTTTAAAGGCAGAAAATATGGTCAATGTTTCTGGGTTCATGACTGCCCTACCATCCACTGTTGACTGTTTATTATAGCTAGTCTTTTTTAACTAATATGATGTTTTAGAATAAATATAATTATAAATTACATTAAAATTATAGACTAGAAATTGGTAGATTTTGAGCTATGCTATCCTATGTAGGTCAGGCTGGCCTCAGACTTGCTGTGTAGTTGAAGATGGCCTTGATCTCTTTGCTTCCACCTCCGAAGTGCTGGGATTACACGGGAGAGTTGCCATGCCTCACTCCTGTTCATATATTTAAGTCTCTATTTTATGAAAGAAATCATAGATGTAATTTTTCTACAATTGATTGTAGGTAACTTTGAACTAAATTGTAAGTCTGTGGTGTTTTACTTTAATTCTGCTGTTAATGAAATCATTTTGGGCAGGCCTTGACCTTAGATACTGATACTTAAGATTTTACGTATCTTTGCCATTTTCAATGAAGTTACTACACTGAACTAAATATAATATTTAACTAGAATGACAGTGTAAGGAACTTGACCCTAACTCCCTCTTCACCGCCAAGATCAAACTCAGAACCTTGTGTGTGCTGGTCAAGTGCTCCTGTGAAACCAGCCAGAAGCATGGTTTTTGTTTTATAACTGGAGCATGCCTAGACAGCAGCAAAGCATCTGAGGAGCATCTGAGCTCATACAGCACCCTGATGACTCCTTGACTGTGTGAGTTTTCATTCTCAGCCATGCTGCAACATTTTCCTCTGTCTCACACAGGGCATGTGTTTGTTATTTGTTACTGGTGAGCAGAGCCTAGGATCATGTGATGTTCATGTGATGCTGTGTGATTAGAAGGTTGTTTCTCTTGTTTCCCATTGTGTTAGTCACAGTGGTTCTGTAAGGTAAAAGGGACAGTAATTTTCTTTTTCTGCTTTAAAGATTAATAATAATGGGATTAGAAATTAAACTATAGACTGAGTTTATATCTTCCCACACCAGTGTTCTGCTTTATTCCTCAGCTAGTGGTCCTGGTTCAACCCCCAACTTCACAGTAACCTTTTTCTTTAGATTTTATTTATTTTATGTGCGTGGGTATTTTTCTTGTTTTTATGTATGTATGTGCATCACATTTGCAGAAGTCAGAAGAGAGCCTTGGTTCCTCTGAAACTGGAATTATGGGTGGTTGTGAATCATTATGTGGGCGCTGGGAACAGAACCTGCATCTTGTGAAAGATCAGCTAGTGCTCTTAACCACTTAGCTATCTGTCCAGTCCCTACAGCAAATTTTTGTTTATAGAATTTTCTAGATTTGAGTAGACCAGTCATCACTATTTCCCTCTAGCCAATTTATATGTAAACTTTTGGGACAGTCAGAGTATAAATAAATATTAAACTTTTAAAAAACATAAGCCTTTATTAGAAGTTAATAGTACTACATTTTTTAAGTGGTTAGCTTCTTCATATATTAAAAGAAAAGGAATTGAAGGTGGCATATCAGTGCAGTTTTGGATTATGTTAAAATGGACAGGCTTGAAGTTAGGAAAGTTGCAAAATGCATGCTGCTCATTTCAGTTCAATTGGAGGGTTGAGGATCAATTTTTTTGAAAAATGTTTTTAGTCTTAAAATGTAAGAATCTATAACATAGTTAAGGGAGAAATTCCTTGTTAAATCCTTAAAGAATACCTTTACTCATACAGTTTTATTTTTCTGGAAAAGAAAGGCACTCATTAGCAAGAGTGGTAGTGTGATTCTGAAATGCCAGTCAGGAGAATGAGGCAAGAGGTTTAAGAATTCAGGTGTGAAGCCAGCTTGAGCCCATAGGGGAGGACACCCTGCCTCCAAAAACAAGCAAACGAATAAAAAGAAATATCCAGATGAAGATCCTGCAAGCAAAGCCATTCTTGAAATTCAGTGTTTGATCTTGTTAGGCAGACTAGCTTAGGTATTATGGAATGCATATTGGAGCTAGGGAGATGGCTCAGCTGGTAAAATGCTTGTATACAGTGTGAGGATCTGAGTTTGGATCCCTGGCACACATAAACTCTCAGTGCTGGGGAGCTGTGACAGGAAGACCCCTGGGACTCGCTGAAGTTCTGCTTCCTTAAGGGACCCTGTCTCAAAAAACAAGGTGGAAAAGATAGAAGATGCCCAACAGGAATATCTGTTCACATGCACATCACACACATTGAACACAGAAAAGACAGGGAGAAAAGAAAGAGGTAATATGGATGAATGAAAGAATAAGAATGAGTACATAGAAATCCAAGGCTTGTGTAAAAAAATACAAAAATGGCTAGGCAGTGGTGGCACACATCTTTAATCTCGGCAGCAGGGAGGCAGAGACAGGCAAATCTCTTGTGAGTTCGAGGCTAGCCTGTTCTATAAAGTGAGATCCTGGACTGCCAGAGTAAACAACAGAGAAACCCTGTCTTGAAAAAAACAAATATGTCTAAGCCACTACTGGCCATAGGTTCATCACATTCCTTATTCAACAAATATGCATGCACGTTTAGATGCCTTTAATTACACTAAGCCCTTTTAAAGAGGAGTGACTGCACGCAGTACAGTTCATACAGTATGTGTACCTCAGAGTGCTTGAGAGCTTTGTTCTTAGCTGTGTATCAAAGATGACCTGGACTATTCACTATTGATTTTAGCATTACCATTTTTCTTTAATTAAATGTAAAAATCAATTTTCATTCATCTAGTTCAGGGACATTTACATACTTTTTATTATCATATGCATAGAACAGGTTCAGAAGTTTCATTATGACATGGTGTGATCTGGTATTTTTCTGTGTTAACGTCTTTTTTATTTTTACTTTTTCATTGTCTCTGAATATGTGTCATAGGATTAAAGCATTTGGATTGTAACTCCAATCTCCTGGAGAGTCTGCCTCCTGACATGGGCAGCATGGACTCACTGGAATTGCTTTATTTGCGGAGGAATAAATTACGTGTTCTACCTGAATTACCTTCTTGTAGGCTGCTGAAGGTACTTTTTAGTTATACACCATTGCGTGTTTTCCAAAAGTTATTTATGAAATTGGGTTTTTAAAAAGTAGTAAATCTTTTGGGCGTAAGATTCTATGAATGGTGTTCTCTGTTGATAGCTTTCAAATTTTCAGTCTTCTACTGAGAATACTGGTATTTTGTTGGTAATGAAGAGGAATGATCATTTTCAAGAGTAGGGTTTGTGTACTTGGTGTAGTGAGTAGTGGTGTAGATAAGGTACTCTGCTGGGCTGTACTAAGGAAGCCCTAAGCAGCAGCAGCAGCAGCAGCGGGGTGTAGACCTCATTCTTTAGTTGCCCACCTCTACGGTTTACCTGATGGCAGGCACATTTTCAGAATTAATCTTTTGGCTCTAGGTGTAACATTAAAGCTGCCTCTTTCTAGATTTACTGCACTTTAGTTCTCTTTTGGTATTAGGAAAGTTTCTTTTAAATAGAATCATGGAGGTGATTTTTAAAAAGTGCTGGAAAATTCCATTTTACAATGGTTAAGTTTTTATTGGTAATTATAGATTCTGCTAGGAAGTGGTATATGTAATGGTCTCTATTGATAATATTCTGTAACATATTTGTTACCATGGAAACAGTTTTGAAAGGGTTCATTTGTTTTGGAACTAGTTTTTCATCAGTATTATGTTTAGATTTATAATTTTAGGTCTGTAATGTAATTAATAAATTGTTTCTCTGCTTTAGTTTTGTAAATAATATTTCTGCCATGTTGAACAATAATTACTTTGAGATTGCCAGAAAAATCTTTTTTCCTTTCATCATAGTTTAGCTTTAAAAGGTTATGTCTAGCCGGGTGGTGGTGTCACATGCCTTTAATCTCAGCACTCAGGAAACAGAGGCAGGCAGATCTCTGTGAGTTTGAGGCCATCCTGGTCTACAGAGTGAGTTCCAGGACAGCCAGAGTTACAACAAAGAAACCCTTTCTTGAAAAACCAAAAAAAAAAAAAAAAAGAATTCTGTCTACACAACACTTACAATGTTGTTTTTCTTCCTTTGTTGCAATGATTTAAAACTAAGCATATCCATACTTGTTTTCATTGCCCAGATCAGTAGTTCTCAACCTTCCTAATATTGTGACCCTTTAATACAGTTCCTCATGCTTTGATGACCCCCAACCATAAAATTATTATTGTTGCTACCTCGTAACTGTACTCTTGCTACTATTATGAATCATAATGTAAATATCTGATATGCAGATGGCCTTAGAAGACCTGGGTCATTCGACCCCTAAAAGAGTTGTGACCCACAGGTTGAGGCTACTGAAAGTCGCATGAATTTCTTATGCCTGATTTCATAGGAATTGCACCTAGGTGAAAACCAGATTGAAATGTTAGGGGCAGAGCATCTTCAACACCTGCAGGCCATCCTCGTGCTGGACCTGAGGGGCAACAAGCTGCGGTCTGTTCCTGAGGAAATGACTCTGTTACAGTCCTTGGAAAGGCTTGACCTGAGCAACAATGATATTAGTAGGTATGTTTAAAGACTAAATGGCTAGAAATTTGAATTCATTCTGCATTGGATTATAACTAGTTTTTTAAGTCCTTTTTTAAAAAAACTATTAAATATGTATTGAGCTCATACTGTATACAGAGAAAGATTAATGCATTAATAATTAGTGGAGCAGATATGTAGACATATTGCAGAACTCTTAAGGATCGATTTGTATCTTTTTCCTCAACAGAGCAAGTTCATGGGTATATATTGGGCTTTGGTGATGAACATAGAGTTGAGAGAAACATGACCAAAGGATTTATGATTAGAAAACTTAGGACCAATATTAGAGTGAAACAGGTTAGTTGCCTGGTATATACACATCTGAGAGCACACTCAACTCCTGAGTCCTACCAGCTGATCTGTAAAACCAGGATGTTTAATTTCATGTGAAAGTTGGTGTGTATGATCCATGTGTCAAGAGGAAACAGCACATATACAGCTTTTGGAATCCTAAGTATGGTTTAAGTAGAGAAGTCTTAAGAATTTAGGCCAAATAACCACTTTTTATTAGTTCAGAGCCACCAACATAGCATGAAGACACTGCCCTAAGTACAAGCCCAATAAAGCAGCCATTTGACTGTAGTAAGTATGATGCTTTGGGAAGGGTTTTGTGGATGGCAGGCTTTAAAAATAACCTGTCAGTTTAGCTCAGTAATATCTGTCACTAAGAAACATTCCTCTGTCCAGTTTGTTGACACCCCTGTGATGACCCTGTGGTATGGCTGCAGTGGTAATGGGGACAAGGAGTTGGAAGTGAGAGATGAACCAGGATGTTGTCTCTATTAGCTAGTGGCTATTGGTGTTGGATTTGGGGAGGAGCAGAGCGATAGGGAAAGAATGGCAAACACTTACAGAACATGAGCTTTAGAAAGATCAGCCTGCAAATCTTGAGATGAGACTTTGGGGATTATACAGCAAGGGCACACATGAACTTTTGAGCTGGATGAAGAAAGTGATGCTGTTCCCAGCCTTTGTCGCTGTTTGCACCCTCCAGACTCCTCATTGCTGGTGGAGCTGCTTCTCAAGGAGGGCCTGAAGCACCACGTTGTTGTCCACTGTGGTATCTGTTTCCTAGGTGGCCTTGGGACCACTTAAGCAGTGAAGGAAAAAACAGATTGTGAGGCACCACTGAATTAGAATTTTACACAGTGAAACCCTGGAATTTGTTCTAGTTTTTGGAGGTGCTCTTTTGTAATTGAGGGAAGTCTGATTTGTCACTGGGCTGCAGTGGGTTTAGTATCTATCTGCACTGAGCAGATAGAGCAGAAACTTTATAGTGCATTCTTTCAGCAACTTCAGTGTGAAGTTGGAATGTATTTGTGTGTGCCTTCCCTGTGTGTGTTTAGCATTTGAAGGGAAATATTTTAGGTCTATTCATGACTCTTCCTTGAGATTATTACATGGTATGTTGTTGTCATTTGTTACTTTATAGTCATGTCTTTGGTTGTGTTGGACTTACATGTAATGTTTCCCTGAAATCAATCTGTTCTGTAGTCTGCCCTGCTCATTGGGAAACCTTCATTTGAAATTTCTGGCATTAGAAGGAAATCCTCTAAGAACTATTCGAAGAGAAATTATAGCTGTAAGTACTATTAGAATTTTGCACTTTATTTTTAAATTAAAATTCAGTTATACATGTTGATATACATGTATATCACGTTGATATGTTGATGTTGGTATACAAAACTTTGACGTGTACCTTGCTAACCATGAGCCTCTGTCTCCACCTTTCAGAAAGGAACTCAGGAAGTTCTAAAATACCTTCGAGGCAAGATCAAAGGTACTGCTGTTTCCTTTTGTATTTTGAAAGAATATGTGAAAAGTGATGATGTTAACAGGACATGAATTTAAATGTTCTTTGGATATGGATATTAGAGGAAGAGTGCCTGGCATTTGTGGTTCTAAGTCTATATTCACACAGGCTGTCACTTATAAAAGTGCTCGAGGGGTTGGAGAGATGAGTAGCAATTAAGAGCACTTGCTGCTCTTGCAGAGGACCCTGGTTTGTTTTCCAGAACCCACATGGCAGCTCACCAGGTTCTCAACAGAGAACCAGTGCTCTCTTCTGGCTTCTGCAGGCACCAGGCATGCACATGGTACATATACATACATGCAGGCAAAATAACCATATACATAAAATAAAAAGTCTTTTTCAAAAAGTTCTTGAATTCATGATTATGATGCTTTGTCCTTTAAATTTATGTTAAAATCTCTAATTATAAAGTGTCATTACAAAGTTTAATTTTTTTCCTGCATTTATTTTATGTTATGGGTATTCCAAATACATGTGCATGTACACATGTGCATGCAGTGACTGTAGAGAACAAAAGAACACGTTGGATTTCCTGGAACTAGAGTTACAGGTGATTGTGAGCCATTGCGTGGGTTCTGGGAATTGCAAGAACAGTAAATGCTCTTTGCCACTGAGCTGTTTCTCTAGCCCCTAATAGAGTTTAGTGGGTATCTAGCACTTTAGCTCAGAAAAGGGAGCAAGCATTATTTGTAAAAAGCTTCTACCCTGGGTTCTAACTTGTGAGTATCTGGGTGGGATTTCAGAGTCTCTTATCCACTCATGGCTTTGGTGAGCCATGGTAAAAGTTATGTAGAAAAGCATGAACAAACATTAAAGAGGAGCATAATGCAGTCCGTTTGTTTTTAACAATATACTAAGTTTTTTGTTTTGTGATAGGGTCTCACTATGCAGCCAGGCTGTTCTGGAACTTTCTAATGTAGATGAGGCTGGCCTCCAAAGTCATAGAGAACCTCCTGCCTCTGCCTCTGAAGTGCTGAGAATAAAGGAGTGCACCACTATAAACTTCTTAACATGTTACTAACAGTATGAGATATCTCAGCTTATATTTTATATCCATCATTTTAGTGTAAACTAGAGATTGAAGAAAAAAATAGTTCTGCTAATGTGTCACTGTATAACAAACAACTCCAGAACTTCACTTGCTACTGAACGGGTCATACACCTGCCATGTACATCAGGCCTACACAGTGAGATCCTGTCTTTTTTTTTTTTTTTTTTAATAATTTTTTTTTTTTTTTGGAAAATAACCTATCTTAGTCCGTTTGGACCACTGTGGCAAATATTGCATGACAAAAGTGAGAGAAGTTCACTGCTGATTGTTTCAGACGTTGAAGCCAAGCTGAGAGCAATTAACTCAAGGATTTCTGGATTAACTCTGAACACAGTATAACCTGGATTCCTAAAAATAGTTTTGGGATACAGAAGAACGTCAATATTACAGACTATCTGAACAACCCAGCATTGCCTGTTTGAAGATGGAGGAAGAAGGTTGTGAACCAAGGAATGTGTGCATCTTCTAAAAGCTTGAAAGGGAAGGAAACATTCTCCCCTAGTGGGAAGACGACTCCCTTCCCTGTAAGCCACCCAGACCCATTTTAGAATTGTGAGGGATCCACTCTCAGAAATTCGTGTTTTAAATGACTGCCATTCAGTAACACTGGCAGTGCATAAACAAAATCCTGGATCTGATCCTCAGCTCTGGAAATCTTGAGAATAAATTAAAAGCAAATGCCACTTGGGTTTATGATGATTTGTTAAAGTAACCAAAGAGAACTCTTAAACAGTGCAGTTTTGTTCTGTTTTCAGATGCATTGCAGGTTTGTATTTGAGCAGTGTTCAGGCTACCATCATATTCCCAGGCTTACAATAGAACAGAGCAGCCATGTTTTGTTGCTGTGCATCTTTGTTCTTTTCTACTTTCAGTGCTGATACTGCGACAGCCAGAACACAGAATCACTGTAACAGTTTGGGGGATAAGCCAGGTGTATGGCTTATCCCTTCCCACCTTTCATCCCAGCACTTAGGTGACAGAGGCAGGTGGATCTCTGAGTTCAAGGCTAACTTGGTCTACATAGTGAGTTCCAGGATCGTGAGACCCTATCTCTGAATAGTAATAATAAATAATAATAATAGTAACAAACAAAATAGTTTATAGATGGAATATTACTATCTCCATTGGGTTCATTCACAGAACAGGAAACAGTCATGGTGTATAAGCCTGAGCCACTGCTCAGGATCGAGTCTCTACTGGACTAACCCAGGGCACATGGTCTCTAGGTATTTTATTGGGGAAAGCACTGCCCACCAATACAAAGGCCTTATTGCTTAATGAATAGGACTTCCACAGTGAACCAACCCCCAACTTTAGTTGACTAACATGATGCCTTTCTATGGTCCAGTCAAGACCCACATCCAAGAAGCTGATTCTGACAGCTAAGGAAGGTGGCAAGTAGCTCTAGCTGCCAGATACAACAGATGTTATTACTGCACAGAAGTGCATGTAGCTTTATAATATTTGAGAATAAGCTTAAATATTTCTACTATAATTGTTTGTGGGGTAAGTGAATAAATCTGGCATTATGAGGTATAAACACAGGATACAGAATTGCTACTGCCTATGCATTATTGACTTAATGTGTAGTTTTTTTAGTTTTTTTGGTTTTTTCCTTTCTGGTGATTAAAAAAAAGAATTACCTCCTTCCCAAGCCTCTCAGAAAATGGCTGTTTTCCTATCCTTTCAACCAAGGATAATAAATCAAACACTAACGATATCTTCAAAGTAAAATATGTTTACAAAGGTGGCAAATCATCTTAAATTCTTTTGGATAAGAACCTTTGGTTTCTGACTTTGGCTCCTCTCAGGGCTTTGCTAGGCACTTCTAGATTGCATGGATTTCCACTCTTGCCATGAAAATATGCTTTCGGCTTGTATCAGGCTGTCTGTGTGCCCTGCATACCCTTTTGGTCTGTTCTTCCTCTAAGTTCATCTTCATTTGCCCTAGTGAGTGACTGGAAATGCCTTTAGATGTCTTTGCAGGAGTCCTCTTTTTCAGCTGCGTTCTTCTCAGCCACTTGCACTGTTAACAAGTTGTATTATCTCCCTGGAAACTTAAAGTTCTAAAATTTTATTCATTGTATTCATTTAGTGGGTCTTGCCAATTTGAAAAAATTTAAGTTTTTTTTTGTTTTCTGCACAGTTATAAAAGAACAGTGTGCAAATATATGTATGTATGTGTATGTATGTATGTATATATATATATATATATATATAAATATAAAGTGAAAGTATTTTTCACAGTCTTTAAGGTTCTGATACTGACTTAAATTAACTCTTTGGAAATGGAGAGTATTTTATCTTGATCATGGTATATTAGAATGGATGTCAGATTTTTCTCGGTGATTTAATATTATGTTTTTTCTTATGTAATTTTGGCAGCACATTACATATCTTTTACAGTAGTATGCAGTGGGCTAGAAAGAGGGCTCATCAGTTAAGAACACCAACCCTTCTTCCAGAGGACCAAGGTTCAATTCTGAGCACTCTCATGGTATAATTCTAGTCCCCAAGGATCTAACACCCCCTCTGGGCTCCGAGGGTACTGCATTCAGACAAAATTTCCATACATAAAAATGAAAATTAAAAAAAATTAGAGTTATAAAGGAATATGACAAGCTGCTAGGAAAGTTCTAAATAACAAAGCATAATTAATACTAATGCTTCACTTTGTGTCTTTTAATTCTTTCAATACTGTCATTTGTTCAGTTTTTATAAGTAAAGCACTCATGTTGTATTTGCATGGGGAATAATTGTTTAACCATTTTTTCAAAGTAGGTACTCACTGTTGGTTCATAGTATTATACATACATTTTAACCCTTGATTAACAAGTAACTGATATACTTAATGTAAGAGAAATGCACTTACTTATGTAGCATATTCCTCAGTGTTCATAGGAAACCTCAGGGCTGACACAGGGTCAGTGACACTGTTAAGTCTTTGAGCTGGTGTGTGCGTTTTTATGTTGTTGATTTGTTTGTTTTTGACACAGGATCTCACTATGTAGCCCAAGCTGACTTTGAACCCACAGAGTCTCACCTGCCTCTAACTCTATGAAGGTTAAGCATCTGCACCACCTGACTTAGCTGTTTTATTTGAAATGGGGGTCTCCTTGCATAGGCTGGCCTCTGGTTCTCTATGTAGCTGAGGATGGCCTGAGGCCCTGGGAAGCTCTGGGACTGGAGCCCACCCATCCCTGTGCTTTGCTTTCTTTTGCCTTTTCTTTTTAGGAGTGAAGTCTGGGATGTCCCATCCTCTCACATTGTTGAAAGCTTATAGTTCACTTTTGTTATTTCTGGGCAAAACCCTTTCTTTAAATGTGTAGGCTTTCCATTTTGCTGCTGCTGTTTGCTCTTGTTGCTTTTGCTGTAGGATGGCAGTGTCAGTTTCTGTTTAGTAAGGTAGTTGTGTGTGTGAGTGTATGTGCGTGTCAGGAAAATGTGTATTGTAAATAAAGTCTTGGCATTTGTCTATAAAATTGTCTTAGTGGTATAATATCCAAAAGCCTCATTATATTAGTTGCTATATTTTAAGTGGTTGTAAATAATTAGCTTTATTGTATCCTAAGTGAAAACATAGGTGTATTATTTGGTAGATATTTGAGGGAAACAGTCTTTTTCTGCTGTTGGCAGGTTCCTTCCACTTGGCCATATTATTTTGCGGAAGAGAAAGGATTTCATGTTAGACTATAGTTTTTTTATAAAGATTCTCTCTAATTGCTAAATTTCCCTATAGTGGGATAATTTTGGGCGGGGTGAGTGGGCAGCATTTGAAGCTACACTGCAGAATGTTATTTTCTATTAGTATGTTCTTAAATTAGGTCTGAGTTACTGGGAATAAAGTGCATGAATATGGGTATTATCAATACTATCTAGAAATCAAAGGACACTTTTCTTATACTTCATTAGCAACTTAAAGATGGCTTTGTAGTATTGGTATTCACTTTATATAACTTCTTTTCCAGATGATAGAACCAGTCAAAATGATTCTGTTCCTGAGACAGCCATGACACTGCCAAGTGAATCCAGAGTCAATGCCCATGCCATTGTCACACTAAAGCTGCTAGACTATAGGTACGCAGTTTGTCTTAGTTGCTCTTCTATTGCTGTGGTAAAACACCATGACCAGTAGTATTACTCTACTCATAAAACAGTATTTAATTTGGCGCTCACTGTTACATTCATGGTTGCAGAGAGTTAAAAGTCCATGGCCATCATGGCAGGGAGTATGGCAGCAGACAGTGGGCATGGCACTAGAGCAGCATGAGGAGAGAGAGAGAGCCCGACTAACCAGAATGGTGTTGGCTTTTGAAACCTCAGTGCACACCCCCACTACACATTTTCTCCAATAAAGTCATACCACCAACTGGAGACCAAACATTCAAATATATGACTGTATGGAGGCCATTGTCATTCAATCCTTGGCACAGTCCATCTGAATAGCATTGAAGATGCAGTCAGTGCCCATGCTGTGGTCACACTAAAGCTACTGACTACAGGTATGCATCCATCTGCACTGCATTGCAAGGCCCATAGGAAACTTTTGAGAAAGAGTCTCTCAGAGAAAGGACAGCTAGTGTGGAAAAGACAGAGTCATGGGAGCAGATTCTCCTTGCAGGTTCCTCATGTCACTGAGAATTTTAAAGTGGGCTCAAAAGGAAACTTGAGTCAGAGAGGTAGAGTGCCCTTGAGTATCTGGGGAGAGGTATTGTGGGAAGGAGGTAGAGGGCCCTGAGTATCTGGGGAGAGGTATTGTGGGAAGGAGGTAGAGGGCCCTGAGTATCCGGGGAGAGGTATTGTGGGAAGGAGGTAGAGGGCCCTGAGTATCCGGGGAGAGGTATTGTGGGAAGGAGGTAGAGGGCCCTGAGTATCCGGGGAGAGGTATTGTGGGAAGGAGGTAGAGGGCCCTGAGTATCTGGGGAGAGGTATTGTGGGAAGGAGGTAGAGGGCCCTGAGTATCCGGGGAGAGGTATTATGGGAAGGAGGTAGAGGGCCCTGAGTATCTGGGGAGAGGTAGTGTGGGAAGAAGGTAGATGATGGAAAGGAAGATGATACATAAGTGCAGGGAAAGTGGGGGGGGGGGGCACTGAAGAGAGAGAATTTGTACCCTAGGCCTTTTTTTTTTTTAAATTTTAGAATGTATTTTTGTGTGCATGGGTGTTTTACCTGCTTGTATGTGTACCACATATTGGAGGTATAGAAGGTTGCGAGCCACTGTGTAAGTGCTAGGAATCAAACCTGAGTCCTCTGGAAGAGCAACCAGTGTCCTTAACCACTGTGCCATCTCTTTAGCCCTGTTTTGTGTGGTTTTTATTGAAGGACACATTGTTGCCCTCATTGGGAATGAAGCGGGCTTTGCTATAAAGGCAGTGCTCATCTTTCTGGCTAGTGTCTGGAGGCAGTTGGCTGCAGAGGCCCTTTCATTCTTTCTTCTGCATAGCCTCCTCTACCAAGAATATTTGATTCAAAGCAATAGCAGTTTCAAAATGTGAGAAACTGGTGTATAAATGTTAATGTATTTGTGGTAAGATTTTATTATAAGACTATGAGTGAAAGCTTGGTATTTAAGTTCTCAGATTCACTAACTAGCATTTAGAGAAAATTTTATGTTTGAGGGTAAGTCTGTTAAATAAGAAACTATCATTTAGTTAATGAAAAGCTTGACTAACAAGCAGTTTGAGAAGTGATTACCTCATGTTTGTTAATGGAACTGGGATGATGTCTCATAGTTGCACTGCATTCTGGGAACACAGTAACACTGAATAAGTACTGACAATGTCTGTGTACAGTGAAGAAAAACATGAAAGTCCTTGTGCATTGTGGAAGTGTATCAGATTAGGAAGAGACGCTGGATAACCCTGCAGAGGTGGAGGTGTTTGTCAGGCGCTTCTGTAGTGATGTGTGACGCAGCAGCAGTGAGGATGAAATAGGCTGCCAAAGCTTCCGCTCATATTCTTTCCAATATGGTATTAGAGTGGAGAGAGGAAAGCATATAGACTCCAGGCAGATGACTATTCTTTAAACAATCTGTAAGCTTTCATGTGGCTCCTTATCCATAATGTGGTAGGAACCTTCTCAACAGTGAAGACTCTATTCATGTTGTTCTCACCTCTTGTGGCCACCCTTTAATGTGTGTGGCAGTTACTAGGTCACACTAACAGAGATTGAATCCCCTGTACCTATTCTGTATTCCATATCCTATGGCATTATAGATATTTACATTTGTAAAAGCCATGACATAAATATTAAAGGCTGCTCTTGAGATTCTAATCCCAGCATAGGGGTGAGCTGCAAATGGTTAGTTCAGTACTGTGTCTACTGCCACACACTGGAAGAACGAGAAGGCGTGTAGGTGATGACACACTTTTTACTCTCCAGTCATCACAGCTGACAGATTTTACAGAATTTTAAGGCAAGCTTGGTTTTAAATTCAGATTCAGCTCCAATCACAGCTAGAGAAATGGACCATGTGTTCTCTAGGTTTCTGAATTTTCAAAGTGTGTCTGTTTCTGTTCATGTGACAGCATGAGCAGAACATTGACCTCACAGAACATCATCAGCTATCTTAAACATTTTGGTAAAATCTGTAAAGGCCTTTAGAAATGGTGAATAGTGATACTATCTTTTTGGATTGTTGAGAACGTTTTTTATTTTTTGAACCACTTTTTACTTAGTGATAAACAAGCAACCTTGATTCCTGATGATGTGTTTGATGCCACAAAAAGCAACATCATCACTTCCATCAACTTCAGTAAGAATCACCTGTGTGAGATTCCGAAAAGGTGAGGTCATTTGAAGACCTGCTGCTTAGGTCTGCCTTGTACTCGCTGGTTGTGTCTTGGGAAGTCGGTGTTAGTTTCCTAAACCATTAATGTTATGGGGGCTGCAAACTTTGGTCTCACTGCTCTGAGAGATGTGCAGGTCTTTAAACTCTCTACTGAACACTGTAAACTTAGGAAATGGGTATTAGAATCATTAACTCTAAAATGATCTGTCGTGTATAATTAAATATGGCAGGGAGATTCTTGAGAGACCACCCAGTACCAGGCTTACAGGTGTCTGGGGTAGGTAAGAGTGTTTCACTTAGAGGCTCAGGCTAGGTAAACCGACTGACTGATTTTCTCACTTAAAACTAAAAGCCAGCTGACGGAAGTGGCACATACCTTTAATTCCAGCACTTGGGAGGCAGAGGCAGGTGGACCTCTGTGAGTTCAAGGCCAGCCTGGTCTACAGAGTGAGTTCCAGGATAGCCAGAGTTAGAACAGAGAAACTCTGCCTTGAAAAACCAAACAAACAAACATACTAAAGCCAAATTCATGAACTGCTAGAATCTTCTTCTAGGTAGAGGACCCTTCACTATAGCTGTTAGTTGCTATTTGTGTTGTACTTTCTTCTGTTTAGTATGCCATTGCTGGCATTAATTAGCAGAACCTTTAAGTTGTAAGAGAAAATTAGTATATTGTTGAACTTTAAGAGAGTTTGTTAACTGTCTGTACCCAAATGAAGCTGGCAAATAAATCACTGCACACAAATCTTCGAGACGGACAGGTTCTGGTGAGGTATCTCAGCAGAACAACTGAATGTGCTGTTTCTCTGTCTATGACTAGCTGCTCTTAGCTTCCTTGCTTATGAAGTACAGTAACATCATAACTTAAATGCCTTAGTATAGGCACATGGACACCTAAAGAAAACAAAAGAAAAAGACAAAACACAAGGATAACATGCAGTAAGCTACAATCTTTTACCCTCAATTTAGGGAAAGAGAAAGGAAGGATAGAAAGAAATTTTCACTACTCTTGCAGCAGTCTTGATATAAAATGAGAGAAAGGCAGAAATCTTCACAGCCTCTTTTAGGCTGTCCTAAGCTTGAAGAGGACAGGCTGACAGTGAGTCAGACTAGGCGACTCAGCTCACTTTCTGCAAACCCAATCTTTCCAACCTTTGTAAGAATCAACACACTAACAATACAACCCAGCCAACAAACCACCAGCCAACACCCACCCCAAAGCCAAAAGTTCCCATAAACCCAAAGTGGCACACAATCCCAAGAACAAGCTACACGTGCCAGAACGATTGCACCCAACCAAATTACAGCCACCTGCATCAAGCATTCCAAATCCAGCTCATAAACATCTACCACATCTGGGGTGGGAACACAAACCTAGTCAAAACGCCATTTTGTGTTTTTAAAGAAACCAAAATAACAAAAACTTCTTTCAAGTGTTCTGCTACAGGAACAGATGACTCAGAGAAGGCTGATTATCAAAAAATAGAATGTCTTTCATAGAACTGCCAAGATTTTCAGATGCTTAAAAAGGCAATCTGTAAAATGCATCATATTTACAGAGAACGCTTGGGAGTAAAGGCTTTGAAGCAAGATAGCCCGTTACAAAAGGAGACCTGCCCGTCTTCTGGTCCCTTTTGTTGAAGGGCTGGAAGGTCTCTGATTTGATCTCAGAAGCACTTGGTGTGTTTGAGCAGACCTCAGTCAAACAGGCCAACAGGAGATTAAGGTGGGGAGCTGCAAGAGATGCTAGTGGCTTCACTCTGCTCACTTATCTAGGACTCACTTCCTGTTTTATCCCAGTCTAGTTCTTATACAGGATGATACTATCTTACCAGGGATGCACAATTTTTCTTCATAAGCTACTTAGAAAGCCAAAGAAGGCAAATAGCACAGACTGTCTTGCTCTAGAGTACTTCTAAGCCACTCTCCCTCTCTTACATTTAAAATTTATAATTCATAATGAATATTCATACTGGACGAAATGGAAGGACTTGCTTACAGGCTTATCACAGATACAGCATGTTAACTTAATGATGTTTTATTTTAAGCCATTTAGAATTTTATGTGTAATATGTTTCTTGACTACTTTATTTGCCATATGTATTCCCCTATTTCTTTCATCGTATATCCCTATTTTATAAGTAACATTTTTAAGATCCAAAAGTTATCTGTGTACTAGGTTATTTACTTATAGCAATAAGTGAAACATACTGTTTCTTTAGGCTGAATTTCCAGAAAAATTACTGTGTTAGGGTATGACCCTTAGTGCATATATATCCAATAATTTTTTTAAAGATTGTCAGTTACACATCAAAACTCACTTGCCCCCTGCATCTTCAGCACCAGTTGTGACGATCTTGTTTTCTTCTCTTTGCTAATGTGATGGACTAAAAAAAAAAAAGTGGTATAGTTTAATTTTATTTGGCAGGTTTTATCAGTCACATAATTAAAATGACTAAACTTGATTAGGTCTAGTTTGAGATGTTTAATCTTACCACTTGACCTAAGCTGTTTAGGGGTAGCACTTGCCAAACCTAGAAATTGGCTTCAGATCTTGTTTTAACTTCAATTGGGTTTAATAACAACTCACATAGCAAATACTATTAAATACTATCTGAATACTATTAAATACTATTAAAAATGGGTGTGTCGATTTAAAAAGAATATCATTTTATATGGTATTTTACCTGCATGTATATATGTGAAACTCTTGAATGTCTGTGGAGGATAGAAGAGTGTATGGAATATTCTGAAACTGAAGTTACAAATGTTGTGAGCTACCACGTGGGTACTGGGAATCAAAATTGGTCCTTGAGAGGAGCAACCATCTCTCCAGCCCCTTAAAAATATTTTGAAGTGTCTGCATATGTGTAGTATGTTGTGGTAGGACGGTGCATTATCAGTATCAAACAGTGCACTTTATGTATTCAGTTTACTGCCAGAATCAATGAATACAGTGCAGTAGCCAGGCCTGACTTTTCTCTTTTGTGTCGTAATTAAGTTAAATACATAATTAGTGGGTTTTTACAATTAAACTTCACTATCCATTTACTGTCAGATTGAGGCCTTGAACACGTCACGATAAAGTTGTTTTTAATATTTTTAGTTTTGTTGCACAGCCAGGCTCTGAAATTTTTATGAGGAAATGAGATCCTGAAATCTGTGGTGAACAGAAGGAATGTTCTTTCTCCTATGCTTGTTTCAATGTACTAACATTTAAAATTGTTTTTGTTTTAGGATTGTTGAGCTGAAGGAAATGGTATCGGATGTCAACCTCAGTTTTAACAAGCTTTCCTTTATATCCCAGGAGTTATGCTTGCTTCAAAAATTGACATTTTTAGATTTAAGGTACTTGACAATACTGCTACTTGACACCTTAAAAGTTATGATTCAACTTTTGAGTTTTATGTCATATTTTCATTGGTAAGTATAGAACCTGGTCTTCAGTAAATTAACTATATATTAGGGGAAATATAAAATTAAGTTATTTTGATATTTTAACCAGTCTGTCATTGTAAGTACTTTATAACTGAAGTGATGAGATAAAATTATCTAAAATATTTTTAATCAACATATTCTTTAGATTCATGCCTAAGTAAAATGACAGTTAATACATGGAAAATGTCTCCTTCTTGTTCGTTGCTGAAGTAGATAACATAAAACCAGCCTAACCTTCTTGTCTGCTGCTCTGTAGTGTTCAAGGCCCTTGAGCCCACTTGCTTCCCAACTAGGATATTAAATAGACAAGGCCAGAAGTCAATCACAAGAGCTCTGACTGGAGCAAAGAGATAGAACATGCCTTAGGCTCTTCGGGAACCATAAGAAGCTTGATCTAAACAAATTCAGTGAGAAGCTGACAGTTTCTAGGGTGATACCACGTGTCTCAGGGTCATACAGTGTTTGTCTTTGTGTTGTGAACTGTGTTTCTGTTGCCTGCACTTTTCCTAGAGCTTTCTGATGTCAGCAGGAGTACTTTTAGTTGGCATAAATTATAATTGAGTCAGGAGGATCTGCTTGCACTGAGTGTGGAGCTTTTTAACTCAGGTGGCAGAGTTATCTAAAGCCACACTCAGGTTAGTGCTGATGGTTTGGAAGGGAGGAAGGTCTCCATGATGACTGCTGTCGATCTCTTTTAGTCCCCGGCTTGTATATAGGTGAGTCTCTCTGTGTAAGTATCCCTGAAATCTCTAAAAGAGAGGGACTGAAGTCTGCTTTCATGCCTGATAGTGGAAAGACTGAAGGAAAGGAGCAGAATGGTTGTGGGCTGCACAGCACAGCTTGTACAGACAGTAACTGTGCATAGAAGAGAAAGGATGTAGAAAGTGACTTCTACACCCAGCTACACTCCTTAGGGTCATCCCCAGGAAGATCATATTAATAAGAACTGACAAACACACTTGTGTGTTTTTTATTCCTCCTAGGATTTAAACATGTAAAAGTTTTTAAACTTTAAAAAGATAATGTTTTGATTTCCAATTTAGGAATAATGTTTTAAGTTCTTTGCCTGAAGAGATGTCATCGCTGACAAAATTACAAACAATCAATCTTTCCTTTAACAGGTAAGAAAATATCCAGAAGCCAGATAAATAAGAAGCCTTCATTATTACCATATTTCACTAGCAGATTTTATTTTCATTTAGTTAACTTGAACATGGTGTTGCTTACAATTCTCATGATTGATGGTAGACATAATGAAGCCAGTGTCTGACAGTCAGTCATCCTTGGAAAAACTCAGAGTGCCCTTGTTCTGGAAGCCTCAGGCAAATAAAGAAAGACGAAAACCTCACAGGTTACTTAATTGGAAGTGACTAATAATAGGTAAAAGTAAATTAAGAAAGACTACCCTTCTGAGCGCAGCGTAGAGATTCAGACATGTCATGACCATGAACGGAGGACTTAGCCTCAGCTTTTGTTCCTTTTTTATTTTTATAATCAATAGAACCTTCTATGTGTTCTGAATGTATGTAGTCCAAAATTGGTTTCTTATTTTCTGGAAAATCTGCATGTAGGACATAAACCACGATTAAGATCATCCATTTTAAGAGTGACTTGACTTCCAGCCCATTACACAGACGTGTCCTGTTTATATCTTGCTAGGTTCAAAGTACTGCCTGCAGTTCTGTATCACATCCCCACACTGGAAGCAGTTCTGATCAGCAACAATCAGGTTGGCTCTCTGGACCCTCAGAAGATGAAGCTGATGGAGAACCTGAGCACTCTGGACCTTCAGAACAACGACCTCCTGCAGATTCCCCCGGAGCTGGGGAACTGTGTGCAGCTACGGTAACTTTCCTTCTTGGGAGCTTCCAATTGTTTGTTGATTGCTTTTTTTCCTTGCAGGAAGTTGAAATAACAGACTGTATTGTAACAATAATAGTTAACCAAATAACTATTTTTCTTTTCAAATTTCACCAGATGTTTTCTGGCTTTTATATACATTGTATATGTATAAATACACTGTTTACCGTAGTATTTTTCTGCTGGTATATGCTTACCATCCAGAACTGCGCTGGTGCAGAGGGCAGGAAATCTGATCTTCCTTAGCTTTACTTGGGGTTTCTGAGATCAGATTGCAGACCTCCACCCTTGGAAACTCAGTTCCTGTGGTCTTTCCTCACTTGATTCTCCCTCAGCTCTTACCCTGCTCTCAACAGTGATCAGCTTGTTTCTCCTTTGCAGCCTTCCTTTTCTCCACACAGAATTAAGCCCACTGTGCTTTGGGCTCATCTGTTCAACTGTTGGTTTTGTTTTTTCTTTTGATCTAGAAATGAGTTGTGCTAAAGTGCCAGCCATCCTAATAAGCACCTAATTTAAGTGCAAGTTTAGCAAACAGAAGGGAGTTTGAGATGTCAGCTGAAAGCTGCTTCATTCTTGAAAGCCACATGTTGTGTTTTGGCTGTCGTCTCACTGGGGTAGCCCTGGTACCTCATTCTAGTGAACTGTAGGAAACAAATAAAGATGCTTGTATTTGTAAAACAAATATCAGTGTTTGCTAAAGTTATAAACTGAGTTATTAAGTGCTGAACCATTGCAGTAAATCAGACTTTGGGTCTAACACCTCATCGGTATGTAACACATGCCACAATGACTTATGCCTGAAAGAAACTTAGCATGTTTTTCTGTAGGCATGTTTGTACCTATGAAAACTAAACTGCATTTTAGAACTATATATGGAGGCTGTTTCATTTATTTACTTTTATTTTAGTTTTTGAAACATAAAAGTTTCACTGAATGTATAGCTATGGCTGAACTCTAGCTCCATACCTGCCTGCCTTAGTCTCCTAAATGCTGGGTTATAGGTGTGGACTATCATCCCTGATTATTTGGATCCATTTTACACAGTGAAGTCATAAACAAAAAATACAAAAATTTGTAAATGATAGCACCGAGTAGGCCCCTGGAAGGCTCCTGGGTACAGTGTGATTGCAGATGCCCTATCTGCAAAACGAGAGCCACGCCCCTGAGTGATGTCAGTTCTTCCCTGTTCTGGACATAGCTGTGAATCCAGTGATTTGGGGTTACAGACAGATTTGGAGTTTGCAGATTTACATTTGCAGATACAGAACCTGTGCACAGTGAGAGTCAGCTGCATTTCTTTTTTCTTTTTTTTTTTTTCTAGAAGCTAAGAAAGTTAAGTTTTTATAAGAATTCCCAGGTAACATACATGGAAATATTTGAAGAAATGTAGATGAACCTTATAATGTCTGAGCTCTTTGATTTTTGTTTACATAAAAACTTAGGTAGCTGGGCATTTGAGGTCAGCCTGGTCTACAGAGTGAGTTCCAGGACAGCTAGAGTTACAACAGAGAAACCCTGTCTCAAAAAAACAACTTAGGTTATTAAAGTCTTTTGATTGATTGGAAACATTTCATTAATTCCATAAAGAAACAAAGGAACCAGCTCTTTACTGGTATATTGAGTCTTATTTCCAAACATGGAAATGGACTTTGTATGTGTCCCTCTGGTCTGGGGAGGGAGGGCAGACATGTATGGAAGGCCTTCTGGGGCATGGAGTGAGTTGTGGCTGCAGCGTTGTTGGCATGGATCCTTGTCAGTTTGTCCGCTCACTTGCTTAGAGCTATTATATTTTCTAGTGTGTGATCATGTACAAAGAGAAGAGACTAAACAGTAGCTCAAATCACAGATCTACCAGCTAGCAGCTGTTTGTTCTGTACAGGCCATTGTCTTTCCAGATTTGTATTTCCCTGTCTTTAAAATAGAAACATTAATGATACCTCCACCATAATGTTTTAAAACAAAGCCAAAGAGTCAGTGAATGTACACTTCAGAATGTGGTTTCTTTCTTATGAGTCATCCTGTGCTCTTGTGCTCTTGGATTTGTAAAAACATAAGGAAAAATGTGCATTTTGTTTATAAAATTGCAAATGATAGTTTTATTTCATGAAAAGAGAATCACTAATGGGAAATGTTTGACTTTCTTGTTTCTTTTATTTAGAACACTACTGCTAGATGGAAATCCGTTCCGAGTTCCTCGGGCGGCTGTATTAACGAAAGGCACAGCTGCTGTGCTGGAGTATCTGAGAGACCGAATTCCTGCCTGAGGACAGCTGGTTTCTTCTGGGTAGGGTGCAGCCAGTCTCCAGGGACGACTTATTCCTGGCGTCACACGGCAACCATGTTGAGGCTGTGGTCGCTTCTACTAAATGTTTGTAGTTTGTGGGGTGCTGTGGACTCTTATGATGTTAACTGTAACACATTTTAAATGCTTTATTCGTTCATTCCCTTATGACTCTGCAAGAACTCTTTACTTCGTGGGATTTAGTGTTTCATACTGATGAGGCAGCCGTTCTTGTAGATACGGGTCCCTTGGAACTAGCAAGACTGTATTAGGTATAAAGTCAGGAAACTTTATTAAATATTATTCTTTGGAATTTAAAAGAAAATCATGAAAAAAAAAGAAAGAAAGAAAGAAAATCAGAATTTTCATTGCCCAGGAAAGGACTTTCTGTGTGGTCACCATCAGTGCGGGTTTATGTGTAGGGTTTTGGTTTTGACTTTTTTTTTTTTTTTAACTTAATATATGTGTGAATGTCCTTTATTTCAACCTGGTACATTTTACTATTTTCAACACCTTGATTCTAAAATCTGCATACAATCTGATTAAAACCAGACTGGCAGTTTTAAAGTAATTTTCTAAAAGGGAATTAGATATAGGCAAGCTTGATTTAATAAAAACCAAATATAAACACTGTTGTTTACACTGAAGTTATCAAAAGCAAGTTTGTGAGCCATCCTGGCTCCCATGTGATTGTGTCAAGTAGCCAGGTCAGTAGCATGTATCAATGGGTGGAGGGTGGAAGGACAGAACTTGCAGGTGGTTGATGCTGTTGATCTTTGGAAAAGTCATGGCTAATAAAGATACATGTTTTATATTCATAGTCAAAATTACATTTTTAACATATTGGTACAGTGTTTTGTTTTAAAAAGAAACACACCTTTTCCATGTCAGAGCTCCTTAGCTGAGAATCTGCTTCCGTAGTAAACCAGACACCATGTAATAAGGTGACATTTTATTATTTATACAATAGACTTTTATGTTATTCAAAACACTTGTAAATACTGAAAAATTTGAGTACAACAGAGCCTAAAAATGGCCCTGCTATATACCGCACAGCGCTATTATCTGTACAAAGCTCATCTGCAGATGCTTCCAGACTACACCTGACCCTTATCCCGTAGTGTCAGAATGTAAGACACAGCTGGAGAGTACAGATCACACTTGCAAAGTCACTGGCTTGGTAAAGTTGAAGCACAGATTAGTGGGACTTTGCACATAAAATTAAAAAGCTTTCAAGGTTGTTATGGTCTCATATGGCAAAAAACCATGAAGTACATTCACAATCTATGTTAGTAAAGTAGTGTTTCTTCATTCAGTTTTATTTACATCAATATGTAGTTCAACTAAAAAGTACTGTTAATCATGGTACATTTTTTAACACATACAAAAATGACAATTTTTATATATAATTTTAAGCTCAAAATCACAATTTTCTCAAAATATTAATTACAATACAGCCATTTCAATTAAACATGTCATGGTTTGATTTTTTTTTTATATAAAATGGTAAACTTTATTATTAAAGTAAGCGATTTGTTTTGAATTGGCTAGAGTACACCCAAGTAGAAAATCTAAATATGATGTGTGAGGTGTTTGCTGCCCCTCCCACCCAGTTTGTATACAGCCACGTAGGCTAGCAAAGAGACGGAAAAGGCCCCAGTTTATAAATATTGAGCCTCATTTGCTAAACTGCCTTGGCTTCTTGGTTCTTCCATAAAAGCTCTACAAAGAAATGTCCCTAGACTGCAGTGAAATGCATGCAATATATACAGTGTGTAGAATGTCAGTTTACTGACACACATCAAAATGTCCACATAGACAGCAAAAGATGGACAGAAGGAGCACTTTACCTACCACTTGAGTGTCGACAGCTAGAACGGAGGTTTAGGAATGAGGTCCCAGTTCAAGCTCTGACCAAGGAGCCCCAGTTGCTGCCGACATGTTACCTGGGCACTGCATTTATGGTAATGAAGCCAGATCCCATCAGAAAGTATTGGTCTAGAGACCTGGAGCTGCATCACCACTTAGGAATTTCTCTTACAACATTTATGAGAGTGAAATATTTCACTGACTGGCTCATAAGACCTCAGGAATCTGTATATGTTTGACACATAAAACACTTGAACTTACAGAATAATGAAACAAATTTATCTCCTATAAATTACTGAAGGCAAAAGTCATCAGTCAAATAGTTTTGAAAATGAAAAATAAATTTCAGGAATACTTAAACAATCTGCAGTTTCTTTGTTTCATTCTTTACAGACTTCTTGGAGCCCACCACTGCTTTCTGTCACAATACTTTTCTAATGCCTAATGCTTCTTTCCTGAAAAGAGTGAGACCACAGGTCAGAGTTTCTCATACACAGCCAAGTGTGGGGTGCCCTTGGGTGGCTGTAAGCAGGAAAGAAAATTCTGGTTCTTGCCATAACCTGTAGTGACCTTGCAAAGACCTTACCCTTGTGAAGTTCAATAGATCTGCGTCCAGCTTCCTGCTAGCCCTGGACAGTGTTCCTTCCTCCATGTGTAAACAGTGTCACATCCTTAAGCTGCCTTCAGTCCCTTCTATTCACTGAGTACAAAAAACTTGATTGGCTCTTCCAACAAAAGTTGTGTGGTTTGCCTGTCAATTTCCTTTCTCTTTCCTCCAAACAGACACCACAGTAAGGCTCTTTCGAGGAGGAAAACAAAGGAAATGTCTAATTATCAGAGCAGAAATATGAAACATTCGTTGCAGTCCTTTGACACTATCATCAAAGCAAAACAAAATTTCCTAAGAATTAAACACCACTCAGCTGTCCTGATCTAAGCCAGATGTGCTCTCCCTGGTCTGAGACCAGTGAGTGCCCTCAGAGTGGAAAAATAAATATTGAAAATAATATTTATTTCAACAGTACATTTGGGCAAATACAGGAAATTCTTTATCTGCCTGAGAGATTTGTCTTGGTTTTTCCAGAGACTTTCAAAAACAAACACAATCATCTAAGATTTCCTGACTTTAGTAGAGGGATGGAGAGCTATGAAAAACAATGTGATTTGTCGATGTTTCAAATGCTTTCCCTTGTCAGTTGACCCGCCATACCCTGGCATCATTCAACCTCTGACTCCAGCTGTGCAAAACAAACTAGCAAAGAAAAATGTGTCTAAGAGACACAAAACCTGAGTTGCAATAAAAGATTTTTCTTAATATAGGAAAATAACCTTTGAACAGCCAAAAATACATTTATACAATATAAGCAGCTAACTTAGTACTTAAGTGTCTCATAAGACTAAGCAAAACAGATCATTTACATTTAATCATTTTTCTAACTATAGTTGAGATAACCACATTTTATTATCTATTTTCATTCCCCTGAATTCATTAGTTTTTCTTTAAAAAAAAAAAATTACATATATTTGGGTAAGTCCTGTTGAGTTTATGACAGTAGACCTTGGCTTCCTCGGCACTGAAACAGGAATTGGGGCTGCCAGTGCCAAGCCTCAATGGAACCTAAAGTTTAAAACAAACATTTAATCTTGAGGCTGGGCTTATTTCAGACACCTCTTCCTGTTCTCCACCCCTACACTCCATTTTCTTAGTGTCAGTAGATGTTTTTAGGTGCTAGAAACTGAACCTAGAACCTTGTATCCCGTCTTTGCAAGGTCTTACTATGTAGTCCAGACTGGCCTCAAACCTGTGATCCTTATGCCTCAGCCCGCATTACTGCTATCACAGGTGTACATCATCAAGCCTGAAGCAATTGCTTGCCTTTTCACAGTTGGTTGTAGATTGTATCAACTGAAACTCCCCTGTGTGCAGGCAGCTGCCAGGATCATGTCTCTCCACACCTGAGTCTTTGCTTATTTTCAAGAGCTTAGAACTTGGCGTCTGCCATTTACTTACTGGGAGGAAATCTGCTTAAATGCCTCTCTTATTATCATGCCGTTAGATCCTGATTTAAGGCTCAGTTCAGGAAACATGTATTTCCTCAGATATACTGAGGGTGTTTTGGGTATGAATTGATTGAAAGTTGCTTTTCTTTGCAACCCTGATGGTTGCATTTATGTCACTGACACTTGGAAAAGGGAAGAAACAGAAACCTAAAGGTTATGTCCTCGAAGCTGTGGTTGCCTGGGAGGCCTCTGCACATGTCTCTTCAGGGGTTCAGTACTTGTGGGTAGGATGGGAAAATGAATATAAGAGGTAAGAAATGTTGTCATTAACAACAGTCTCTGCTTGTTTGTGTGGCACTTGCCTAAAAAGGATTTTACGTTGTGCTGAAAGCTAAAAGCAGAGTTGTACTTTCTCTGCCAACAGACTTGTTGCCATGGGAACCAATGCATGAAAATGAAAATATGACAAAGAGTGAGGAATTAAATTGGAAAAAAAGTTGATAGGGAGTTGGTTTCTGCATTGCTGTTTAAGCCTTTGGGATTTAAAGAAAATGTTTCTCCTCTGATGAGATCAATGGAAATGGCCAGAATGACTTACCAGTTAATGGTCCCAAAGCAGATGCAGGAAGAAAAAAGTAGCAAGTTTATTTGGTTCAAGGAACTCTGTAAAACCTAGTTCCATCACTGATGAGAAGCTTTTCAGCCCCTATGTGAATTGTGTCGGTAAACAGGCAACCTGCTGAAGACCAAGAAGCTCTTACCTCAAAGCCCCAACATACCACCTGACAGGATTATTGCATACCACATGTTATTGCTTGAAGCGGCTTCCCAAGAATTCAAAATCACAAGCCAAAGAAAGAACAGCAACAAAAGCCACAAATCCCCACCCCACCCCCACCAGACAACAGCCATAAGTAACAGGATTTAGTTTCTCATGGAAGTATTTCTCACTTGCTCAAAGCCTCCCTGAGCACCCTCCTCTGTTCTCAACTTCAAACCAGACAAAGGATGTTGGGAAGTTGGCCTTGAGGACCTAGCAGTTTGAGCCCTGATATGAGCGAGCTGGGTATGCCTCTGTTCCTCAGAACTACCCTGCTTGTCGTCCTAGTTTTCCAAGAGGCTATTTTCTATTTTCTACAAGCCTCACCAGTGGCAGACTCTGAAATGCACTCTGAGATGCAGGGAGATCCAAGGGAGATTACTCAGACTCTCCTGAAAACTGATTTCTGAACTACAGTGACAGCTCTGACTTGCTCTCACCTGGTGACCTTTCAAATATGCATGGCAAAACTGAACACTACACCCACCGGGCATGGAGTCTGGACAGTCAGAGCTAAGCCCTGATCAGGCAGTTATCCTTAGTGTCTGACTGAAACAGCACCCAGGAAGCCATGATTTACCAGTGACTTCCTTACCTGTTTGTTGGAGCTCCTCACTGAAGCCTTTGGCAATATTCAGAGTTCTTCAGAGAATTTCAGAATTCTGAAATCTATGAAGGACCTGGACACTCAGAATGGTAAATAGGTTGGAGCAGTCAGCCTGGTGTGTGCAGACTACATTTCTTATATTAATAACACAATAAAGGTCAGGATTGAATAATCTGAGGAGGAACTAATCCTGACAGCCCTGGAGCTCTGCTGTTGCTGAAGGCAGTAGGCAGATCTCTCTGAGCGAGGCAAGCACATCACGAGATCTTCAGAAGCAGCTATGAAGTTGGCACAATGAATAGATTGTTGCTTCTATTTCTGTATGTATGGTATCTAAAACCAGATAGTTCATGTCCAGAGGAAGACTGCCTGGCAAGGATTAAACTGAAGAGTGACTGGCTTCAAAGACTTACTGACCCTCTCCTGATAAACATGAGCCCCTCGAAAAGGCCACCCGTGTACTGTATATAGTAATTTTACCACATATATCCCATAGACAAGAATTACACTATTAGAATGCTTGAAAGGTTCTAAGAACTAGAGTTCTATCTCAAAATTTCTACTCCAGTTTTTTTGCATGTGTGTTTGCTTGAGTGTGAGTGCTTGTGTGTATTTGGGCGTGTGTGCACGTGTGCAAGTGTATATGGAGATCCAAAGTTACTGTCTCGATCACGCTTCACCTTATGCACAGGTGCAAGCCCTTCCACTTGAAGCCAGCACTAACCCAGCTAGCCAGCTTGCCCTGCGGATCACCTTTCTCTGCCTCCCGAGCCAAGGCCAAGGGATAACAGGAGGCTCCCACACCTGCCCAGAATTTGTGTGTTCCGAGGGTCCTGACGCAGCCCTCGTTGCTGTGCAGTAAGTAAGCTGTTCATCCGCGGAGCCGTCTCCCAAGCCCCTACTCTATTTTTTTTAAACATTTGCTTTATTCTTTCCACTTTGTGAGGCTGTATAAGAGATTCTGTTATGTTATCCTAGTGCGGCAGACACAGCTTTCAGTGTTAATCATTTGTCAATATACCATTAAAAAAAAGAACCAGTCTCCTTAACGAAGGATTTTTATTGCTTTTCACTGCCACAAATGTTTCAGAATTTGAAAAACTGACTTAAGAGTGAAATGACAGTGTCTATGGGGCAGGCACTATCAACTTTCTGTAGCAGGTGAGCCTTCTGTTCTGGCCCACACCTACAGGGTGCTTCAGTGCCTCCCAGCCTGGTTGTCTAACATGCTCAAAGTGGTGCCTGGAGGTCAAGAAATACCTCAAGTATTTTAAAAACACAATCCCATTTTATTTTTATTGTTTTGGGTTTTCAAGACAGGGTTTCTCTGTGTATCCCTGGCTGTCCTGGAAATCGCTCTGTAGAGCAGGTTAGCCTTGAACTCAGAGATCTGCCTGCCTCTGCCTCCTGAGTGCACAATTTCATTTTCAAATGCAGCTATGCTGCATGTTTCTGCTCAACATTTTCTAATTTAACACACAGATTCACCAAGTCACTGCTAGGTGAACTCCAGCTCCTCGCCGTCAAGGTCGGCTGTGCACTCCTGAATGTTCCCTACTGTGTCACTCTTGTCCCAACCCTAGAATACTGAGGGGAGCACTCTAATTCTAACCTCAAGGAACAAACACATGTTGGGTTTTGCTGGTAGTGATGAGTTTTGCTCTTGCTCTGTGATGCCATGGCAGGAGAGATTTCCCCACGGGAACGTGGCGAGTTACTGCTTCTTAGCAGTGGATAAGGCAGCTGAATCGGTCGCCCTTAGAGAAAGATCTCCTAGGATGGGATGCTAACAATTTCAGCTGCTGAAGAGATATACACTAGGCATTTACGTCAGACTAGTTCCAGGCCTTCTGTGTTTTGCTTTTTAGTCCGTTTTATCTAAGGTGCAGTTTGAGTTGCATTTCTTCTTGCCCTTTCTGAGTTGTAATTCTGTGTTCAAACACAACACCTCAAAGGCATAGGTTGGAGCAGTAGGCCTTGGTTATCCAGCCTTGAGATGCCCTATTCCTGCATCCCCTCTGATCTGATCCCTGAGGGCTGCCTCCCTGAAGGACTAAATCAAAAGGAGTGGCAAGCCAGGCCTTATATGACTCATTCTGGATGATATTGCTTCCACTGTCTCCAGAGATTTGTCCTCTCTGGACAATAAACACAAATGAGGGACAGGAGCTGGCCTTTTAGAAAGTTCCATATCCACACTGTGAGTCAATGAAGCCGAAAAGAACCCTTTGCTGCTCTGTCAGAGTGAGCCACAAGGAGGGCATGTTCTCTGCAGACACAGCAGCTTGTAGACCTGTTAAGCATCTGTCTGCCCATCTTTCTTGATAGGAAAGGCTAGGATTTAATTTTATGTTCACTGTTCCCACAGTACAACTTTGAACATATGCCTCTGTTTGACTTAACTGAGAGGGACAACAAGAAACAGAAAGGCTTAAAAAGTCATGGGTGGTTTTGTGTATTTTTAAAAAGGGGGTGCTAACACTGCAGGCTTTGTTTTTTTTTTAAAAAAGGGGGTGCTAACACTGCAGGTTTTGTTTTTTTGAAAAGGGGGTGCTAACACTGCAGGTTAGACACTGTACTTACGATGCTCCAAGGCAGACCTGGAGACAGCCACTTCAGCACTTCTGTAGCAGCTGGGGTGCACCTCAGGGGTGGGGGGTCTGCATGCCCCGTGGGCACAAACCCCTAGAAGCAACAGCAAACAGGCCCCTGAACTACATCTATTCAAACTACAAGTCTGAAAACATTCTCCATAAATAAATCAAGGTCTACATCCTGGTACAGGTGAACATGTGGGAATATTTATGAAAATGTTTTTAAAAAGGAAAACCAAAGTCATGCTTTCTTACCTTTGAGCAATTTAAGGATTTTAATCTATGGTTCTAGATCCCAGAGGCTCAGATTTTGTGGAGATGTGTGGAAATGGAAGAAAGGAGTACTAATACTGAGAGACAGAAGTGTGTATGTGTGTAGACTTGGAAGGAGTTTGGTTTCCACATCTGACTTGTGCTGGGAAGCCAGCACAGAGATGTGCAGTTTGGGCAGCAGCATCTGCGACTGTATAAAGCTCACCTGGGGGTGGTGTTTGCTGCAGTCTCTCTTGGTCAGAAGGAATCTTTGAGATCCCATTAAGTGCAGAATACTTATCACCGAGTTGAATGGTCCCATAGTAAGGCTGAAGAATTGCATGCAAATGTATTCACCAGCTGCTTTAAAACAAACAGGAGGAAAGCCGGTCAAGATGAATCAGCTTACGTGGCAGTGTGGAGGAGGCTGGGATTTGCCAGCTGCCTGATGATTTCCTCTCATAAGATTCTGCTTTGATGGACACCAACAAAGTGAACCTTGCTGATCACGATCACTCACTTAACTCTCACAGGGGGCGAATTGGGACAGGATTAGAGAAGGTGTCAGAGGCCTCCTAAGTTAGTGACAGTCTTCTCTCCCCACACTGAAGGCTACTCCAGGAACCAACCTGGGCACCTCACACTGTCAAGCAGAAGAGGAGGAAGTGTTCACTCTGCTCCACAGAGCTGGCAGGCTAGAAAGCAAAAGTAATGAGCCCTGAGTGCCAAGAAGATCATGATCTCAGCACAAGGGGCGATGTGCTGTCAGAATTGTCCAGGGATAAAACATGAAGATTACTATGTAGACAAAAAACAAACAAAAAATGCTTAAATGATTTGTACCAAATATTGAGCAGTAATACAGTACCAGATTCCCAGAGAAGATGCAACAGTACTGTGAAACGTACATACACCCAGGGGGAGAGAAAGGGATGGGGGGTGGGGGGCGGGGGGGGCGAGGAGGGGAGGGAGGGGAGGAGAGCAGAGAGCGAGCAGAGACCGAACTTCCGGGCAGCCTCTCAGCATTGCCTCAAGGTTCTTCCCCATTGTCGTTCTCCTGTTTAGTTCTACAACCAAACCAATCTTTAGAAGCTCGTAGAAGTATGGAAGAAGGATAATGATGAAATAGAGACCAAAGCAAGGTAAAAAGCCAAATGTTTTTCAAAGGAAGAGACCAGTGGCTGGGTAGGTGGGTGGTGCTGCTGTGTGCGGGTACTTAACACTGCTCAAGTCCAGGACGGCGAGGGGGTGCTTATCCTCCAAAAAGGAGTGGAAGCTTACCCAGTGAGCCTGCCTGATCTGGTGCTGTAAAACCAGCAGGATTGAGGTGACAGCGATTAGCCCCCAACCCTCTGAGGAGGCTGACTAGAATCTGCTAAGAGCTCACTGTAGGAGCTGGTGACCTTGTGGCCAGAAGAAAGCAGCTTCTTTCAGAGAAAAACACCAGAATTAAAGTCTTAATAACAGTCTTCTGTTTACTTTTGCTGGAAGAGGACAAGAACCAGAGGCAGAGGGGAGTATAAAGCCCCACTGGGGAGGGTTCCGATGGGATCAGCAAGGGAGAAGACCAGGCAGAGCTGTGGGTGAAGACACTCTCAGCTTAGACATAAACAGAAGCATGTGAAGTCTTTACCAAGACCCAGCCACCAGAGGCTCTGGGATTCTAAATATCTCAGAGCCATAGTATGCTACCAAGGTGACCAAGACTCTGAGCTTCAATACCTGGGTATTCTGACTGAAAATGACTGAGGGTAGGTTTACCCTAGGTCTTTCTTGGAACCCAATTTTCACTTTATGAGACGTTTTAAAAATTGAATTCTTTATCAAAAAGCTCCAGTTATAATGTTATGCTAATTACTTGTGCACACAAGTAAAGTGAAAAGTGAGTTTATAGAGGAGTTGCCATCAGATGCCAGCTGGAACTGTACATCCAGCTAGGAACTTCATTAGTGTTTCACATGGGAGGCCATTCAGGCAAATGTGATTTCTGATGCTTCAGTTTTAGAGAGATAAATTACAAAGTAAATTACGATGATTTAAAGCAAATATATTGCCAAGTCGACTGAAGAGAAGTGCGGACAAAATCAGCACAAAGTATTTGGAAAACTCAAGCAATCTACAGAAAAACTGTGAAACTGGTGGATGTGCTTACTGAATGGTTAAGAAAGATCAGAATCAGCACACGCTGGTCCAAGGCTGAGAGAGAGAAGTCTGCACTCTGGGAACTTGACTCAACCTGAGCATTTTATATGAATCCATTTGCTTCACTTAATTTTAGCATATAGTTATAAATAATCTTTAATAAAGAGTGTGGAAAGAGATTTTACTAACTACAGCAGCACAGAGACAAGAACCAGATTCCGACATCAAATCTAGAAAGACGCTCTCCACCTAGTGGTGACTCTTTGTATCTACATGCTCCTAAAAAAAAAGTTATGTAGGTGTGTCCAAATAACTTCATGGATGGCTTGTTTTTCATGCTTGAACCCAGTAACTGAAAAGGAGGGGCTTTGGGGGAAAAGCAACACATAATTTGGTGCTTCGTCAGTTTTATTGGTGGGTGGTGCTGACACGAAGGCAAATGAGGCCCCTTCTCTGGTAGTTCTGCTCCTTTCTCAGGAGTGACAGCTTTCACTCCTCCATAGGACTTTTTCCTGTGGCTGTTCTTGTCCGACACTGGCCTGTACCTCAGAAAAATGCCCTGTTGACTATGGGAACCTCATTTTTCTTCTGAATTTCTCATGCTGTTTTCTTTTATGACATCCTTTACTCTTCTCACCTTCATATTACAAAAATAGCTTAAGCTGACAACCTTCCTAGTCACAACACACAGACAGAGAGATCTTTATATTTAATGGGTCTAAAGTCAGCCTTGACCACATACAGTCTTCACAGTCACTTTCCCAGGGCTGGAGGGCTATGGCAGGATGGCAGCCTGGGCCTGGTGTTCTCTATGGTGCAGAAACCACAGCTTTGTGAGTTCAGCATAATCCTTCATGTCTCTGGGACATTTCTGACAAGTAAATGTATGACTTTTCCCCAAAAGAAACAAAATCCTAACTAATTAAAAGGATATAAATACAACATCTTCCAACTGAACAACCAGAGCCACTTAAATGTCTGTGCTGGTGTCTTTAGAGTATGTAAAAAGGAAATGAAAACTAACTGCCAAACAGCACAACATGGTTCTGAAGGCTTGGGAAGAAACAGTAAGGTGAGGGGGAAATTTGGCTTAGAACCCCCCTTCTCCCACCAAAAGAAGTGAATCAACAGAGGGCCAAAGGAGAAAGATCATCATTCGGTGTTCCAGACTGAGTGTCACTCATTTAAGTCGGGGTTTGTTAAATATGTCACTCATTCTGCTTGTGGTACTAAGAGAGGCTGAGGGATGTCCTTCCTGCCCAGAAGGCCTCTCTCTCCCTCCCCCTCTCTCTCTCTCTCTCTCTCTTTTCTCTCTCTCAGAAGAACTCATGCTTGATAGGAGAGAAAACACAGACCAAGCAAGCAGCCAGGGGTTCTGGCAAAATGAAGACTAACTACACCATGTTGGTGGTACTGACAAAAGAATGCTCCCGTTAAGATTAGGGAAGGCTGCATGCTCACCATGCTGAGTAGGCAGGACCCTAAAGACAGAGCATGATTTTGGTAACTTGGAAAGGAGGCTGGGAAAGGAAGCTCGAAGCAGAGAGCCAGTGTGTGCCAAGGCGGTGAAGCACTGAGGCACACAGAAGGTGAAGAACACACAGTCTGGGTAAGGCAGAAAAGAGAAACAAGCTGTTCCTATAATCAGAGGCCCCAGCTCTCCTGGGAAGGATAAACAAATGATTTGATATATAGATATGTGTAGTCCAATGGCATAAAAGCAACTTGATCATGGGGTGGGCTAAACAGCATCTGAAAGGCGGCCAGTTGGATGTGACCCCTGTTCACTACCCCTCCACCTTTTCTGAGACAGGGTCTCACTGAGTAGCTCTGGCTGTCCTGGAGCTCACTCTGTAGAACAGGCTGGCCTTGAGCTCACAGAGATTCCACCTGCTTCTGCTTCCTGAGTGCTGGGATTAAACGTGTGCACCACCACACTAGGCGGCTCACTGCCTTTCCGAGTGGCTAATTCTAACATTGGACACTGAAAGTGTGTCCTAGAGGCAGTGGACACAGGAAGGACTTCCGCCAGTGTCTGTTGGTGTTACATCCACCGATGCCACAGCATGCAGCTGAGCAATGGGCCAGACTGAGGGACTGCTGTCCTCACCAGCTCTTGCTTTCTATTGAGCTAACAAACTGACAAAAATATGGCCCTTCCTCCAAAGTCCAAGAGATTCTGGGTTCCCTTGTCCAAACATATCTTCAGTCCGGCCACGACCAGGCTGTCAGAAGTTATACTAAGTCCCAACAAAACACTTGAAACAGCTTTCCAGCGTCCTTTGGACGTGGTAGGAGCACATACAAATAGCTCCAACTGAAGGACGTTCCAACCGAGAGCTGATGCCACAAGAGGCCATGGTGTCAGCCACAGGATGGGTAAGGGCAGAGTCGGAGGACTCACCACACTGCATGCAGCTTGTCTTTCACTCGGCTGTGATCTGTGCACTTTCATGGCAGGCCTGATGTACAGGGATGCACTTTGTGTTTTTGTTACAGTCTTCAATGACATCATCTCTAATGTCTTGACTGTATAAGGTACCTTAGGCTTCTGAGATGAGCTACCCCATTGTTAAGGAAGTATATGAGTTTACTGTTGAAAACAAGACTCTATGTGAGATATTTTCCTCTAGGTGAGAGATGTTTGCCTTTTGGGCTGTATGCTCATAACTTTGTTTTAAAACATGAAAGTAAAAACCCCTCTACAAACAATAAACTTGTTCAAAGTGGCAGAAGATCTTTTAAAGGGAGGAAATATTGAATGACCTTTTAAACCCCGTTGCCACACCGATCTATATACACAAGTGATACTAGCTTAAGGGTGAAACAAGCCACTGTTTTTATAAAGGAAGGGAAATTACGCTGGATTTTGAGATTCATGTGTTGGGGACTGGCCCATTGTTTCTACTTTGGTCAGGTCTATACCAGTCTAGTGTTACAAAAAGAGTCACAAGATTTTCTACACAATTTCTACATTACATTTTTACACAGATGCTGCCTGAAATTTCCCAATCTTTAATTCTTGGTGGTGTTGCCATGAACAAAGCCAAGCCAAAACAAGAATGTGTTTGGAAATTTTGGAAGAAAAGGCTGTATCCGGATCTCCTGGCTACTTGTCTATGCTGGGGCCAGGTCCTGCCATTTTAAAATTTTGCACCCTACTTAGGGCAATGTGACAGAATCCATATGCAGAACCCGAGATGCCACTAAAGTTGAAACTATTCAGTTTCTCCTTATTCCCCACCCCCAGCACCCCAAAACGGCTCCCAGGAAAATCAAGACGCTCTCACAGAGAGAAAGCACGGGGACTCACACCCCTTCATTTTCACCATTGGTTGTAAAATAAAATTGTAAAGTGGTCTTCTCCTTCATTGTTTCAAAAATCTCAAATTCTTTGAGGTGGAAGGCAGGCATTTCTACCCTCACAGGAGAACATTTCTGAGTAATTTTCTCACAGTGTTAAAGGTTGGGAAGACTAGTAGGTGCTCCGGTATGCATAAAAGGAGTTCAGAGAAAGCCCCTAAGTATGGCAAAAATCTAACACTTAGGATAGAGAAGCGACAGTGGAAATAAACACAAGTGAAAATGTTTCTTTGTTAAGGCACTGCCACCCTCATGCACCTTTGCGCATGAGCTGTTTGCTGCTGTCAGCAATGCGGTAAGCACTGACTCTTCCCCTAGGAGAATCGCTCTCACATTGGGGTGGAAGCCCTCAGCTGATATTCTGGGTCTTCTGGCAGCTAGGGCTAGGGAGGCTACCTGTGCTTGTCTCCGTGAGATGGGAACATACACCCACCTCCTCTGAACAGTATGGGTGAGTAGGCCTTCAGTCTACAGAAGGACAACAGCCATAAGAGGAGACCAGCTTTGCATGCTAGAAGCAGAAATGTCCCCAGATGTGTCGGCAGAATTGGATACTTGGTTGTATCTGCCTTAGTCTTGTGCATGGGTGTCATGGGAAACCCACTTCATACCATAGACTAAAATAGAGCTAGACAGATGTGCAGAAGAGCCAGTGTCCATGCCTCTTGTAACATTTTCTGTGTGTTCCACATTACACACCCAATTCCTGTTAACCCATGTTCTATTTGATTGACATGACATGTTTTCAGGGGATGTTGGCTAATGCTCCAAGCCAAGGCAGAGTGTCTCTTCCTAGAATAGCTAAGGAAAAATAGGTGTGAATAGTTTTGAATCTAAAAAATTTACCAAAGTCCTGATAGAGCAAGAAGCTACAGCCATGGGCAGAAAAGCTACAGCATGGGTGCCTCACCAACTGGTGTTTGAAATAAGTCTTCTTGCCAAAGGACTTTCACTGGCCCCTCAACCCCTTTTGTCTTTGTACTACAGAGTCCAGATTCTTAACTGACTGGACTTTATTATTTTCCTAAATTGTTACTTTTTGCTGATCTAGTGCTCCAGTTGGTTGGTTGCCATTTTATAGCTCCTGTTCTGACTGAATTCACTAACGATTCTAGTGGCAATCTGATAACAACATGAATTTTGGCCCGATTAGGTTATATTCTTTCTCTCCACAAGAACATGTTCATTGGAATAGACATCCTTGATCTTTCTGCCAATGAAAAGCAGAAAATGATGATGGGCAACTCAAACCCAGTGGAAAGAAGAACTTTCAAGAGCACTATTTTCCAAACTTCCACACTGTGGTGGTGTGCACACTAGAAATGTTTTATGACTAAAAATTAAGCGTTTCTGGGTTTCTCCATTTAATATTTTGGAAATTTTGGAAACTTTTCACTTTATATTTGAATATGTAAATCAAAGTTCTTCATCATTTTCTAGCCTTTATTCTCTCTCTCTTTGCCTTACACACATAGTAAAAAATAACTCAATCCCACTTTTAAAGAGAGAGTGACAGCAATGTTTTGCACGTACTCGTCTGTAAACACGAGTCAGTGCTGGGTCACACTTCGGATCCAGAGGTGTTCTCCATGGAGGCAGGGATCCAAGGCAAAGCCAGATAGAATTTATGGCACTGCAATTTGAAGGGACAGGCACACTTCCTGGGGCTTCAAGTCAGCACAATGTGTGTGCTTGGTGGCTTTGTGTTGCCTAGCAGGCTGGGGTCACCTTAATAAAGTGTTTTATGACAAAGTACTATATGCAGTTGAGATGTATGCAAGTGAGATGTTTTTAAAGTTCTCCCTTCATGCCTATTTATCTTGCAAACCCCACAGATTTTGGCTTCTAATTGTCAGTATTTGTTCTTTCTGCCTCTAATGTCTCCAGCCCACTCCATGTCACCCTATTGATCCATGTCTGTAAGCAGCTTTCTCACCAGGAAGATCCAGGACCCATCAAGAGGCAGAAATTTCATGGTGTCACCGGGAATTCCACTCCTTCATGTTGTTATAAGATTTTTCTTTTTCTTTATTTCCTTTTAAAGGCCCACTCTTCCCTCCTTTTTTGATGTTAACATGAACTAGATTCTCTTTTCAGGCAGCAAATAATTAGTTACTCAAAAACATAAAGTCAATAAATACTCCCAGATTAATGAATTACCAGCCGGGCCACCTTTAAAACCAATGGGAAGCCTCTCACAAGTAATGAATGGTTCCATTAAGTCAACCTAAAACAGAAAATGCCCCTGTGTGACCATCTGCTTGTCAGTCTGTAGCTTGGACTAGATACACACTTTGCCCAAGAGGTCAGGAGGCCCTTTTTCCATTCCCCGTTGCTGGACTCACAGAAGGAAGTGTCAAAGCAAGGCCCCTGGAAACGTTGTCTATCAAGGAGGGGTTACCATCCTCCCAGTTGAAGGCCTCAGGAGCACTTGATGCTCTGACACAAGAAAGTGCCTGGGGAGACCTACATCTGGCTGCCTCCTGCCTTTCCTGTAGAAAGCCATCCAGCCCTGCTGGGTGTTTTCTGGATGTTTTAAATGGTCATACTATGCTCTGAGTTTGGCTTCTCTTGACTAAGGCTGAGCCTAGAACATCTGCTATAGTGATATGCCATGAGTTTCTGACATAGAGAATTAGGCCTTGAAAGACACTTCTCATTGGATGCTCTCAATGTATTGAAGTGTATGCACTTAAGAGCCCCTTCTGCGTAATATGCACAAAGGCTGATCTTGAATCAGTAGCTACTTGTCAGAGCCTGAACAACCACGGTATTGTGTCAACCTGACAAAATACACGCCAACGCTGGTGCGCCACCTGTAAAATGAAGTAGCATTTGCCTCCAAGTGACAAATTCTATGCCAAAAAAACAACTGTACTTCTAATAAGTGGCACTCATTTTAATAGATCCTACAAAAATACAGTATTTTCAATGTCCCCATAAAACATAAACTTACAAATATTATCCTCAGAGCTCTGGTGACATCCACACGCATTCCTATTGTAAAATGTCCTAGAATATTTCAAACACTAGCATGTGAGACAAGCTTATTATATAAAAAGTGATGTAGATGTATGAGGGAATGTGTGGAACCAAACACGGAAAGTCGATCTCAAATTTCAAATTAATTCTGACCAAATTAATGATTATTATGAAAAGAAATATTTTAAAGGATTATAAAACAAATTTTGAATTTTCACAAAGGTAAACAGAATGTAAGAGTACACTAACTAGGCTTTTTTACTGTATAGCTTGCACTCATTTTTATGTACCTTGAGATTTTGTTTTGGAGAAAAAAAATTTGTCTATTTCTGTCCACAAAAAACAGGCATTAAGATTAACGATACAAGTAGACCACAGCTCTGAGAAATTATATCTGAAGTTTCATATACCAAAGTTTTGAAGTCACCCACCATAGCTTTCTAACAAGTCTTTCTCTATAATAAATGTTATCAATTCCTCAAATTCATTTAAAATGATTTAAAAGTAGCAAATTAAATAAAGCAGCACACAGATAAATTGCACATTTACAGGAAGGAATCACAGGGGCCACAGTTCATAGTCAACATAACCCCAAGGAAACAGAACATTAAAGCATTAGGCCTTCCCCGCTGCCTATCACTCACTCTCCTGTTGTGGCCTGTCTCTAAAGTCTGCTCCTGTCCTTTTAATTAGCTGAAGGCATTGAACAGATTTACCTTCTGACTTTTACTCAGGTCCCAGAGATGAATGGATAATTTATGAACTATTTCACTTTGCTATGGGAATTTAGCAAATGACTGTGGAACCAAGTATAAATACTTTATACTTTATGTACAGTTGCTTCCATAAGGCGTAATCATGTAATTTTTATTGAAAAAGATTCAATATAGTAAAGTCTTATTTTAAGATATATTTTCTTTCTCAATCCAAGATGTTTACGAAAATATCGTTTTTCTATATTCTTTTTTTGTATATATGCCAACATATACCTTGTGCTAGAAATACTTTATGGGGGGTACAACTCTTTATATACAACTTTTGAGGCAGTATTTCTGATGGAGAGCAGAATTTGTAAAGAGCTTGTGTGTGCTTCCGTGCTCCGAAATGATAGGAAATCCACTTTGATTAAAAAACAGAAACAGAAACAAAACCGCACCAATGCACAGCCAGAGGCTGCCGCGGAACCGATACAGAGCCGCGCAAATGCTGAGTTTATAGCTAACACTTTTCAGGGGGTCAAGGCTGACGTATAGTATTATACACCTGGCACTGATGTTTGCCATTGGTCCAGCAACTGGCAAAAACGTTTCTATGTATAAATTTATTTTTGAACATTAGCTCTGGCCTGACATATCTTCACTATTTATAAAAACATTTAGACAGTGAGCTCACGTTGAATAACTAGGTCTACTGTGTTCTGGAAGCTCTTCAGCAGTAAAACAGCTTTTTCGTGTTCCATATGCACAAAACTGTGTCCATTTGCCTGAAAACACACAAATGAAACAGATCAGTCAATGCCAACAGTTCACTTCCCCTGCACCATTATAATCATAGGATTTAAAGGAGTACGGCACAAGAAAGTTATGTTTTCAGATTCAGAGTGAAATGGCTTTGACAAGCATTTACCAAATACCCAGTATTTCCTTGCTTGTGTGTGATCATAATGTCCTACTGGGTAAGACCAGCCAGATGGACTTATGACACAGCAGTTCAGTTTTACAGTGTTGCTCTGGGTTTTGTTTGTGTTTTGCTGTGCTAGGGATAGAACACAGGTCCTGGTGCATGCTGGGTAAGTGCTCTGCAACAGAGCGACAGCCCAGTTTCCTATTTGTTTGTACAGGTTCTTAGTTGAGAGGGCTCTTAGTTTACAGCATTACTGACACAAACTCACCAGCATATTTTTAAAAACTATTTTTATTTAATTCACGTGTATATGTTTTTGTGAATGCTCACCATATGTATGTTTGATACTGTGGGGGCCAGAAGAGGGCATTGGATGTCCTGGAAATGGAATTGCAGGTGGTTGTGAGCAACTCGGCATGGGTGCTGGGAACCAAACTCAGGGCCCCTGCAGGAGCAGCAAGGCTCTCAACTACTGATATCTAATCATGCCAATGTGAGTGGACACTTACAGTACTATCTATTTTCTTATTTTGATCCACTGAAAAATTGTTGATTTATATACTTTTTAAATTAAAAAAAATCTCTATTAGTAAATTCCAGTGTTTCCATTATCTATGCATTGGTTCTTAGCCCAGTTCAAAGAATCCATGTCTTAGGAATAAAACCCAGTGACATTAGTCACAGAAAAAGCCTGCAGTCTTCTGGCTAAGGATCATCAGGTCAAGACATCAAACTTCTTTTAAAACATAATTAGCCTGTTGGAATTAAAATCCAGTTTTGCTACTGGTTGATATTTTTGTCACAAAATATACATTTTCCTCTGTAAAGAGTACTCATGGTCCTTGGTTTCTTTTTTCTTTTCTTTTTTTTTTTCCTTTCTTTTTGTGTGTGGTTTTTTTGAGATAAGGTTTCTCTGTTGTAAATCTGACTACCCTGGAACTCACTCTGTAGCTGGCCTCGAACTCTCAGAGATCCACCTGCCTCTGCCTCCCAAGTGCTGGGATTAAAGGTGTGTGTCACCACCACCCAGCTATTTCTATTCTTAATTTATGGAGAAGTAGGTTCACATGCCTCTGAAGGCTTATGACTAAATTAAGGCACAACATTATTGAAACTTGGAATAAGTCTCTGCCACCCAATAACTGATAGTTACATAGCTAATTCCTTGCAGGGTGAGATACACTGGATTGGAAAAAGAGTCAGTTAATTGGACTGCTTTGAAACGTATAGGCACTAGAACTGGTAACTTTCCAGTGTGCATATGTGTGTGTGTGTGTGTGTGCGTGTGTATGTATGCTAGCATGAATGTGCATGTATGTGTATGTGTAAATGCATGCATGTATGTGTATCTGTATGTGTATGTGCATGCATGTGTATGTGTAAATGCATGCATGTATGTGTATCTGTATGTGTATGTGCATGCATGTGTATATAAGTGTGTTTGTGTGTGTATACAAGCATGGGTGTGGACATGTGTGCATGTGTTTATATGTGTGTGTATGGTGTCTGTATGTGTATGCATGTGTGCATGTGGAGGCCAAAGGTTGATATCAGGTGTCTTCCCCAGTAGCTCTCCATTTTACTTTTTGAGACAAGGCTTTCATTGGAGCTGACACTCATCAGTTCAGCTAGATCAGCTGGTCAGCAAATCTTACAGATCCTCGTGTGTCTGCCTCCCCAGTGTTAAAGTTGCAGACACATTTACACAGCATATAAAATGCTGTGTCAGTTTTTACATGGGTGCTGGGGTTCCAAATTCAGGTTCTTGTGCTTGCACAACACACACTTTGCCTGTTAATCCAGCTCCTTAGCCTGACTTTTCCAGTTTTCAATGCACTCATACTTACCCGGGGGACACTTGTTCTTTTTTAAAAAAATGTTTTAATATTTTAATTAACGAGTCACTCAAAAGTTAAAATGTTTTTCATGGTCTTTATCTCTTCCAAAATCCAGACAGCGTTGCACCTTAACAACACCGCACACTTTTGTAACTTAGATGAAATTACTGCATGTATGATTTTATCCCTGGTTAGTTAAAATCAGACAGTAATGTGGTAAAGAAGGTTCAGGAATGCTGCATTTAAAATCATGGCACATCTATCAGTAGGGAGCACACTGAGGAACAGGAAGGCAATCTGTATACCCAGAGCTACAAATTTGCTTCCAATTAACACTAAATACTAAAAACATTAAATACTCCAGTTGTATATTTTTTATAGCACTCAGTTAATGGAAATGCTGGGTAGATGGAGATAGGGAGATAGTTAGAGACAAAGGAACATGGACCCGACTAGAGACTGCCCCTGGCAAACAGTGAGTTACCTCACAGTGGTGAACATTCTACTTGTTCTATGATCTATTTTTGTCTGTGTGTATGTGTGGATGCCTGTGGTCCATGGCACATGGAAGCCAGCTTTCTCTTTCTACCTTGTGAGTCCTGGGATCAAACACAGGTCATCAGGCTTGACAGTAAGTGCTTGCTGAGCCATCTCACTGGCTCTGAGCACTTTCTTGATGTGGGAACACTCTGAAAGGCCTGTTTCCACAGCAGATAGGGGCAGAGAAGAGTGGAGAACTAGGTTGGATGCTGGCAGAAGTCAGCTCTGTCTCAGAGAACTCCTTCCTCATCCTCAGGACAGAAGAGTTCAAAATAATTAAACCACTTCTGTAACCGCAGGCACCAGATACTAGCTTTCATCTTGGATAGTTCAAGAATCACTAAGTTTTGGTTTGGTTTTTTTTTTTTTTTTTTTTTTAAGATTGATTTATTTAATTTTATATGAGGGTTCTATCTGCATGTACACTTGCATACCAGAAGAGGGCGTCTGATCCCATTATAGATGGTTGCGAACCACAGTGTGTCTGGAAATTGAACTCAGGAGCTCTGAAAGAGCAGCCAGTGCTCCTAATTGAACTCAGGAGCTCTGAAAGAGCAGCCAGTGCTCCTAACCGCTGATTGAGTTTGTAATCTTTATGATGAGATATAAACTAGAAAACCTTGGACTACAAACAGCCGGGTTGAGGTTGCCTTGTATGCGCGCATCGGTGAGGCTATGAGAGGAAGGCTGTTCTAAAGGGGGTGTCAACCGCAGAACACAAATTCAATGATGTTTTGAAAAACAAATACCTAGGAAGCATTTATATGTACGACATTTGAATATGCACACAATATAAATGCAAATAATAAATGGGTTAATGTTAAACCAGGGAACATTTGAAATGTCACACTTGATTGCATATATATATTATATAAACATTATCAGATTCACATAAAATGTGTGCAATTTTGAGGAAATTGCAAGTTAATGAAAAATCAGAAACAAATGAGATGCTCACTAAGTCCCAGTGAAGTTAATAGGGAAACAATCTTGAAAGTGAAATTCAGAAAATGTTATGCTTTGAGGATATGTAATTAATGGGCTTCTATCAAGAGTTGATTTGAAAGTATGGAAGGCCATTCTTGCTGCTTCCAAAGATAGTCTGCCTAAATTAAACCCAATGTGACATCTCTTGTGTTGCAAAATGCTTTTAATTTCCCCTTGTCATGATTTAAACATGAGAATGCCAGGGGTAAAAGCAATGTTTGCAGTCCAATCACATTGAGAGAATATCTCATTAATTCACTGTAAAACACACACGTTTTCTCATTCCCCCATTTTCTTTTTTCCTGTGCTTGTCTTTGACTTCTCTTGGTAAAATCTTGTTAAATGTGTAAGTTAAGGGTATTTGTTTACAGAAACTTTCTAGAGTAAAGGAATTCTGCTGTATTCTTACTCAAAATTCTAAACATTAGTATTGGTGTTAAAGGTCTGCCCCACAAGGGCAGTGGAGTTTGTAACTTAGAGCGAGGACAGTGGACCCTCTTACCTATTAAACAGGAAGGCAGATTAGAGATTTAACATGTGATTTTGGTTAATTTAAATACATCATGAGGGGAAAAAAATTAAAGGGCCAGGGCACATATATTTTTATATATCAGGATCTTACCAATTTGAATGCCTACAACTCTTGGTATAAGGAAAGATTAAAAACCACAGCAAGCAAGCTCCAGCTGTAAGAGCAGCCCTTTATGAGATCAGCCCTGAAAGCTAGGAATCCTGGGACATGGTCAGTCACAGAGAATTACTGTGCTTCGTACTAACTTCCTAGAATTAATTTCCATTTCAGAATTGTCTTGCTTTTTTGTCTCTTCTTTTGTATTACTTTATTGTTTTCGTTTCCTTCCTTCTTTCCTTCCTTTCTTTCTGTTTTGAGACAGAGTGTGGCTTTGAATTCAGCTCTTCATTTCCCCGTCCCTACCCACTTAGTATTGGGATTACAGGAGTGATCCACGCGTGGCCCCATTTTAGAATTTTCCTTTGTAGAGTACTCTCATTAAACACTGGGCCACATTTAGTACTGAACACACGATGTAATCAATACCTGGGTGACTCCAGCTGAACACGCTGTATAATCAATACCTTGCTGACTCAGAGTGAATACACTATATAACCAATGCTGTGCTGGCACTGACTACATAAACTATAGAATCAATACTATGCTAACTCTGATAAATAATTAAATGATTTCTACCACAAATTTCAACTATAGACCTTCATTTCTGAAACTGTTCATGCAAAACATTGTTTTTTGTGAGAGAAGCTGACATTGTCGTGGCTTTTACTGCGATTAGAAGTTCACAGGATGAAACAAAAATGATGTCTCTTCTGAGTTAAGGATACACACAGTTTCGAAGACCATTATCTGTTCTGACTTTAAAGAGGCTTTCTTCCTATCACACATGCCAAATCTTTAATAAATAAATGTTTGAATGACAAGGCAGCTTCTCAAGATGATGCACTTTGTTCTTTTACATTTGCCATGACATTTGAAAATTGACTATTGATTTTGAGGGGATTCTTTGTGGCTGGGCTGGTTTTTGTTTCAGTGCTAACATCAGAGTCAGGTCTAGGGGTGGAGGTGAGCGGTCGAGTGCTGTGTAGCTTTTGTGTGCTCATGGGTTTCATTCCCAACAACAAATAATGACAGACTAGTGTCCACTGCATTTTTTTTTTATTTTTTGGTGATAAGATCTGTCACAAAGCCTTGGGCAGTACGGGCAAGGCAGTACCTCTGAGCTCTACCCTAGACCCAGTATCAAATACTTGACATTGAAGTCTCTGTCTTTCTGGACTTTCTGTTGTGTATCAAGGGAATGACTAGCTTGTAAAAAGCAGTAACTTAGGTGTATTTCCTATTATGCTATTTTTTTATGTTGTTAGGCCCAATGTTGTTTACATAATGAGTCCATATTCCAAATAAGGGAGTAAATCAGCACAGTCAGCCCTGCTCAATGGAAAGTGTTCAAGCAGATCATGCAATACATGCCAACATCAGGCACATCCAGTGCTGTGTGATTTAAATGACACCATGTAGATGCTTACTCAACATTATTTTCACATCAATTAAACTATGGAGCTGAGGCAGAACCCACTGAGCCTGACTGGTTTTCTATATAAGTAACTGTATTCTGTTAAACTCTGGCACATAAATCCATCCATGTGTGTTTTGAAAACAGCTTATTTACTTTCTAATCAAACTATCTTTAAAAAGAATGTTCTGTTCTCTAAAGCACTCTGTGAGTATACATGATAATGAAAGATGTGGCCAAAGCCACCTTAGGATCTCTGATATGGATGGTTTCAGTCACCAATTAGGATAAACTATACATAACTTATGTACAGTGCCCTGAGTTTAGTTCTTTAAGGGCACAGCTCTTCATCTGAACATTAAAAGTATTTCTCACTTTCTTATTTTTGTAGGTTTTTGGGGAGACTTTTTTTTAAAAATTCAGAAAGATGCACACTCCAACCCTTTCTTCATGACTCAGAGTAACAACAGTGAGGCTGCTAATCTGGGAGAAAACTGTGGGGTTTGGGCATTGCTTCCTCCTAAGAAACAGCTGCCAAGGTATGTTGCATAGAGGTGGTTACAGACTATATACCTGCTGGGAAACACAGAGCTTTGCAAAACTCTCAGCTTCTTGATGAGCTTTGTACATTGTGAAATCCTGAAACAGGAAGGGCTTAAAGTGGCTTTGTAACTTACTTGACCAAATAACTCATTTCCAAAGGTATTCTAAAAGAACCACCAGAGAGCTACTGGCTTATGCTGTCTTACGACTTCTATGTGCTGAGTGAGCCTTTAGAACACTGATTCTCCTGCTTGTAAAAGAAAAACTCTACTTCCTCCATCACGGGTAAGCTGTGACAGTTTGCTTCTGGCAATGTGTTTAGGCCTAGAGGCTGCCCTCTGGGTGATCTGGAATGTTGGGTAAGAGACTCCCAGTATTTAGTAAGTTCTCACTGATGTGGGTTCAATGTGGGGGCTTTGCTATATTGTCTGTGGGTCTCAGAAGCAGTTTGGTTTTTCTGGTTTACACTTTTGTTAATGACAGATGGAGGCTTCAGAATAAACAAGCTTTACTTAAGATGATTCTGTTAGCTAATCACACCCACTGGTCACTAAAGAGCCACAAAACCTCATTCTGACAAGGACAATCTGCCTCTTCAGTGGTTCTCAGTACCATGAATCTGTATAGCCAGATCTAGCCACCTACAGACATTTTGCAGGACTTCTGCAGACTCCATGGTTACTCTGCCACTCTGGGCTTCTATGCTACAAGTTACTATGTCCCACCTTGTGCACCACCATGCTTGAGTCCTTCAAGTCCATGGGGAATGGCTAAATGCCTTCAGGTTCTTTCTTCACATCTTTAACATAGGAGCCTGGAGTCTCTCGCTCTCTCTTCATTGTACCCCAAACCCACTCTGTGCGTAAGTTCCTACCCTGCTCCTGTCTCTTTCCCACAGGTGCTCTTCTTCCTACACTCCCTCTGCTCCTGCTCACTCTTCTTTCCTGTGTAAAGCTGTCACTAAGAAGATCCTTTTCTCTTCTTAACACATCTTGAGGTCCCCAAGATTTCCAGTCCCCCGTGTCATGCCCTTTACTGGCTCAGTGAGGTAAAAAGAAGAGGGCCAGCATCTGGGCCTTTATTTTTGCCCATGAGTGGCCATCATTTATTCCCCTTCCCAAGAAACAGCCTATTCCCAGTCACTCCATGTGCTTAACACTGCTATACTGCCTAAGCATGCACCACAGAACCAAGTTCTTAGTGTTTCGAGACACCTGCAAACACTTGTCTCTTTAGCTACAAGCTAAGCTGCACGAGGACATGTAGCTTCACTATCATTTAATAATGGTGTTACACTTTGAACACGGAGTACCCCCCAATGCTGGAGGGATATTGGGACGAGGACATGTAGCTTCACTATCAATCATTTAATAATGGTGTTACACTTTGAACACAGAGTACCCCCCAATGCTGGAGGGATGTTGGGACGAGGACATGTAGCTTCATTATCATTTAATAATGGTGTTACACTTTGAACATGGAGTACCCCCAATGCTGGAGGGATGTTGGGACGAGGACATGTAGCTTCACTATCATTTAATAATGGTGTTACACTTTGAACATGGAGTACCCCCCAATGCTGGAGGGATGTTGGGACGAGGACATGTAGCTTCACTATCAATCATTTAATAATGGTGTTACACTTTGAACACAGAGTACCCCCCAATGCTGGAGGGATGTTGGGATGAGGACATGTAGCTTCATTATCATTTAATAATGGTGTTACACTTTGAACCGGAGTACCCCCAAATGCTGGAGGGATGTTGGGAGTTTGGTTGGAAGCTGACAGAGAGTGATGAGGTCCCAAGGGCTCTGACGTAATCAGTGGTTATCTTCTGGACAGTGTAATAATATGGTGGCATTATTGGGAAGTAGAGAGGCTAACAGGTGGGGACTGGTTGGAAGAAGGAGGCAAATGTCAGAGGTGTGTGCTTTTGATGTCTTATTCCTGGCTCCTTCTCCCCATATCTCTCAGCTTCCTATTGGAGATGCATGGAGTCACCCTGCTCAACTGCGTGATCCCCACCATGATGCTTTTCTCAGAATGTGCCAGAAGCAAATAGAGCTAAGGAACCTTGGATGGGAGCTTCTGAAACCCAAATAAAACAAGTCCTTAATCTCTCAGGAGAAGCATCTAAGGCCAACCACTCATAAGACACTAATGGGGATGTAGGGCCAAGTGGTCAGTGGTGGTAGAGCAGGATAGTGAAGTGACAGCCCTAGTGCGGACTAAACTTTAACAGCAACATGAAACATTAAACATCATCTTAATTACACCTGCTAACAGCCCAAGTGTTCACTGGTAGATGTATGGCTGGCAGCTACTCTTTAAACTTCTATATGAATTTAGCCGCAAAAGATTAGCACAAGGGGGCTGGAGAAATGGCTCAGTTGTTCAGAGCATTTGTTACTCTTACAGAGGACCTGAGTTCAATTCCCACACAGTAACCATCTGTAACTCCAGTTCCAGGGGACCCAACGCTCTCTTCGGACTTCCACAGGCACCAGGCATACACATGACACACATACATACAAAATAAAATAAATAAACCAGAAATTTAGAAAAAAGGATAGAAATACATGGTTTATATTATTGTTACCTTAACTATCTTATTTTTGTCTCTTAGAAATGCAGTCTTGGATCAGGAGTTTGAGGCTAGCCTGATTTACATAGAGAGTTCCATGTTAGCCAAGAGCTACATAATGAGACCATGTCTTAAAAAAAAAAAAAAAAAAGAAAGGAAGGACTGAGAGAAAAGAAATACAGCCTTGAACCAGGAATGCATAATACTAATTGCAAACTCCACGGAATGATTATAAGGTTAAAAAAAAAAAACAACTGTGATCATCATCAATAGAGCAACACATTGTTAAGACTCACACTATGAAAAAGAACTAGGCTTGGTAACTGGTAAAGCAGAGACACTGTGGGGAACCCTCTGTAAGTTATGTGCCTTCTCTTCTGCCCAAGTTGGGTCTGTGTATCGAGGGTAGGAGAAGAGCAGAACTCAGGCTTTAGACTGTAGCTGTGAATTCCATTGCTCACTAGCAAATGTAATTTCCTCCAATCTACTCATCTTTTCAACAAAGCAACTTCAGTCAATGAATATCTCTGTGCTCAGCTACACTTAGAGTTGCAATGCATGTAATAAGTTTGGTTAAATTTCTTTCAAGTAAGAAGAACATTAGAAAGAAGAAAGAACAGTATATGTTAAAACAACAAAACTGCCTTTGGATAATGGTTACGGGTCAGCAAACACACAGGGTTCATTCTAATGTTTTCTTAAAAAAATTCCTCATGTAATTTCAGTTCTTTATCTTTCCTCCTGTAAATTATTCCAGATAAGGCTGCAAAGGGCTAGCCTTATTATAGTGTTACTTCTGTGCTCTTTTAAGTCATTTGGACACATTCATCCATTGTAGTGTATCTACGTAGGGAAAAAAAATGGTGAAACACAGAAAAATCAGGCATATGTGCTTATTGAGCACCATCCCTTTGGCCAGACATATTATTGTAATCCGAACTGCATACTCATCATTTCAGAGCAGTAGAAGGGAGTGGCTGGTAGAGTCATGCAGAGCAGAGAAGTGACTCAGTCCGTAAAGTGCCTGTAACATCAGCACAAGAACCTGAGTTTGGATCCCAGGCAACCACATAGAAGCCAGGGTGGTAGCACATGTCTGTTACACTAGGTCTGGTGAAGAAGGGTGAAGACACAAAGATTCGGGGGGCCCATTTGCCATCCAGTCTGGCCAGCTGCTGAGCTCAGGTTCAATGAGAGATTCCATCTCAAAAACTATGATGGAGAGTGGTATACAGAGATGCTTGGTGTTGCTCTTTGGCCTCCAAACGCAGCTGTATACACACGTATGTTACATACAGATACATAGGTTACATACACATATGCTACACACATACATCATACACTTCACACACATACATGTTACATACATACACACAGGTTACATACAAATATATTACACATGTATCAGACACATGCCACACACATACATGTTACACACATGCACATGTCACATACATATGTGTCACACAGATACATGTTACATACATGCATGTATGTGTTATGCACATTCACTCACACGCATAAAATAGAGTCATAGAAAAGGAGAGATAGAGCAGATCTGATAAATTCTGGCTTGGAAGGCCGGGAGTGGCATCTCTTTGCTTTCTTGTATCTCCTTTGTTTTTTGCTACCAAACCCAGTAACCTCATGCTCAGGATGGCTGTTTGTTACACTTCTCTTCCTTAGATTTCTCAGGATTTCATTGTCATCAATCCATTAAACTTTGTGAACATATTTGTCCAAATGACAAAGTACAATATTGATCTTGTGATTGACAACGTTATTAGGCCATTCCCCAGCATTCTCAAGGATTTAAATTGCTAAAACGATCAAGAATATAGCTTACTTTCTTACCTGTGACACTGAAACATCAAAGGAATAGTCTCATTTTCCCAGAGCATGTAATTGACCACTATGAGTGAGACTGAAGCCACAGCAATTTGTTTTATTAAGGTTGTGTGTTTTCCTTCTTTTCCTGACAATGGACGGTGAAAGCAAAATGTCCCATCCTTGACATCATTTGTGGAGAGGAGAGATCTGAGCCCTGCTCTTCTGAGGGATCTGAGCCCTGCTCTTGCTTTTACTCATTGCCTTACGATCCCTTCCCACTTCTTGAGTCTATTCTTCGCACTCGGCAGCCAGTGTGTAAATCTCGGGATTCGCAATGCTACACCCTCCTGCCCCACATGGAGCCTTGCCAGAAATTCACAGGCAAGAATATTTGCCCGCCCTATCAGGAGACAGGACTGTCTTATTTTCCACCCAAGGAGAAGGGCTTTCATTTTTGAATCTGAGCAGAAGACAAGTCCTTTCTCTAACTCTGGCATGGACAGAGAGGAGTCTACGACCTTTCTGAAGCTGTAGAATGTGGATCTACCCAGCCTTCCATTCTACTAGGTCAGAGATTTGAAATTAATTGGCTTCATTTTTTTCAAGTTCTGAGATTCCTTTAGTGGGGGGAGGGGAGCAAAAGAGCAAGCAAGAGAGGGAGGGAGGGAAAAGGGAAGAAGGGAGTGAGCGAGGGAAGGGACGAGATAGAAAGAGAGAGAGAGAAAGAGAGCACTTGCAAACCTGGTTGCACTGACTAAGTGTTAGGAAGTTGCACTGCAAAAATTATCTAATTGAATTTTTAGGCCTTGGGTATTAATATCAACTACAATACATTTTATATCTAGCAAATTTGAGCTCTTTCAATATGATGCAAACTGCTTAAAATCAACATACTGGCAAGGCCTTCAAAAACCAGGATCTTCCTAATCAAGTGATAAAGGAAAATTTCAACTATTTTATGTCTTTTTTGTTTCCCTGTCCTGATTCAAGGGCCTTCTGCTGAATAGTCTTCTGCCTGTGGAGCTGACTCCTCCATCCCAGTCTTCATGGTGACATTGCTACAGCTCAAAGCAGCCATGGTCTTTTCAGACATCTGTCACTTAGAAACCCAAGTAGCTGATGATGATCTCGCTAGTTAGTTTAAAACACCTGTGAGGATAAAGTGCTATAGCAATCTTGTTCTTGCTCCCTCCTCTCTTCCTCTCCATATTGGGCTACATCGCCTTCATTTTTCATTTTCCAGAAGTGTTTTGTATAGAGAAGGCAGAGGGCCTCTCAGAGCTGTTTGGAGAAGACCTCTGCAACTTTTATTGTTACAGAGGTGATAACAAACTTTCCTTCCCCACATGCCCTGCTTTCTCAAGGTACCTGAGCCAAGCACTGCAATTTCAGGTAATTCCATTATTTATATAATGGAAAATTTCTGCTAAATCACTTAATCTTGTGTACATCGCCACTCCTTTAAGGGTCTTTCACGTAGAACAGGAAATAAACATCTTTTACATGGGAGTTAAATTTGGGGAGAAGAAAAAAGAATCAAAGGATAAGGTTAAGCCAAGTGCATATTTAACTGTTCAATACAGTGGCTCTTTTCTGATTATATGTACAGCTTTAAGGTTTAGAAAGCCTTCCACTATCTGACATTTAAAAAGCTTAGCCTATATTCTGGACAGGAGAACAGACAGATACAATCAAGTGTTCTAGCTTTCAAATGGAAACAAGCTTTATTCTTGTGAAGTTAAATATAATCCACCTTTCTTCCTCAGATAAAGCCACAAGGTCCATCACGGGCAATTATGCTTACTTTTAGTTTATAACCTCATGGGTTCATGCACACAAATTCTTGTATCAACATGTAATTCCTTTTAATCCAACAGTAATGTGCAGGATGCTACTATGTTTTGGGACCTTGTCAGGTGCTCAGGTGCTTGTCAGGTTTTGGGTTTGGGGTTCAAGGCAGACACTGAGGTGGATTGTCCTTTTGAGTAAGAGATTTGCTACAAGAGCTATGAAGGCTATAGACAGACAGACAGCACCGTGGTAGGGCTCTGAGGAGAGTTTAGGGCTATATTGTAGAGGAAGTGTTCCCTCTTATACATTTCAGAAGGGAGAGTTTCTACAGCAAGTAGCTGAGGAGGAGTCCATAGAACATGCTGTAGTCAGGATGTCTCTGACTTCTGGTAGGCACCGGGCAGCTGAGGGAGTCTCTTAGCCTGGGGCCTGTATGCAAAATCAGCTATGGAGGCGGGGAGGGCAAGAATCTAGAATAACTTGCTTTGATTCTAGGAACAAAATTACTTTGGTTTCAGGAATTGTCATCATTCAAAAGGGAAGGGCTTTAAAAATAGTGTGGCTATGGCTGACACTTAGGACATAGGTTATGGCAGATGAGACTTAAGAGCCACAGTGACAAGGAACACGAGAAGAACTGACCGCCAGTGTTTAGTGCAAATACTCTAACCCGACGGCAAAATTTGCACTTGTTTTGACCTGACAGTGACATATCAGCTTTTTTCCATCTTACCTGAAGAATTTTATCCCCGGGCTGTAGTAGATTGGATGCTGGTCCATCAGGCTGAACCCTAGTAACAAAGATACCCTATAAGTCAGAAGTGACAGAGGTTAGGAGCTCATCACCAACAAGTAGGTGCACTTAAATATATTTCTATTCATTTAGAAAACAGTGAAAACAGCTTTTAAAAATCACATTTTTCACAAGTAAGCTTTACAAGGGTTATAGTATTTTAAGTAGAGCACTGTGCTGTAGAGTCAAGTCTAAGAAAAGCCACATGTAATATAAAGATGACTTTGTTGTTATAAAGTACAACTGTAGTTTGTATACCAACCTCACAGCCATGAGTAGAAATGTCTATTTGTATAAATTCTGAATTTTCTAGAACTTTTCTAGAACTACTGATGCAGGCTTGTAATCCCAGTACTCAGGAGGCAGGGGGAATGATGTGAATTTGAGGCAAGTAGGGCTACACAGTGAGTTCTAAGCCAGCCTGGGATACTGTGTGAGATCCTGTCTCAATAGTGAGCAACCAAACCAAACCAACCAGCTAAACAAATAAGCAAACAAAAAACCCAACAACAACAGATATGGCTTTGCCAAATATAATGTAAAATAGAAATTTTAGATAGAAAAGAGAAACAAGTTTGAAAAAGAGAAGTGGTTGTGGTGCAGTACTGACTTCTCTGATCACGGGAGCATCTGTGCTGTGATGACAAGCACAGACCCTGTAGTCATTTCCTCCTTGGCCTAGCAGCTTGCGAGTCATCCACCCAGAGGACTGAAACTGGTTGCAGTTAGCACCCTCTGGAAACCTCTCTATTTCCTACTGTGTGGTGACAGGCAGAATGACAGTATTGTGCCAAACAAACCACTGTGTCTCTGCCGCTGAGGTGAGTTTTGACTCTTATTTCATCAGTGGCTGCCACTCAGCTGATCCTGATTGTTGTGCAGCTCACCATGCAGTGACAGTTTAATAAGGTTTGCACGAATCCAAACTATAGGGCTAAATGACACAGCCACATCCACAAGACTGGAGATCTCACAGTGCAGACCTGGCTGCTTGGAGAACATGAAGGGAGCATCAATGGCCTGCTTAATTTCAGTGGTAGCATCATGACCTCAGGATTTGATCACCGTTCTGTGACTCTGCTCTGAAGCTGACTTTTATTGTTTTTTTTTCTAAAGCTTTGTTATTTATTTCCAGTCAATAAATTTCACAAACTGAGAGTTTTATTGCTATAGCTCCTTTCTCTCTATCCAGTCCTATTCCCAGCATATGGAGCAGTGAGGGTGCTTTGTGATGCCAGTCTTTGCTATTTGTGCACTGTTCCCCCAAAGACTGCCTCAGGGTCCAGTGACTCAACGCTCCACTGTATGTATCTACTTTGGGAAAGACTCCAACTAAATCTAAGCCAATCTGAGCCTCCAAGATGGTGGGATAGATTAGAGAGCAAAGCAGTGACAACGTGCCCTCTTTCAACAACTCACCTTCACGAGGCTTGGAAGAATATTTTGACATTGATGACAGAATGCTGGGGAATCATCAGATTTTTGTATTAAAAAATTAGATGAATAATATTCTTTCTGGTAAAAAAAAAAGTCCTAAGTTTTTGGAACAACAGGAAGCCATTTGGTTGGCACCTTAACAACTCACAGCTGATGCTGGAAGGATCTAGGCATGCTCAGATTCCGAAGTGTGACAGAGTAAAATGTGCTGCAAACTATCAAGCAATACGTTACAAAGTGCACTAACAACACCATGTGGAGTTACAGCCAGACCATCTCGCCCCAGGAAGCCCCCTCCCCTGCACATCTCTTTTGCATTTGAATTTTTCCTGCAGCTGTAACAAATCACTACAGATTTAGGGACTTAACCAAGTTTGTCATCTCACAGTGCTGGAGTTCCAACCCTGCTGTCAGGTGCCAAAGCAAAGGTTCTGTGGAGCTCATGTGGAGACTCACTTTCCCATTCTTTCTAGAACAGCTTCTAGTGATGTGCAGATTCTTGGCTGTTTCTTCAAAAACATCACAGACCATCTCTATGACCACTTTTCTGTTCCCATTTGTTCCCTCCCACCACAGCCAGGGGAGATTTTCCACCTCCAAGGACCCATCTAGATAATCTAGGGCAATCTCATCTCAAAGCTCTTATCCATCACATATGCAAAGTCTCCTTTACTATGTAACATACTATATTCATGGGTTCTGGAATTAGAGTGTGGCCACATTTGGAAAACCATATTTTCTGTCTGGCATACTATAGCCATAGCTAACACTGCTCTAGAGTTAGCCTTCTGTGTCTAGTATTTACAAACTGGCAAGTATACTTTTAGATGCATAATGTTTCTTCATTAGTGAAATGTATAAAAATGGCACATGAATGTCTTAAATGGGCAGATGTATATAGATTACCTGGGGCAGTAGACAACATTCCATAGATGATCAATAACTAATACCATAATTTTTGAAGGTCTTAAGGTTGAGCTACATTTGAACAACTTTTATCCAGCAAAACCCATGCTGAGAGTGCCCCTAGATTACCTGGACAGAAGTTATTCCTATCAGTGAGCATATTAAAGACCAACACTTGTCATCTTTACTTGAGTCCCACAGGTAAAGGGATTGGCTTCTCTTACATTGGAAAACAACACTGGGAAGTCCTTCTTGCCTCCTCTGTGTATATTACAATTCAGAATGCATCAACTATTTTAGAATATAGTGTTCCTTGCATTTCTCTAAGTATGAAAGTTCAGAGAGGGCCTCCAGAGGGAAAATGACTCATGAAAGTAACAAACAGAACTGGTTCTTATATTGCTGCAGGTTCTTTCTGGCAAGTGACCAGTAACTGGAGCCTCTGTGGGCTATTGTAGTGATTCAGATAGGGTCAGCTGGCTGCTCCATATGACATGACCTGCAGCCACATAGTTTGAATTATATGTTTGTGTGTGTATCTGCATATGGTGTATGCACATGAGTGCAAATGCTCTCAGAGGCCAGGAGCATCAGCTATTCCTAGATCTAGAGTTACAGGTGATTGTTAGCCACCTGATGTTGATGCTGAGAACTGAATTTGGGTCCTCTGCAAGAGCAGTATATGATGTTAATCACTAATCTATCTTTCCAGCCCCTCTATTTCTGTCTTGTAATAAAATTTGTTTATTTGTAAGTTATTTGACTCTTCAAGAAGCATCCACAATAAACAGGTTTATTATGAAAGCATTTTCACAAATACTTTTGCAAAATGATGAGCACAACTTCTCAGTGTTAAGAACTGACCTCTTCTCGTTATCTGTCTTCAGCTCCTCTGAATACAATCCAAGAACTCACCAAGTTAAGTCTGCAAGGCCAGCACTTCATATTCTAACTTTAGAGGAGGAAGGAACTTTATATGTTTTTTTAATGATGAAGATGAATGACTGTGACAGTTTCAGCTATTGTCAATGTAGACACAAAAATAGAACTAGCCTTAAGGGACCTGCAACCTCAATGCATGAAATACGTTTTTTTAAAAATTTATTTCCCAAAGTGTTACCTCTAGTCACTGCTTGGAAAATGTTTTCTAGGAAGGCCAAATTTCAAGTAAAAATTGTATATATTACAATTCAGAATGCATCAACTATTTTAGAATATAGTGTTCCATGCATTTCTCTAAGTATTAAAGTTCAGAGAGGGCCTCCAGAGGGAAAATGACTCATGAAAGTAACAAACAGAACTGGACAACTGATAGTGTTTCCAGGGATACTGTCTTCTCTCCAGAGAAGTGTTAATTTACTTATATTGCTGCTTCTAGAAGCAATGCTAGGTTACTCCACAACATAACCTCTGTAATTGTGAGAATGGACATGCTGAGGATAAAGACATCAGCCACATTGTGTGATGATGAACTTTCTTAATGTTTAATTGCTATGCGACAGATCTTTGGCTTTGAACAATCTGTTGCCTTAGTAACAGAAGAATTTATATGGAGCAAGAAAAGAGATTTGTTTCATGGCCATTCTAAATGAAGACGAGAGGAAGACAAGATGGAGGGAGTGAGAAAAAGAGGGAAAAGAAAGAAGGAAGGTCACCAGAAGCTGAATATAGTTCTGCCGTGCTATGTCTGAACCTCATTCCCCATAAAAGATTGTGATAATGGTTAGCAAGATGGTTCAGCAGGTAAAGGTGTCTCCCACCAAGTCCAACAACCTGAGTTTGACCCCTGGACTCATATGGTAGAAGGAGAGAACCAACCCCCCAAAATTGTTCTTTGACCTCCACATGTGTGTCATGGCACACACACACTTGTGCAGGGGGTGAGTGCGTGCACACACACACACACAACAAACAAATAAATGTAATAATAATAAAAGACTGTGATGATTAGTCTTTGGTATAACATTGACTGGATTGAGAATCATCTAGGCAGACCCCTCCCCACAACCTGTCTGTGAGGGTGCTTCCAGAGAGGTTTAACTGAGGTAGGAAGACTCTAAATGTGGGTAGCACCATTCCACAAGCAGGGATTGGTTCCAGACTGAATATAAAAAGAAGAAGGAAGCTATTAAAGTACCAGAATTCATCTCTCATTGTTTCCCTGACTGAAGATGCAATGTTTACGCAGAGCATAAACCTCATGTTTCCTCCTGCCATACTAGATGGGTCCCGCAAACTGTGAGCCAGAATCTGTCCTTCTTCCAGAAGCTGCCTTTATCAGATTGTGTCTCAGCAATGAGAGAAGCATCTATTATAAAGTTGATCAGAAGGAAGAATTACTTTAGAGACCTAGAAAACTTGTGGCAGAAAGCCAAATTGAACTTCTACAACCTACCACTGTCCTGTCCTAGAGGAAGAGACACACATGGTTTGGTCATTGGACTTGTCTCGTTCTATTCTCCTTTGTCATTCTAAACACTTTTTAGTGAAAAAGTAATAAAAATAAAGATTTTCTGACTTAAGAACACACCAAAATAAGCATTTTTTTTCAATTCTATTTTTCTCGGAGGCTGCTTTTAGAAATGGCTGACTGACTACTAGGATATTCTTTTCAGTTGTCCTTTGGGAAATTGGAATATAAGAGCCAAAATTGTGCGTGGTTTTGGCTGTTGTATGATTATGTTTCAATTTTAGCAATTGCTCCAAGAATTCCATTACTGTGTTACAGATAACCACCTGAGAGGCCCAAAGGGATGTTTTCAATGCTGTCTACTTCTTGGTGAAATTTTTGAGCTGAGAATAGTTTGCTTGTACTTCATTGTGTTATTTTCTTGAAGTCAATGGTAATCTCCTTACTCTCTAGCCCAGTTTCCCTGCTTTCTAGGGTAGGGAGCAGCTTCCACATGCGTTACCTTTTACGTCCTGCACAGCTGGTGTTTATTATGAGACTTGGACAGTGGTAGAAATTCGGACTGCTTAGCTTTGCATAGGCTACCAATTCTGTGTAAGCTTCTAATGGCTCCAGAAACTACTAAAAACAGGAGGTAGCTAGAGGTGACTGTGAATTCTTCTCTAAGCTCTCCCTAAAATAGTGGTGGCATGTAAGCTTCACCTACCACCCCTGCAGCTCTCTCAGGCACTGACACTGCACTATGCATCATTTCAAAATTATGAATCAGAAAGAGATCAATTTAGTTAAAATTTTTTCCACTTATGTTAAATTTTTGGTGGTGTTCAGAAAATAGTTCTTATAAGCTATAAAAAAATCAAGCCATGGTTCTTGTAGATTTGATATTGTTTTATTCAACAGCTTATGTATTGTTGTAGTAAAGTAAAAATATCTAGAGATATTTCTTAGAACTGACAGTGAAATCAAGAGGCCAAAATGTTTGGACATAATTGTCCCACAGACATCGCACTTGAGAATTCCTGGTGCTCGTGGGTGAAGAGGGTCTCAGAAAGAGCTGTACAATGCAATTTTCTCTTTTCTTTTTCACTTTTAGTCTCTACATTTCTGCATTATTGAATGTTTCTTGAGACAGGGTCTGCTATACCCACAGCTGGACTCAAACTTATGCAGCTGAGGATGACCTTGAACTTCTGACCCTCCCACCTCTGCTTCTCAAATGTTGGGATTTTGGGTGTGTACCACAACACCATGCAGTACTAAAGATGGAACGTGGGTCCTGCGTGCTAGGCAAGTGTTCTACCAACTGAATCGAATCTCCAGCTCCAGATCCTGTATTATATGAAATTTTATAGTGATAATATTTTCACTTTCTACATGTATAGTTTTTCTAAAAGGTGTAGGTCAAAGACAAAAGAGCTCTCTGGCTTGCACATCTGGGATTGAGAACTTGTTTGAAGGACTGTCATGTTAGGTACTTGTCCTGGCACTGATAAGCCAAGGGGTGCAGCTCACACCCAACAGAACCCACAGAAGCTTCAGGAAAAGTGTTTCTTGGGTCTTTTGATCCCATGGACTGCATTCAGTTATGATTAAGAGATGGACGTGGAACCCAACACTTGAGTAATTTATAACAATTTGTGTGTGTGTCTTTTCTGCTATACGGGAACCATTTCCCAAATGTGAAAGCTTGAGTGAGGAATGTCCCCCAGAGGCTCATATGCTTCAACACTGGTCTCTAGATAGTGGCTATGTTTGGGAAGGCTGTGAACCTTTAGGTGGCGCCTTGCTGGAGGAGTTGAATGGGGTGGGGCAGCTCTGAGATCTTACAGCCTGTCCTTACTTCTTGTTCACTCCGTTTCCTGACCTGGATGCAGTGTGACCAGTTGGCTTCTGGTGGCCTGCCCTCCATGATGGACTGCAGCCTCCTGGAACTGTTAGCCAAAAATAAAACATTCCTTCCTTAAGTGGCTTGATCAGGGTATTTTAGCAACAGGAAAGGTAACAAATATACTAGATCCAGGAAATAGATTTAACTAGCCATTCTCAGCCAACTAGAGGATGGTCTGTGGTGATGGGGTTAATTGAGATTCCAAGTAGGGGACATAATTCTCTATATTAGTCACTAAGAGTATGTACATACATGTGCATTACACTTTAAAGGTGATTGTATGTATATGGATAATCTGGTACTTTGTACTTATTGTTGCTTAGTTTAACTTTGGATTTATCTTTAAATTATATATACACAACGTACATATAATACATTTGAAATAAAAAATAACTGTTTCTGAGTGTATTTCTAGGACTTTGAAAATGGCAGGTTAAGTCGGGCGGTGGTGGCACATACCTTTAATCCCAACACTCAGGAGGCAGAGGCAGGCAGATCTCTGTGAGTTCAGAGAAACAGAGAAACCCTGTCTCAAAAAAAAAAAAAAAAAAAGGAAGAGAAAAAGGCGTGTTAAATGTGATGTGTCTAAGATCGTTTCTCTTTTCTTTCTCTCTCACATTTTGCATTTGTTTATTTAGTGTGTATAACTGTGAATGTGAACAGCCACAGCTTGTGTGGTGTATATGGGAGCCAGAGAACAACTTGTGGGAGTTGGTTCTCTCCTACCATGTGGGTTTTGGGGATTGGACGCAGCCCATCAGGCTCAGAGGCAAGCACCTTTGCCCACTGAGCCATCTTGATGGCCCCCCGGGGAACTTTTCGATGAGTTGGGGCAAAGCCACAAACAGTGAGAATGTATTTGGTGTTCACTTGGCTCATGTTTGGTTCTCACTGAAGTTCACACTTGACTTTAAGAAAATTCCCAAGATGTTCGCTTCAAAAGTATGTACAAAAGAACAGAGAGTTGGTTCAATTATTGACTATTTGTGCGTGGATTAGAGCTGTGATTTGAATAACACCTTCTTAAGGTTATTCTTTGAATAACCTTCTTAAGAAATAAGATGTAATAATTAGAGGGGCTTAAAAGCAGTTTCACATGAGTCTCACCGGTGATGTAGACAGGTCAGAGTCCATATAAGGTCTGAAGTGCTGGGAACACTCAGACACTGTGGCTGACAGCTTAAGGCAGGGAGTCTGTGGACAGAAGCATGTTGGGCTCTCAGGTACTCAAGGGTACTCAGTTTGACAGGTAGAAGGATCCCACTGATAGTACCTGTAGGGATCCATCCTGACTCCGTTTCCTGTACCAGTTGCCTCCGCTGCTGGTGCCGCTGAAGCTCCTATGTAGAAAACCACCCTTGGCCTGAAATATTCCTTTTGGGAAGGTGTGTGGAAGTTGTATCCTTCTTTCTTGGGAGGCCTGTCACCTAGACAACTGACAGCAGGGGCTGATGGCTCTGGGGCATTTCTCAGAGCAGCCTGTGGGACCAGAAGCCACTAGTCCTTTCCTTCCCTGCCCTCCCTGCTTCCTTAGTTCTGATAGACAACACTCAAGAGTGACTCTAAGATCCCCATTTCTGAGTGAGACAAACACAGGCTTCGAGGCCTCAGTGTGGTTTCCTGCATTATAGTGAACCATAGACTGCCTTTTGTTCCCAGCGACTCTTTGGAATTTAGGATCAGGAGATAAAATGCTGGATCCCTCAGCACAGAACTTCAGGGCAGAATGAGGGAAAACAGCATATGACTATGTTATGTGTATCTCATTGTTATTTGGATACAATGTTAATGTTGTTGTAGGTAGAGACCTGACCACTATTACTTTTTATCCATTCATTATGTTCTAGTTATTTTTTTAATATGACTTCATAATTTCTCCACAATTTGACACTGGTGAACATCTTTTTAAGTAGGAAGCCAGAGAATTGTGAGTTCCCCACACTTGACTATGTAAACGGGGCAGAGGAGTCTGCACACCTATGGCACTAGGGCTCTCAGCAATTCCCTTCTGCGAGGCAGCATCAGTTCACAGAACTGTATATGACATGGTTTGTGAGGGACTTGAAAGTGCATTCATGTTTTGATTGTAAATATCTGACATTTTTTAATGAATAGAAACAGACCTGAAAATAAAGTCTGCAAACCCTTTCCCACTCCATTTTTAGGCTGATTTTGTTCCATGCTAGCTAGCTAATGTGGTGCAGCAGAGAGCGTTAATAATAAGTGTCATTGCTAGTATACCTGGGCTTTGATTTAATAGGAATTTTTTTTTTGATGATGGTGGGGTTTGAGACACGGTCTTGCTATGAAGCACAGGATGGCCTCAAACTTAATATGTACTCCAAGCTGCCTGGACTTGAGCTTGTGACGATCCTTCTGCTTCAGCTTCCTGAGTGCTGCAGTTACAGTGTGCACCACTACACCCAGCTGAAATGCTATTTAGAGAATTTACATATTTAAAAAATTATTTGTTATGAGTGTTTTATCTGAGTATATGCATGTGTACACCTTGCATGCAGTAGCTGTGGAGGCCATAGGAGGGCACTGGATATATACAGGTGGCTGTGAGTCACCACATGGATGTGGGGAACTGAACTTGGTCCTATGCCAAAGCAGCCAGTGCTCTCTTAATTGCCAAGCCATCTCTCCAGCCCCAACATACTATCTTTTAGCCACCTTTATTCTTTTTATCTGCATGCCTTGTTATGTTTTCCAAGAACTGAGCCTACACTGAGTGATGTTAGTTGCTTTCCTAAGTCAGAATTCACATCTTTCTGTTCAAGTCTAGATGCTGACATTTTCTAATGGGCTAACAGGGAACACTTGTTCTTTAGTAAAGCTTCACAGGAAGGGGTCATGCTCAGAGAAATCCTACTGCTTATAAAGATCAACTTTTTGCTTAGAGTGTCAGTGTTTCCCCCCCCAGTATCGAGAGATTGAAGGAAATGGGCAATAATTCACTTTTTATTAAAAAAGAAAAACCTCTTGTCTCACCTTTCCTGTCCTGAAATAACCCTCAAGTTGCAATGGCTAAAACACAACTGGAGTAATCAGTGTGTAGTAAAATAACTTATGCTTAAAACTCTTAAAATGCCCAAATTTATATATGAAATAGTCTGTTTCAATCTCCTTCTAATAAATGCTGTCCAAAGTTGAGTTAATAAGCACCGAGAAATCTATCCCCAATCTTGAGTGTTCTTTCAACTTAAATGATAGTGTCTCCAAACTGTATTTTGTAATCGTTTCATCTTGAAGTAGAAGTAAAAATGGGGCAGATATGTAAATTATATTACAAAATGAATTTATGAATACAGACAATAAATCATATTCATCCAGTAGTTGTACGAAGGGAAGAGAGGAGTGTGCTCCATGTGGGTTGATATTTGTGTAAATATAAATCATAGGTGATAAAAAGTTCCAGACAAATATATTTGCTGCTCATGTTTTTCATATAATGAAGAGACAAAAAATAGACATGGACTGTGTTTTTCATAAGGACAAGAAAAATGAGAAAATAATTCTTAGGCACTTTGATTTGGTCTTGCCATGAATGTCTCTGGTATTGATGTCCTGGGACAAAGGTGTCCAACAAATGCCTGCTTCTGTATCTAACTGTCTTTCTCTTCTTAATATTGACCTTGCAGAAACCTTAACTTGACATAATACTCATATCTGCAAAGAAGAAAAGGCCTTATTGCTTCCAGGAGTGGAAGGCAGGGTGAGAAGGGATTGAGTCCTGCTGCAGCTTGTCTGGACATCTAAAGGCATTGATTTGAAAATAATTTTATGATAGCCCTGAGCCTCTATGACATTTAAAGTTCATTGGTGACTGTTTTACATTTTCCGTGTTCCAACTTTCTTCCCAGGGCTTGGGATTTTGCCTGTACTTTAGGCAAATAAAAAACCAGACAAACATGGATTAATTTCTTCCATCATTTCTGTGGTGACATTCAGTTTCCCCCAATGGCTGAGGTCCATGGTGTTGGACTAGCTTTGACATTTGATGAACATGGAGAATAAGTGGCTCCCCAGGGCTGTTTTTTGTTGTAAGCCCCATGTGGGCAGGCTGGGTCCATAGCAAGCTTTCCTGTGAGCCTGTGACCAGATCATGCTCATGGTCATTTAGTGCCAAAAACTCTAAATTCTAGGCAGTTAGTCCTCTCCTCAAATGGAGCTGGATGATGAGCTTTGAATGTTTCATTAGGAGTTCTTGGGTTGGTTTTTGAGATATTGCCAAGCCTGGCATCACTCACCTGTTACTCTGGTTTTCTCTTCCTAACTGCCTCCTGTGGAACTCACAGTGGGAAATTCCTTGGATTTTGCTACCACGAATTAGTGTGAATGTTTTAATACAAAGCATAAAACAAAGCATAGTGAGTTGCTCCATTGACAGAATCGCCACTCCAACAATACCTCAGCCTACAAGTTACATACTTGATTAGCAATCCTCCTGATTACTGCAGGCTCCTGATTACTGAGGCTCAATGGAGGAGGTGTGCTGACTTCCACGGGTGTGCTGAAGCGAATATGAGGGTTTTGACTAATTAGGGGGCTCTATAATACTCTCAGGATTAGGGAATTGTATGAGTCTCAACACCACAGGGTGTGAGCTTGTCATGTGCACTGCTGCTAAGTGCAGCAGATGGAGGTGTGTGGTAGAGCTTATTAAAAGAAAAAGATTTGGAGTCAGATCAATTTGGTTTCAGGTTTTGTTTGTCACAGACTAGCTGAATGACCTTGGTCATGTTAATGAACCACTCTGGGACTCAGTAACATGACAATACTTCCCAACTAATAGCTGTTGCTAAGACAACCATTCAAGGTCACACATTCAATAAGCTGCATACAGAGCCTGGCACATGATAATTAATAAATGCTATTCTTTTTTTTAATCGTCTTATCATTAGATTTACTGGGTTGGAATATTTCCTGTACGTAGCATCTTGCTACTGTGACAGCAGTGTTTCTCTCCGGTAAGCTGTCACAGCCTCTATCCCCTTTACTGGGAGGGCAGAGATGGCCATCATAAAGGGCTTTTTACGCCCGGTGTTCCACCACTTTCTCTTTAAACTGAGCAAAAGCAGTGTTGCTTTGTGATGAACTTGTTCAAAATCATGAACTTTGAAATGGCAAGCGAGTTGGTGTTTTCATATATTAAACACTGTTCTGACAAAGTCAGTTGCAGAACTGATCACACCAAGAGACCACATTTGATCAGGACCACCTTGGGTCTTAGAGGGAGTTAACTTTGCTTCAGATGTTGCTCTAAATACCTCAGTCCTGTATAAAATGGCCTGTCTTGTAAGACTTAATCACAAATCCATCTAAAGCCTCAGATGATCTACTGCAGGAATCTCACACAACGCAGAACTTAGATAGCAACTTTTGTGCTGTCAGCAATGTAGATGCCTTTTGCCCAATCTGTACTCCCTCCCTCTATTCAGGGACTACTACATGCTCTCTGTTTGTCAGCAGCGTGGATGTTCTTTCATACCCATCAGTCTTTGGAATTGGCTGCAATAGATCAGCAATACTGAATGGGGTAAAATAAATTTAGTGATAACTGTAGCATAGAAACTCCTCAGTGCCTTCAAGACAACAGATGGCCAGGAATTTTCAGCAGCCAAGAGTTAAAGCTCCATGGACAGCAAGCTTAGTAGCACAGCATGTGTCCAGGAACATAACTAATGCATGATTTGTTCACTGGATGGGAGCGTGAGTTACCCTGCAGACTAGAGACCCTGTGACAATGACTGCTTTAGACTCAGGCAGTATCTGTTGAATTTAAATTGCTATTTAATTTGAGAGCTTTCACCTCCAGTTTCTTCTTCAACATTGTAGAAAAGGGTATGTTAGTGTATTTTCATATACTTATTGCTAGTTTTGGGGGCAGGTATAAGTGTGTGTGAGTGTGTGCATGCAGTATTTGCAGAATGTGTTGTATGCGTGCAGTGTGTGCGTATGCACATTTATGTGTGTGGATGTGAACATGGAGGCTAGACTACAATGTCAGATGTCATTCATTCCTTAGGTAGTCCAGCGTCTTTTTGAGATGGGCTCATCTGGAGCCCTGGAGCCTCCAAATAAGCTAGAGTAGCTGGCAATCATGATCTGGGGATATGTCTGCCTTCCTCTCCCCAGTGCTGGGATTTCAAATGTGTGCCACTAAACCCAGCTTTGAAAATGTCCATTCTGGGGACTGAATTTAGGTCCTTGTGCTTTCCTTGAAAGCACATTATCCATCTCCTCTTTCCAAGCCCTGGGCTTTATTCTAAATCATATGCAACCTAATCTTTATCAGCATGGAACATGAGGTTGAGGAAATGAAATGGTTACGCAGACATGAAACTCTCTCCCAGTGAACAGACTAAATTCTTGTGAAAATTGTCAGAGCCAACATCTTTAGATCATTTGAACATTGTTAATCACTAATCCATCATAAATCTGGATTGCCAAGGAAAGTATTACTAACTTGAACAATGTTCTGTAGATTTGAAATTCTGGTTGCCTTCATCAGTTCTGCAATAACAGACATACGTGATTTAGACTGCAGAGTGGTTTGGCGTGTAATCAGGCAGAGAAAAGCACTTTCAAGGAAGAATCCCTCAACAGCTGCATTATAGGATTCAAACTCTCTTTCTGCTACATTTAATCCGAAGAGTGCCTTGTAAGATCACAGACACAGTTGAGTCTTAGTACAGTCACCCAAACAAAAATTAAATTAATGCTTATAAGGTGCTCATAGCCATCACAGTGGAAGGAAATGATGCTGAAGCCCAAGTGAGGTCTCTGCACTCGGAAACAGCAGAGATGAAACACTGTTCCAGTACACTACTTAGTAATGTGTTTACTCTTAGTTTAAAAGCATTCACTGTTTTTTACCTTTTAAAAGTAGAGTGAAAATTTTCTATGCTGAGAGAAAGGAGAGGAGCACATCTCTCAAATGGCAGCTATCCAAAAGATGATCAACAGCTAACTTTTCATTGAAATAATTTGGGGAAGGAATATGAGAGCAATGTCCAAAATAGCCATCAGCCACACAGCTGCTGTCATCTGGATTTTGACAAATGTGCCAGAAATGCCCGCTGGAGGAAAGGTAGCTTCTGAAATACATGGTGCTGAGTTAACCGGGCATCACACACAGAGCATGAAATTATGTCCGTTATCTCTCACTGTACAAAGAAGCAATTCCAAAAGGACCAAAGTTCTTGACGTAAGAACCCAAACTTTGAAATGGACAGTGGACACTCTTCCGATGGACGCAGGACTTCAGCACAGAGGACAGAACTGAGAGGTGACAGGTGATGTCACTTAATAAAAAGCTTCTGTGCAGGAGAGGAAGCAACAAGAAGAGAGGCATCCTAAAGAACAGAGACCTCTGACAGAGGTTCAATACCCAGATATACAAAGAGCTGAAAGTGAACACTCCCTCGTCAAGTAATCTGCTAGGGAAGTCAGTATAGAGATGCCTTAAAAGGAACCAATCAAACAAAAAAACCAAACAGAGCTACCTCATGACCCCGCTGTACCACACCTGGAAACTACACCTGAAGGACTATTAGCACAGCAGAGATGCTTGCATTCCCTGTGGCACTATTCAGAGTCACATAATGGAATCACACACACATTACATCATCTCATTAAAGAAATAAACCAGAGTCAGAAAGACACACACGCACATGGTCTTTCATACATGTAATCTCAAGTTATATATTTTTCATATAAATACGCATATGATATGCAAGTAGAAAGGCAGCATTTAAGAAGAGCAAGGGTACCAACAGGATGGGAAGAGGAGTCAGGAAAGTCATATGGAAATTCATCACTTCATACAGGGAGAAAACATCAATTAAGAATTAAAAAGAGAGGATCAAGATGAATGAGACCTGACCGCATGGAGATGAAATATTGTATTACACATGTTTCTGACAATTTGAACTTTTATTGATAATTTATCCAATTAAATAAGTAGTTGCCTCAACTAGACCACCAACTACTTTAACTTTATAAGTCAGCATTATTTCAGAATGTAAATACAGGTAGACCAGTGTCTCCAATGGTGTCCTCCTGTCTCATGTCCAGTCATTATGAAGTAGCTGCTGCAGCTTGCTGGCCAAAAGTATTTCTACTGTGGTGACTGGAAACTGTCATAGATCTCCTTCCTGATGTACATCACCACGTAAAAACTTCTACTCCAACTTTTTCTGTCTTTCTATAGAATGGAAGAAGGGCAGGAAAAAATGTGGGAAGTATGATGGCTAAGAAGGAAAATAGGGGATGGAGGTCCTGCTTCAAGATTTCGAAATCCCAGATAAGAGTGGCCTCCCCTCCCCTCCCCCTGCGTTCTTAGGTGTGTAGTCACATTTGTGTATGTATTTCTGTTAGGCTCAAGGTTGACTTTGGGTGTCTTCCTTGATCACCTCACTTTGTATATTGAATCAGAGTTTCACCTTTGAAAGAGTTTTCAGATTCAGCTCTAGCTAGCAACTTGTCTAGGTTCCTTGTCTCTGCTTTCTGCATTGGGGATTACAGGCTGGCTGCCATGCCTCCTGGCTTTCACATGAGTGCTGGTGAGAATCTGAACTCTGGACTACAGGCTTGCAAGGCTAGTAGTCTAGCTACTGGGTCACATCCCCAGTCTTTCAGAAATTGATCTGTGAGATACTTTTGTAATAGCAGTAAATTGAAAAGGTCTAGCTTGATGTCACTTAAGGCAATGTATTTTGATGAGAACAAAGGTAATCTTTCCAATTGTCAGGGAATTTATCCACATTGATTTCAATATGGGATTGTCAAGCACTAATGGTAGTAGGGCAGGCTACATAGCTAAGGGTAGAAGGAGATCTGGCTTGCTAGATGTCCATGGCCCAGATGGAGCTAGGAGGCTACATATTTATCCAGAGAGTTGAAGGCCTGGTTTCTTTTGCTAATGCTAACTTCAATTTCCTTGTAAAATTTGTTTTCTGCGATCTTTTCATTTCCAAAGTTCTTTTAATGAAACTCTTTGCTAGTCTGGTGGATCAAGATCAGCTGCTAGTCTGGCGGATCAAGATCAGCTGCCGGTCTGGCGGATCAAGATCAGCTGCCGGTCTGGCGGATCAAGATCAGCTGCCGGTCTGGCGGATCAAGATCAGCTGCCGGTCTGGCGGATCAAGATCAGCTGCCGGTCTGGCGGATCAAGATCAGCTGCTGGTCTGGCGGATCAAGACCAGCTGCTGGCCCCAAGACCCAGTGAAAGTGAGATCACTTTTGTTACTTTAAGAAAACATTTTTTTTAAATAACGAATGAACAATTTACAAATAAATGTTTGGAAAATTTTTCTTATAAATTGCTTACATAGATTCTTTACCACATACAAGTGTAAAGTCAAAACAAATAGGCAAAAAACAAAACAAAGCAAAACAAAACAAAAAAACCCTCCATGGAAAGTAGTCATGGCAGAATCCAAACCCCTGTCTTTTCAGTAGGGAGATTAAATGCTTGCTCTCCAGCTTCAGCAAGCACTATGCTGGTTCGTCTCGCCCTGTGCAGACACGTTTCTGTTTCTGGCTGTCTTTGTGGTTATCAGCCCAACAAACACAGCTTTCTCTCACCATTATGTCACAGTGGAAGATATTTTGAAACTAAAATTGTCAATAAGGAATTTACTTCTTACCTTGTCGGAAGGTTTGAAAGGGTTTCCTTGCCCACTAATTCCACCGCTGATACTAAATCCAAGCCCAGGATTCTTTTCTATTCTCACACAGAACTAAGAAAAAAGATACAATAAGTCACCAAGTGTCCATTACAACTAAATATTTCCAAACAAGGTTTACATTTCGCTCATAGTTTTTAGTGAGCCCATGTTGATCTGGTGTAAATGATGTAAACTCTACTGAAATGGTAATGCCTCTCTATTTCCTCCATGTGTCTGAAGCAAGCGTTAGAAGTCTGGGCCTTATGAGCACACTGGAGGTGATGCGGTAGCTGTCACTCTATACACATGTCCAGGCTACTTAGGAAAGACTGTACACAAGTGAGAGGAAGCAGAGATGACAAATATGGTCTGTGAGGACACCTTTGGAAGGCATGTTAGTGTTTAGGGGTGGTAGTTTGAGAACGGAGCCACAGATAGGAGGTTAAAATGGAAGTGAAATGATGTGGGAAAAGGGGACTGAATTTTGTAGTAGCTGCTGAGGCAGAAGATGGAAAAATAGAAGGAAACTAAACTGTCATGAGGGGCTTGGAGAGTGTGGTCCATAAGACAGAGACTGGGCAGGAACAATGCCTCAAGGCTGTGGAGAATTTGGCTTTGTGTCCTGTGCTGTTACTCCCTCAGGCATGAGTAGGCATGTCCTAGTAGGAGATGGATCATCTACTGTGGGCTGAGGCTGTAGTAAAGTGGAAGGAAATATTTACATTAATGTAGACTGCAGAGAGAGTGTCTGCAGAGAGGAAGCCAGAAGGATGACCTGAGGGAACCTCAACAGAGGAGGAGACCTGGGTGGTCCTGAGTGGAGGACAAGTTGGGGCTGAGGGAAAACTCTGGGACAGGGTGACCCCAGATGACAAAAGCCTTGGGACTAAGAAGTAACATTCTGTCATTAAATGAAGAGATTCACAAATGTTAGGTACAGAGCAAGCACTGGAAGCAGGAGAGCCCAGTGATGCCAGAGGGCCGCAAGAAGTGATTGACAGGTCAAGAAAATAATGACAAGGAGCACACCAGCATGTGGTTTGTATTTAAATTAACACACAGAAGAAAAGTTCTTAAAGATGATTGAAGGATTGGCTGATTAAGCAACTTTATGCCTCTGGCTGGCACTCATCCAGCCTCTTAACCTGTTAAATGGCAATGTCCAAAGCACTCTCTAGCTTCCTATTTCAAACACCCCTCTAGTCTCCTCTCCTCTGAGATGGTTCAAGGAAAAGGTGAATCACACTTCATACTTAGTTAACATGCACTTGAGTTACCAGATCTCAGAACTAAGCCTACTTCGTGGGTCATCCTTAGTGCACTGCTCTCAGTCCTAAAATGATGTATCTTGTGGTTCATTTGCAACACAAGGGCAAAATCCACTAATGTGACTTTTATTTCCAACTTACCAGTGAATAATTTCTAAATTATGAGTAAGTGCAATCGCCAAGAGTACTTTTTTATGTTTTCACTTTAAAGATATTTAATTACAACTATTTCAACTATTCTAGATTTGTTAAAATAGTTTTCACAGGGTAGCAGAAAAAAGCTTATAATAGTTTATAATTTCCATGGCTCACAGCTATGGGTATGAATATAAAACAGTTCCATGTAGCTGGAGGGAATATTTTAGCTTGACTCAATGTAACACCTTGCCTCTTTGCTATTATTTATTAATTAGAAAATGACAAGAAAATATCCCATGTGCTTAAAATCTCTCTTTTGTTTGCATGCATTTTCAAATGCATTAAACAAATTAAGTCAGTCTCAAAAAGACTAATAGCACATTTTCTCTCATTTGTGGATCCCAGATTTTATATAGACACAGAAAGCCATGTATATACATATGAAACAAAGGTAGAAGCAGAACCATGCTGGGGAAGAAAAAGGTCATGGGAAGGGGAGAAAAGAGGGGAAGAGAAGCTATGAAGAGGGAAACACTCCAAGTGCATTATCTTATACAAAAATGTCCTTGTGAAACCTCAGTACAATGAAGTACACGGACAGACACACACAGACTTGCATACATACATATGTACTCACATATGCACACTCACACACACTCATACTTACCCATGCACATGCACACACGTGCACACGCATATGTGCACGCTCACACCCGGACACACATATGGAGGCACACAGACATGCATACTTACACATACACACTCATGTGTGCACACTTACACAATATTACATGTATACTCACATATGCACACACACATGGACACACACAAACGTGCACACTCATGCATGTACACATGGGCACACACACACAGTATCTGTACAATATCAACAAAGAATCTGGTTCTGTTGCTTATGGAAGCATTACATAAATAACATGGAAAATGTGCTTACTGGTTTCCCTCACTATAAAATAGGACAATACAGCCAATTTCTTTTATGTAGAAAATTTCCACAAGTAGATTCTAGTCATCCCTTTCAAGGAAGTGACTACATTTAATTTATATCACTGAAAGCCTGAAATGTGCCAAAAGATAAGGAGAAAGCTACTGCTGGTGCAGGCCTGGGAAGCGCTGTCTCAATACACTTTTAACAACAGAAATGGTAAAAGTGACACTTGTTTCATAAACGTGCCAAGCATACATCAGTCGTGATCTGCAGCTAGGCTATTCTCAGTGTGCTCACATGTGGCAGATCCATGGGAGTGACGGGGGTCTCCTAAAGCCTGTGGGAGAGAGGACTTCTTGTGGTGAGGGGTTTCACTTGCCTGCTGAGGCCCAAAGAGGAGGAAGAGAGCCTCACAGGCAAGAGAGACTGAAAGGATCTGACATGCAATGTTCTTATAAAGGCCCAGAAGTTAATGAATAGCTTATTTAGTGAAAATCAGTATTTCAGTTTTCTCTTAAGAAACAAAATGAAATGTCTGTCAAAAGCAGTGCCAGATCAGTGAGCAGTGAGACTGTGAGCTCAGCCTGCTCCCTGCATGCTGCTTGACTGGATACTTCTGGTATGTGTAATTAGAGTAGTAGATCTTAGAGGAACCTGCTTCCTGAGCACACTAGGCTAGGTAAAAGCAAGTGTCAGGAGATGCACAGTGTCAGCAAGATGTACAACCTCTACTAGAGATTGTGTTGAGCGTGGGGATGTAATTTAGTATATTATAGAGAACAGAGTGAAGTCTCTGTCTTCTAATTCAGATGTCCCACTTCTGGGGATGTAGCCAAAGGAAGTGCATTCATCATACCAAAGAGAAGCCTGCACATCCATGTTTACCACAGAGCTACATCTGGATGGACAAAGGAAACAGAGACACACAGTTACAGACAGTGGAATGCTACTCAACCCTGCAGAATGAAACCCTGGCATTGCAGCACGGTGGATGGAACTGGACAAACCTATGTTAAGTGAAACAAACCAAAGACAGGAGGATGAGGGTAGCATGTTCTCTTTCATACACCGAGGCTTTAAAAAGCTCACATTCACATGCAACCGTGATATCTCGAGTTTGGATATTGGGAGGGTGAGGGTGAATAAAGAGGCCTGTACTCGATTAGTGCAGTGTGTGTCTGAACCCCACAGACATATACAATTGGTACATGCTAAGAAAAATATAGGGCAGCACACTTTCAGGGCCCCTTTTCTTGTAGTTCTCAATAAGCCCTTGCTTGATTTCCCTCTGGAGGGAAACAAAATAAAAAAAGAGAAAAATTAAGATTTTTAGATTAAAAGGGAACAATTTAATTAATGGCTGAGATATATGTCATTTTCTCAGACACTTTTAGAGATATCTTATTTCCCACTCAGCCCCTCCATAAAGTATTGCTATTTGTAAATATATTTTCATAGTTTTTTCCAAATGCTCCAGAATAGAGTTGCAACTCTCACTTATAATTCATTGTCTGGCAAAGAATGCACAGTAAAATCCATACGTTGACTCTGTAGGTTGTGCGCAGTCACATGGTGGAACTCATGGACTGTGGGGTGTATTTTCACTTCTACTCCTCATAGGAACTCCTCTTGACTGTATTCTGGGTTATTGTGACTCACAAAACAGGTCCTGATTCCAGGTCAGCTTCTAAGCTGCTCTGTCGCCATAGTCCAGGCCCTTTACTTCTCTTATCCGTATTCAATAAGGTAGATGCTTATCTCCCTGGACACAGAATGGCACTGGTGGATTTCTGAAGGGGTTTTGGGATGTCTTCAGCATAGACCTGATGTTTTCCTTCTCACAACTGCCTGGAGATCTCTATGTTCTACATATGTAAGCACATTCTGGCTTGGGCTATAAATGTGCATAAAGAAAGATGCTATTAGTTTATTTAAAAATATCTAACTTGTGTGGCTTCTAGATAGTGATGACACCAGTGCAGTACCAGCTGGGGTGCCGTGGCTCTCAAATTTGGGTGTACTGTGTGAATCACTGAGTTCAAAAAATTCCCACTACCTAGGTCACAGTTAGATGAATGAAGTGAGTTGACCTGGGAAGGAGGCCAAGGGGTCAGTGTTTTCTGTTTCTGACAGTGTTTCCGTCAGCATTCTGAGCCATCTCAATCTAAGACCAAGGCAAAAGTCCAAGAAGTCAAAGGGATTGGATATAAATTCCTTAACACCACCTCTCTGAAGGCATCTGATTTACCAAAGCCATTAATCAAAACAGTCAAAAGCTACTGCAGATTCTTTTTCTGAAGCAATCACAATGTTTTAGACTTAACTCATGTGATAGTAAGGTAGTGATATGGGGACAAAGAGGGAAAGAGCAAAACGAAACAAAAAGAGAAACAACAGCCCTTGTAGCTGCAAACCGGAACAGCTGAGTCAGAGAACTGGGCTGAGGATAGTTTCTCCTGTCAGATACGAACAGATCCTTTGTTAGAACATAATTTAGTCTTCATTAACTTTTTAGAACCTCTGGATTATCAGTAGCTGTACATCATTATTTGACTACAGGTGCTGCCTGGTTTGTTATACATTAAACCCAACATGTGGCCTAGATCAAGGACAGGGAAAGAGAATTATCTTGAGCATCTAAGATTCTGAGAATGATTGATACAGGACAGGTATAAGAAGGAGACAAGACTTGAAGCAGCTGGGATCCCAGTGATAAACAGCTTTTAGCAACATACAGAGAGAAAGATTGAGAAAGCAGTTCATCTTTACCGGTGTTTTTAGAAGAGAAGATTGGCTAACATGTAAAGCTTTGGATGAGCAATATCAACAGTAACAGCTTGTACTCTTTATAAACCATATGAGGGGTGAATAATAATCTGGAGCTTTGCCTAATAATTTGAACAATAAAGTAAGAGGGATTAGTTGTCTGGGTTAGATTGTATTGTCTCCTCTCTAAATGGAGAGAAAGTCCGGATTCTAGTCAGGGCAGGAGAACAATCATTCTCATTATTATGATTTTACTACATTGCATTAACCAGTAGCTTTTGGAACATTAAAAATAATAATTCTCTAGAATCTTCTATACTCGGTACTATTAAACAACCAGAAAATAAAACTAGAAAATGTTCTTCAGCAAATGAGTATGGATGATAGCTCACCTTTCAGACCCTCCCTCCATTACACCAGGGGTCTTAGTCAATACGCCCTATCCACAAGGTCCTTTGAAGCTCTCAAAAACCCACACTGAAGAATTGAATTGGAGTGGGCCGTGGAAAGGAAGCACAGGACTAAAGAAACATTGCATTTTGTACATGAAGGGGCATTTTAAGCAACGTGTCATTGCCCCTAACGACTGGAAGCAACGATCAATTCCTGTGAAGAGCCTAGGGTGTGGTGGGTCAACGTGCAGCACAGAGTTGTTTTAACTTCCTGAATTCCACTGACAAGAGCATTACTTACCTGCTCAGGATAGCCATCCATACTCCTCTGCCCTTTCGTTTGAATTAAGCACCTTCCAGGCTGAGGCCCCCGGGTGGCCTGTGATGAGGGGATCTGGATGGGCAATGGGGACTGGAACTGCTGGATGGTCACTTTGTTAATGTTCCCCTCGTACGGCTGCTGCTCCCGGCTGCGGTGCTGAAGGCTCTGTGACCCCATCAGGGTCTGAATGTGGCTGCCTGCCTGTGGAGAGCAGAACCGTCAGGCCAAATTTTCTGGGATGCAAGGCTGTGATCCAAGCAGAAGGCACCAGTGCTACCCCATAGGTGAGAGGCCCTCATGTGGCCTCCCAGCCCAGGCTGGAAGAAGATACCCTGTGGTGAGAGGGCATCATATGGCCTTTCAGCCTAGGCTGGGAAGGACAACAAAGGGAAGGTAGGAGTGTGCTCATGGGGTTGGTGATGTTGATGTCGGGGCAGTCATCTGGTGGTTTGCCAAAGACTTTTTTATTCCTGATTTTAAGGGAACAAAAGTCATCTGAAAAGCTCAAAGAAAAAGAATTCACAAAATAAAGGAGAGTGCTAGCTAATATTTTATATCGAAAACCCAGAGATATATGTAAGCTCTCTAGCAACAGGGGGACAATAATCCTTTTCCTAAGGCAAAACAGTGGGCTTGCTCAGGAGAACATAATCAGTGTTTATTGTTACATTACTAGTTCAAGAACATTAGAAGTCAGTCGTGATAAATGCCTGTGAGCTGCTGCTACCTGTGAGACTGGGAAGGCGTTCAAAGTGAGATGCACACACTCCTTTGTCTTAAAGTTCTTAAAGAGCATGAAAAACAAAGAAACCTGTAGCAAGATAGAAAATTATCTAAGGGAAATGCTTTGCTGGATTCCAAACAAGAGGTAATTTAAAAAGAAAAATGCTCTAATTTATTAGTTGGCAATACGCTAAACAATCTTCAGATTATATTTTAGATGTCCAATTTGCTGACTCAAAAATTCATTTTTGAATTTCATGAACATTAAAGATGTTTCAGTTATGGAAAACTGGGGAGAAAGTTGTAGGGTTTTAGCCTGAACCAGTGCATCGTGCTAACAATTACCTACAGCTGTGATTACAGCATGATAACCTTGTGAACCCAGCTTCCACAACCTCAAAGGCAAATGCTTATTCCCTAGACTCATCTCTTTTCTTAGGAACTTTCCAGAAACTTTGTCATTTTCCTGTCAGTCACTGAGTGTCTTCCTTAATTGCTCTTTCCCTGAATCTGGAGCATACTGATTTGGCTAGGCTAGTTTGCCAATGAATTCAAGGAACTGTTAGCCTTTATTCCCCCAGTTCTGGGCTTACAAATTATTCCTCATAAATGGACTTTTTAGTGGGTGCTGGAGATCTGAAGTCAGGTCGCCCTGCCTTTGTGGAAGACACTTTACCAACTGAAAAATCTCTGCTGCTCGGACCTTTAAATTTTGAGGACTTACTGCATATCCCACTCATTCTTCTCAGAGAGTGGCACAGAAAATGTGTTCTTCAGTAAACAATAACTATTATCCAACACTGAACAGTGTCCCAAGCCTACCTCCTTGAGTTTTCACAAGGAAGTGATTATTATTATTATCCAAATTCCTGAAGAGATAATTAAAGTTGGGCAGCAAGTATACAATGTTCCCAAGTAATTAATATAACTGGGGAACTGCCAAACCAACATTTGACAAATCTGTCTATCAAAGGTCATCCTCTTGGTTATAGTATTACACTGCAGCCTGGTCTGCATCCCCAGTTTAACTGAGAACCATGTTCCCAAGAAAGGGCACCATGCAGAGGAGCCCCAGGGTCTGCTGGTTTTCACACTCAGTTCCTTATTAGCTCTTGTATTCCCTCTCAGTGGATTAGGCCTGTGGGCTGTCTTAGATGCTTTTCTTGGGACTACAAGCTTACAGGTAAACAAAGAGGATGATACTGTTGAATTTAGTGATCTTTCCTTTACTATGAGTTAGTAAAGCTTGTGTTCTAAGATGGTGAGCATGGAAGGACAAGCAATCACTCTGCAAGTGATTCTGCCTGCCTATCACTCTACTGGGCTGCAGGCAGTGGAGGCTGTGATGGCTGCAGAAAGCAAAGAATGAACACCTAATTGTGTAAGGTTAAGCAAACACAAATGACAAGACACTCAGAGGGATGGTTGTGTCGCAGAGGATGGAAAGAGGACTTTATGACTGGCAATGTTTCCTGAAGGTGATAAGGACACTGATAATGAAGTACAATTCATGGAAACAAGAATATCAGAGACTGGGTTTGTTCAAGCAGGGCGGTTTAGGAAGGTAAGCCATGTGCACACTGCCTCCCAGTGTATGGGGAATGCAAACATAAAGGTTTCTACAAAGACAGTTTGACATGTTTGGAATGACAAAAAGAAACAGAAAAGATTCAGTATTTTTGGAACTTTCATGGGGAGGCTGGAGAAAACCATACATATTCCATAACAAAGTTGGAATAGGGTATTTTCAAGCTGACCACAAAACAAAGTTTACAGGGGAAAAAGCTCTAATATCCAGAACTCAAGAAAATATTTATACAAAAAACAGAGAAAAGAATGTTGATTTGATACCAAATAAAATAACTCACCCAAAATTCAGCCCAAAATTAATTGGGCTTATTATGGGTAACTGTTCAGTGTTTAGAAGGTTTGTACAACATCAAATAAATGTTTCTGTCACCTCTGAGGTAGACTGGCTCACAGTGTTCCTTCACAGCTAGCATGAGGCTGGAACATACAGCCTAGTTGGGCTTGTGTCTGACTATCCATTTTGGTTCTTGAACAACTAGAGTTTGCTTGGAAAAAAATCAAACATAACTTTAAGGGATGATAGCTTATGACACTTAAGGTATTCAAAAGTATATTATTTATGTACAAAAGAGTTCAACTATATAGATTCACCCCCAGAGAAAAAACAATAACTTATTTCAAAGAATTTCCTTGCATTTAAATAACCAAAGTTTTAGTAATTTTGTAAAACAACAAGAACCCAGTTCTGTTGCATCCCTTAAACTAAGCTTCAAAAGCTAAGCCAGTTGTACTTTTTCTTCCTGGTAGATGCACTACATTTACTTTCACTCATCCCATAAAATATAATAAAGATCTTTGGACATCACATGCTATAACATACAAGATGACTAATAATTAGAAGACTTTAAGAAGGGATCAAATTACAACATAATGATGAGCTCCTTGAATTATAAAGGAGACTTGGAGCTGAGTCAATGGTCAGTCTGAGAAGGTCAACTAACTCAGACAATAACAAAAAACAATCCACAAAAAAATCCAAAATTCTCTCTTCAGTAAAGGATTTGGGATGATGCAGACAGAATCCTTGTAGACAGTGACTTCTTTACCAATGCAGCACACCATAGAACAAGCCACAGCTCAGCAGTTATACCAGCAAAGGCCAAATGGTGAGACTGGACTCTTCCCTCTTGGGATGCGGCAGAGCATGGCTGCATGGCTGCTGAAGTACAAAGTAGCCCCAATACCCAGAGAAGGCCAAGCAGGGTACCATAGCACTCAAATGAGCAGCACTCAGAGGCCCCTCCCACCCAGTCATAATAATAATCTGTATTCCCAATGGGATGTTGGGGAAGGCCTAATAGAGTCAAACTCACATCTGATCTAGTGGTAATGAGGGGCAATTGTATCAAGGCATCAGAGGAAGTCACTGGGGAGCTGGGGCCTCCACCTTCTCCTAGTCATAGGACCTTTGTCCAAGGTTTCAATGAAGGCTGAAAAGGAAACCTTTCTTTTTAAAAATTATTTTTGTTGAGATTTTTTATTTATTTTTATTTTATGGGTGTTTTGCCTGCATGTATGTTTGCATATCATCAGATCACCTGGAATTAGAGTTACAGATGGCTGTGAGCTATCACAGAGGTGCTGGGAGTGAACTTGCATCATCTGGAAGAACAGTCAGGGCTCTTAACCATCTATCAAGCCTCAAAGCCTATCTTTCTATCTCCCTTTGATTACAAGTCACATCCAATCCTTTCTCAACTGAAACAGAAACAGAGAAAGCTAGCTAAAACAGAAAGACCAATTTGGGATGGAGAGATAGATCAGTCAATAAAGTGCTTGCCTTGCAAACATGAAGACCTGAGTTCAATTCCTAGAACCCATGTTTAAACAGCAGGGCATAGTGGAATTTGCTTTTGTTGCTTGTAATTTCAGCACTGAAGAGGTGGAGACAGGGCATCCCTCAACTTTTAGTTGAGTTCAAGGACAGTAAGAGATCCTGTCTCAAACACAAAGGTAAAAGAGAGTGTCCTCTAGCATCCTGCTGGGAGCAATTCAGTGGAACAGCTTCAGGAAGACAGCTTACTGTTTAGCAAGGTAATGGTAGGTTTCTACCTTGGCCTTCAGGGGGATTGTCTCCTGAATGCCCCTTGACACTGCTGGGACTTATTCATGCTTGTTGCTAGGCTCCCTGTCTCTCCTGTGCCATGAAAGTTCTGTAGTGTCACTGGCACACATAACAATGATAATGATTTTCCCTCAAGCAATGTCACCTGGGCAAGGCAGTGCCACTCAGCTGAATTGGTGACCCTACTGAAACTCCAGAAAGAATAACTAAAAAACATGTATAGTTAAGTACAGTAGGTGTTTTTCACATACAGTTACAGGACTAAATTAGGATGTTTTGCCAGCTGCCTTGGAATCAGTAACTTAAGAAGAAAACATATTTTTGTTAGGGACTTGTTAGGTCAGGGTTAGGAAAGCTAGAACAAAGAAAGTTTAATTGCTAGGGCCCACAAGTTTCACCTATGAAAAACAGACCCACGATCAAGAAGTAACAAATGAGTTTCAGTGCCCATTGTTAGTCTTGAACTTCCTCCACCACAAGTAAAATTGACTGTTTCCTGGTCTCTATAATCAAAAGTTTACTAATGAGGTTGGGGTATGCCTTGGGGATAAAGACGTGTGCAGCAGATTTTCCTTTCACCTAAGAAAAGCAAAGAGACCCCCCGACTTAAAGTTTTCTAGTTATAATAATCTTGTTTCACTGTGTTAACTAAATAAGAATTGTGTAAGTTAGGGTACTATGACGTGTATTCATTCCCTAGCAACTGCCAGCTACAATAGAAGCTGGCTGTGAAATTAGTTGGCTTGCTTAAACTCCGTTAATTTATAATGGAAAAACTATTGCTTCTAGGCTATTAATGTGCTGTGGGAAAAATATATGGAAAATTAGGTGTTCGGATTGAGTTTTAAGATAAGTTGTTTTTAAAAAATATGGACCTTGTAATCACTGAAATGTAAAACCTGTAATCATTATGTGAAATTTAAGTTTATGATTAAGATGTGATTATAATGCGATCTTTCCCCATGATACATGGGAAAACAGACAGACAGTGGAATAGAAAAAGAATAGTAGGAGTAGAAATAGGAACAGTAGGAAGGAACAGAAGAAAGGAAACAGTAGTAGAAGCAAAGGAAGGAACCTTAGGAATAAAGAGAGACGTTTGTCCCATCCATGAGAGGTGTGGCTTTGTTCACATTATTTTGCCGATTCTGCCCCTCCCTCAAGGGTCTCTGAACCCTGGCCAGGATCGGACCCTGACAGCATCCATATGCATACACATACATGAACAAGTGCAGGCCCTACACACACACACACACACATACGTGCTGAAATAAGATCCAAAGTTTTATAACAGAATGTAAAAGTGTTCACATTTCAATGTGAAAATGACTCATCATACCAAGAGTCAGGAAGCTCTCGGATGAAATGAAAACACACAATCAGTAGACAGTCATCAAGAAAAAGCCCCAGTGACTGACTATACACACTCAATATACACGGAAAGTAAAAGCCATCAGCAAAGCGAACCCAGAGAAGACAGGGCTTAAAAGCATGGTGTTTGAAATAGAAAGCCCGTTGCTGGAGAATCTTAGCAAGAGAGCAGAGAGAGCTGGAAGTTAGGACAATGGAAATTTGTAAGAGCAAAACAGAGTCTGAGAAACAGAAAACAAGGGGTATGGGAATATGAGAAAAGTGTCAAGAACTCTGGGACTACACATATTCAGTAATCATCTTGTCAGAATAATGGAAGATGGCGAAGCTAGAACGATACCAGAAGAGATAACACCCTGGGCGGGGACACAGCTCAGAGCTAAGAACACGTCTGTCCTTGCAGAGGACCGAGTTCAGTTCCCAGCACCCCCTTTTGGTGGCTCAGAACCACCTATAACTCCAAATCCAGGGCACCTGACACTCTCTTCTGGTCTCCAGGGACACTGCACACACACATAATTAAAAATAAATTAAATCTTAAAAACAATCCCTCCAAACTTGGAAATTTGTTAACTAACAAGACTCAACATGTAGGAAGCAGAGAGAAGCAAGGTGCCATGTGCAGACACAGCATAATTTGATGACAAAAAGCTAAGGGCAAACAAAACCTTCAAGGCAACCAGAGAAAAACAATTTAAATGTCAGCAGATGTCTCACCAGAAGCCATGAGTGACAGAAGGGAATTGTGTAATTTTCAAGTGCTGGAAAGAATTAACCATCAGCCTCAAATCCTTTAACTGTCCAAGTATTCTCCAGCAATGATCAGGAAACAAGGACAGTCTCAGATGAGGGAAATGAAGGGAATTTGTTGTCCCAGAACTATCTTAAAATAGCATCATAAGGCAGCTCACCAGCAGGAAGGAAACCAGAAAAGAAAAACCTTGTAGGATTAAGAAGGAAGAAAACATCACCCAAAGATCTGCCAGTGAATACATCAGATCTGCCAGTGAATACATCAACTTTCCTTCCCTTAAAATTTTCAAACTTTCTTTTATGATTCAAATAAAATTATGACACTATCTGATATGGCTACATGCAGACACACATAAAACAGATGCAAGACAAGTCTCTTCACACAAGGCAGGTGAGCAAGGAAAGGGAGGTCAGGTCCATGCACTTCTCTTCAGCCACTAAATCCTGACACCAGTGGATTTGTAATCCATACTCTCTCTGTGTGAGTGAATGCGTGCGTGCGTGTGTGTGTGTGTGTGTGTGTGTGTGTGTACACTGCAGGAGCAGTACTACAAAAGTTGTGTAGAGGGTCACATTAAAAACATAATTAATGAATGAAAATGAAATTATATGAGATGTTCAAATAATTCATAGGACACAGGAAAAGAACTATAGAAACAACAAAACCCACAATCAAATTCGTTAAAACTTTGATGCATCACTTCCTAATTTATTACTGTTTTTGTATGTGTGTGGTGGTGGTGGTGCATGTGTGTATCTGGATGTACATGTCTGTGAGTGTGCACATGTGTAAATGTGCATGTGAAGCCAGAGGCTGACATTGGGAGTGTTTCCCAGTTCCTCAACACTCCCTTACTGGACTGAGTTACTGATTCATCAGGCTTAGCAGCAAGATCCAGGAATTTACCTCTATCTGACTCCTCAGCACCAGGATTGCAAGCATGCTCTCTTGCTTCTAGCTTTCACCTGGGTCCTGGAGATCTGAACCCAGATCCTCAGACTTGTGTGTGGCAAGATTTTATCAACTGACCCATTTTCTTAGACCCCCATTTCTTACTTTAAATACAGTGATATAGGAAGGCAAAATGTATCTAAGAAGTTACATTGAATTAAATAAAAGATGACAGAAGAAAAACATTTACCAGAAACAGATTGGAATTTTATACTATGAAAGAAATTTAGTTCATCAAAAAATTGTAGCTGTCTTATAATATATTCAGACAATGGAGGTATAGACATGACAAACAAAAATTATTGACCTAGAAGAGAACATGGTGACTGTAATATCCATTTCTGAATAGCTGATAGAAAAACTAGACTAAAAGTAATCAAGAATGTAAAAATACAGAGGAACCAACCAAGGTATCCAATAACAGGAGAATGGGTAAAGGAAATGTGTTTTATATACAAAGAGGGTTCCCTTTTCAGTCACAAGGAACAACCTCATGCTTTTTCTGTAGCTATGCTTTCTCCCAGTTTTGGTTTCTAGATTTTACACAAAAAATCGTGGATGTGTATATGACATGGAAGTGGAAATAAAACTGTGTACGGCCATGGGGCTCTTGGGGAAGGAAGGGGGCTTGGGTAAAGCATGGGTGAGTATGCTCAAAGTACATGTCCTTATTTAACCCATCATGAAGCACAATGAACATACACCAACGGGGAAAATAGTAGCACACTTATGCTCAGACAACACTGGGTTCTAATTCTTTGTTCCTAAATTACAGTCAAGTCCACATCTCATGAAGCTGTGAAGATGACACGAGACTTTCTGTCAAGAACTTTGCCTTCTCTACATTGTGCACATTCATGATTATGACAACTACGTAAGAGCTAATGCTAAGAAGAATGTGTCTTCTTTTTAATGTGTATCTGGTGCCCAAACCTTTTCTCACACTTGGGCGTGAGAGTACTGCCTCACCCAGTTCGGCAGCATGTGTGCAGCATGAGGGACATTTGCAGTCCTTGCTGATCTTGCAGGTTTTAGATGCAGGTGGCACTCCACATTGTCTCTAATGGCAGATTAAAGGTGAGGTACAGGGCTTCTCACTTTGCTGTCCTATGCTCCAGTGTGGCAGCTGGCTGCTGTGAGGGCTGTCATCTCTGTCATATTGAATATCTATCAGCACCTTGTTCTATGATTAAATGTCAATCTACAGAACACAGCAATGGAATTGGGAGTTATCAACCTAAGTGGAAAAGAGTGGATCATCCATAAGAGTGGGATGTGGTGAAAGTCAGTATATTCCTGTTCATTCCAACCTGCAGTGTTTTCTGATGGCATCATCATCCATCCCCACAGAGAGATGAGACAGGAGACATTAGCAGCAGAGATAAAAGCTAGGAATCATTTCATTCCATTGTAATGTTTTTAAGAATCTATGTATAATGGAGTGAGAGGGCTAATAACCACGTGACAAGAAATTGAATCCTCTCTTTGGCAACAACTCTTGACCCCAGTTGCTATGCTATCTAGGTCTTCTGGCTACACACTTGGCCATGGGCATTTTTGTGGTGTTGGGTTAATTTTGTATTTTTGCTTCTAGAGTTTTCCTAAAGCTAAGAGAATGTGACTGTGATTGACTTATCTCAAATTTCTGAAAAAGAGTAACCATTTGCCTTATGGGACACCTGTGCCAAAGATTGATGGGTGAAACATTTTAATCCGACACTCTTTCTATTGCTGTCATCTGAGACGAGTTTTATTTTCTACCTCTGATTTTATAGCTATCTAATAGGTGACTTTTGGCTTTGGATTTTTATTAAAAGGACAAGAAGGGTTCCCTGCCTTCATGACCACTGCATGGTCACACCGACATCAGGAAATAAAGGAATGTGCTCTACTAAGAATAATGGTGCAGCGTGTAAGTATCCAGGACAGTGACTGCCACATCAAACACCTGCCATCTGCCTGTCGCTTCTGCTTTAGAAGAGTTTTTGATGTCTGTTTTCACAAACTCCTACTCACACTACTTTTGAGAATAATTGTAATTACATAATAGAGTAAGCTTTCAAAATTTTTACACAATCTAGCTAACATTAAAAGCAATCAACAGGGCTGTATCAGCCTAGTCTTTTGGGTTATCAAAACAAATATTTGAAGTGATCAGGAAAAAGGGAAATGATTAGTTCTTAAAAACCACCTTTCTGACTCAGCTATTGCCATGGAGCTGTCTCTGTAGAGTCTCATTTTCCTAGAATTTTGGACTTTGTATAATTTGTGTTTAACAAGTAGGTCAGACCCTTTCCCTCTTCCTTCTCTGTCATGTATGTCTGCTTCAATCTCTATTTCTCTTCTCTAGTGTGTGTCTTCACCTCATATTAACACAGTAATAAGAAATAGTAAATAATTAGCATACTCATCTTTAAGGAAATTTAATTATTTATTTATTTAATTATTTTAATTATATCCATGGCAGGTGTGTCTTTGTGTGGGCATGCGCATGCATGTGCAGGGGCCCACAGGGGCCACAGGTGTTGGCTCTTCCTGGAGCCAGAGTTACAGGCAGTTGTTAGGAACTGAACTCAAGTCCTCTGCAAGAGCAGCACATGCCCTTAACTTCTGACCTATATCGCTAGCCCTAACATATTCATTCTATTTCCCTAGCACAGGAAATGACATTCCTGGAAAAGATAAAATAGTACATTCAATTTACCTCAATCCCAGTTTGCTTATTGATTACATGAAGGGGTCCTTCACAAGATACTCCTGGCTCTACCTATCAGGTTTCTAATGTGTCTAAGTCTTTCTTTCTACAAACTTCTCTCCTCTGAATGGTCAGAGAAGCTTTTTAGCTTGCTCTTTGGTTCTAACTCTCTTTTTGCAGTGTGTTCTCTGAAAATCTGTCAGTGAACTGTTTAAATGAACATTGGGTTGTGCCATTTCCCTTTGAAAATTCTTCCATGTTCCCCTTTCCGTTTCCTACAGGATATAGCCCACATGATCTGGCTTTGACTTATTTTTCCAGCTTATTGGACACTATATCCCTGTCCTCAGCTCCCTTTATTTTCTCTCCAAATGGTGTCCTTTCAGAAATGGTCACAGCCTGCAGTCCTTCACAGCCCTTATCACATTGTGCTGCTCAAGGGCTGGGTGTCACCCAAAGGGTGGGTGGCATCTGCAAGGTAACAACTCACCAGTTATTCTGGAGAAATGTTTGACAGCATGTGTATCTTTAAAACTGACTAAACCCATCAGAGGAATAATCCCCTAGGTTACAATGCACGTAAAGTATGAAGTGTTAACACTGTGATGTGACGGGTGCCATGTCACAGTGTAAGGACCACAGCTGCACAGAATGGTCTCATGCAGTGCCTGCCTAGAAATATGCATAATGCTAAGAACAGTATTATTGCAATTTCCTCACAAAAATTATTTTCTTTCTCATGTCTTTGGCTTAGATGCACAAATCTAGTTCTGCTTGGTATTATCACCTGAAGACTTTTCTGGTTATGTTTTGAGGGCTCATACCCACTAATATGAACAGATTTACTCATTGTTTATTTCTGTAATATTCCTTTGTGCAAACACTTTCCTGTTGACAGACAACTGAATCTGCGCAGTTTTCTGGTAAATGTTACATGACCTTGAATGACACTAAGGGTTTAATTTAATGATTTTAGAGACTTGTTTTAGGGTCTGTTCTTGTTCAGCTGTTCTGTGTCACCTGTCACCACAGTGTTTGTGCCTGTGCTTCTACAGGCATATCAAGAGTTTTGTGTGTGACACAAGCAACCTGTGTGTCCCAGACCACTCCACTTAGCCAAAGTATGTGAAAAATGGGATTGTGCCCATTTCCTTGATTGCTAAAAGGGATTGGTTTTGATGCAATGTTTATTTACTGATTTATCTTCCCAATGCTGCTTGCATTTTACTAATTTAAAAATTAAGCTGTCTTTTTATTGATTTGTAAGACCCCCCCCACCCCTCACATGGCTCTGATTTCCTCTTACTTCCCTGTGGTGGTCTACCATAGTCCGACCCACTCACTACACCCTTACAGGTTAAACCCTACAGGTTAAAACCTTCTTGAGGCTTGTATTTACCTTTGTTTTTCCAGCACCAAGCAAGTGCTTAGCACACATTGTGTGCATCACTGCTTAGTGAGCACTTGTTGGACACACTTTTAAAACTTTAAATATTTTTATTGTATTTATTTACTGATTGATTTATGTGTGTACATGTATGTTTGGGTGTGGCTACATGTGTGCCATGAAGCATGTGTGGAGGTCAAAGGACCACGTGTGGGAACTGGTTCTCTCTCTACTATGTGGGTTGTGGCTTCAGGTGGTCAAGCTTGAAGAGATGCTGAGGCATCTCTTTGGCCCCGTTACAACTTTACATGTGGCAAATCAACATTTTTATGGTAAATATAATTTTGTGGAAATTGGTATATGTCCTGTTGAAGCCAAGACTAACTGAAGTGTATACAACACATATTTCTGTGTTTGCACTTCAAAGTGTCTTTTAAGGTGCTCTTAGGGTGGTGACTCTGCAGAGGGGCAGGGTATTGACATGCAGCCATTAATCTAGTTCCAAGGCGTGTTCATTTCCAGTCTTTTCAATGTTCTAAAAGTTGACAAGAAAGCCCCAAGTGGCAGAATATTTAGCCTGACTGTACCACAAAGGTAGAAATGATGTTAAGACACAAGATATGGACTACATTTCACGATGGATGTGCGAGGTTCATGGTTGTGTCAACTTGAAATTGATTACCTTTTTAGTAATGGTGTCCGGAGGTACATCCCGCCTCCCAAGTGGGTAAGGATTCCACTGGCCACTAGGAGAGACATCTTCTTGTCCATTGTCTAAAATGTTGCTTTGCTGGGACGGGGTCTATTGCGAAAATGGTATGGCATTCTTTAGTGATGTTTACGATAGTTTTCTGAAAAGAGTCCCTAACAATTATGGTAAAATTAATTTTGTTTGCTTATAGAAAACATATATCCTAACTGGAAACACTATTATATGCTATTTACTGAGTGAGAATTCTAAACTGACAACTATTTTGGAAACGATGAAAAATACAATTAAAATAAGCAGCTCAGAGTTATTTACTGAATTTTAAAGTTTAGATTCTCTACAGTACCTTAATAAAGATAATCAGAATAAAGTTAATCAATGCTTTAAAAACACCCATAACATTTTAAAGCTTGCTTAGTTCATCTCTTTAATATAACCTTACCATTTAGAATATAAATTGAAAGCATGCAATCCATAAATTGGAATGTGAAATATTCCATGTCACAGATTAAAATAAGTGTTTTGAGCCTTTGATGTGATTTTGCAAGGATGCACTTTCCCCTGTTCTTCAGCCGAACCAGCACTGGCAGAAGAAGATGTTTGGTGCTGTGCATTATCCATAGTCAGCTGCTAGCATCACGGCCAATTGAGTCAGGACTGTTTTGGTTACTAAATTCATTTATTTATGCCTCACTTGTATGTTAAGTTTAATTTATTTATAAGTTTAAAAGTTTTGATTTCTTGCTTATAGTTTTTAGCAAATAGGAATAGTCCTCTCTATTAGTATTGATGTTAGGTATTTTGAGACAATCCATATTCTAACTACAGTAACATCAAGAAGTCATATACCACCAGAAAGGTGAGACCTGTAGCCTCTACTGGAAAGGTAACTGGTGGTACATACAGTGTGGGGCATGCGTACAAATCCCCTTTCCTCTCTGACCTGCAGGATGCATGAGTTCTGCTTGTTTTCTTGGAATCCCTGTGTGACTCAGAGGCTGCCCATGCCAGTCCTTGTCCATGTTCTCAAGAAAACCTGATAGCTGAGCCTGGCTGGAGAGGGGGATTGTGCATGCTGGCACTCTGTGTGAGGTGGGTCCTTTAGCCTTATCTTGGTAAACTGGGATACTGCTTTCATATGCATCAGAGATAGCTGCTTGCCAGGCCAGACCTCATCTGGCTATACTGAGTAGTCCTACTATGGTCTTTTAAAAGCAACCCATAACCACCTTCTCTGTATTCTGACCACATGCATGTTTTTAAAGAGCTGTCAGGAAATACAGTAAAATAGGGTTTAAGGTGAGACTGGATCACAATGTGTCTAATAGAGTTTGCCTGAGACTATCTTACAGAGTCTACTAGGGTTTAGTATCACAATGTGTCTAAAATGGTTCATGGTGAGACTGTCTCACAAGCCGTCTAATGGTATACACAATAAAAAGTACATGGCTCGAAGTTTTGCTTTGACTGTAAATTCTGGTTCCACAAGCCCATCAGAAGTAAAAAAAAGAGAAAAATTATGTTTCTGAATGTAAATTTTCATGTTAATTAAGAGTGATTTTGTGTTTAAAAAATCAAATGAAGAGTAACACGCATGAAATACATGTTTGAAAGTGGTGAGGTAGACCTGAGGTCTATTGCAAATGGATTTCTAGTCTTTACTATTCCCAGATTCATATGTTCACAGGTGTCCACATAAAACTTCTAGATATTAAAGTATGGTGAATCATAATACAAACATTAAGTAGCTAAGAGGTACTCATGAACTTGAGAGCCACCAGCTAGTATTTGTCCTTTGGATTTTCAGTATCTGTGTCTCTGTGGCTTGGGTCCTCTATCCTGAGGGACTAACCTGACCTCATCTGGCTGTCTCAGTGCAAGGCACATTCCTGAGAGGTGGACAGAATTCAGCACAGATTTCCTTTCCCTTCATGTCTTTCTTTCTTTTTTTTTTTTTTTGAGACAGGGTTTCTCTGTTTCTCTGTTTCTCTGTTTCTCTGTTGTAGCTCTGGCTGCCTTAGAATTCACTCTGTAGACCAGCGTGGCCTCGAACTCACAGAGTTCCACCTGCCTCTGCCTCCCAAGTGCTGGGATTAAAGGCGTGTGCCACCTCCACTGGCCACTCTGATCTTATATGTATTTCCATGCATTTGCTTACCTGCCCAGAAATGAATAGTTCCATATGAATAGTCACTGAGAGCATAGTACAATTCTTCTTGGCTCACAATGAAGATGCAGCTCCATTCTATCAAAACCCTGACCTCATGACCTAGGATCTTCATAAGTTTATAAATCAATTTGTCTCTTTTTAAAAATTAGAATTAACTGTCACATTAATACTTTTATATTACACGTAACACATGAATAGAAAAATACAGGACCATTAAAGATATTCTTTTTCACTATATAGCAAAATTAATGGAACTTCCTGAAAGCAATTTCCCTTACTAATTCCAAGAATGAGCTGCAATTTGATTTTCCTAAGTGAGGCATTAAAGCCTGGAAAAACAGGGAGACCACAGAAGAAACTTATTGCTGTTGTGTGGTGGTTGGGGTTGACTGAAAAGTGAAATGTCTGGTATGCTCACATTGTTTCTCAAAGTAGGATATATGCTGTAAATAAGCATATTGTCTAGCTGTTAAAATTCTCCAGAACAAAGGAACTACTGAAAAGTATAATAGAAATCAAACCCGTCACTTTACAATACTTTATTTTGGAGAAAGCAAGCTAAATCAGGTGCTCACCGCCTGTCAGTATTCTAAAGGCTGGGAAGGATTCTGTTGTTTGTCATCAGTGCACAGGACCTTAGCAGCTGGGTCCTGCTGGTTCTTATTATTAGAATATCAGAGGAAATGGCCAGTGTGATTTAGTAGAAAAGCAAACATTTTGATAGGGGCTATAGCTGAAGAGAAACCTGCTCCAAAGTCTGCTGCGGTCATTGACAGACTTAGTGTTGCAGAGTCTGAGAACTAGGAATGATGACAACTGTCTAGTGAAAGAAGCAGTTTTTAATCCGGCTGGCCTTCAGTGTGCACCTCTGTATGTCTGAGTATTGTACATGTATTTGTCTGTATGAATGTGTCCATACAGATGTGTGTTTGTGTAAGTATATATATGAATACTATCAACATGAGTAAATGGAATAGCTGAACAACAGTCTTGCTCATCTGCTAATTAATGGCATACAATATGCTTGTGAATAAAATTATATGTAATGCCATCTTTCTGGGGAAAATATATGAGTGGCATTAGATTTGACATTTTGACAAGTTTTGTGACATCTTTGATGAATGCAAGGGTCTGTTTTGTTAGGTAACTGGCACATAGTTTGCAAAGGACATTTCCATAGATTTAGGAAAATGTTAAAGATAATTTGCCCCAAGTGCCATGGTGGCACACCCCTATAATTTCAGCCTTCAGGAGGGAGTCTGAAGCTGGAGGATCAAAAGTTTGAGGCCAGGCTGGGCTGCATACCTTGTACAAAATAAGTCCAAAATGCCCAAATTGGAGCAAACATAAAAGTCAATAAATAAAAACTAACAACAAAAACAAATCCAGGATATGTTAGAAAAATAATCTGCCCAAGGTGTTTTTAGTGAAATCATTGCTAATTAGTACTCCAGCAAGCCTTTTGAGAAGAGATATTTATGACAAAGGCAAATATATTGTGAGAGAATTTCTGTGGTTATGGTTTTTAAAGACTGTGTTAGCCCATAAAAGAGATGGGACACCATCCACATTGATACGAACATTGCTTGCTCATTTGAGCCTCTGTCTGCAAGGACTGTGTGCATTTGCATGCTGGTGGCTTTTTATCCCATAATAATTAGAATGGTGAATAGCTTTTTCTTGAGGGATAAAGAGCTAATAATAAATATAGTAGAATCAATAGGAATTATAGGCATGAATTGGCTTGAGGTACAACATAGATCTTGCTTTGCTTTAAGCAGGGAAAAAGGCATTGAATATGTAACACTTGGCTTTCAGGTAAATAAATTCAGATCAATGATGGTGCCATCTGATCCTGAGTCATCTATATAGGTTCACTGAAAAGGGACACCAGAAGTTTAAAAAGCCAGAGCACACATTGCTGTCTAAATTTCCCTAACCCAGGACTTTCTTAGACAGGAATCAACTGATTTAGTAACGAATGAAACAAACAGTGAGGACATTTTCTTCCAGATAACTTCAAGGAAAGAATTACTTAATGTAAGTATAAATATTTATATGACTTCAGCCTTCCTTCTCTGAAATTATAGTTTATATTACTACCCCATTCTACAAACAAGACAAAAGATTTTATAGTGTAATATTTTGGCAATAAGCACTAAAAGAAGAAGAGGTGAAAAATACCACTTTAGCTCTGTGGAAACCACAGTGCTTCTATTTGGGAGCCATGCCCTGGGCTGGCATTAGCAAAGAGTGTTTCCTCTCTAGCTTTGATGCTATCTCGTGGTGAAGCTGTTAACATGGTTAGTGAGTGATGCTCAGGGTCTGTAATATTCATGCCACCAAGGACATTCTGGTGAAACCAGATGGTCAGGAAGTACAGGTGAAATTGACAAAGCACAAGGCGATAACTGACTTTACTTAGTTCAGATTTCTTGAGGTGTTACACCTGCAGTAACAACAGGATGATGTTGAGTCAGTTGAGAGACTCCATTTATTTCCCTTTTTAATTTTTTCCTATTCCATATCATCAACTTTTCTGGTTGTCTGGATAATAGATAAGATGCACAAAGGAAGTGTATCAAGTACTGCCAGTCATGTATGAAAATGTCTGGTGTTACAAACCGTGAAAAGGCTATGTAGAAAGGGCATGCACTGGGTACCAGGCAGGATCAGATTTAAATTCTTTATACTTCCATGGATGCCAGGGGCATGACAGTGAAGCAAAAGCACATACTATGTCTGTGTGACTCGTGAGCTCTGGTCCCCTGACTGTCTCACATGCCTCCTAAGCATGTCCATTTAGGTTTGGGAGTTGCAAGAAAAACCATTCTTAAAGTACCTTGTGGTACCAGCAGAGGGGGTTGTCAGGATTTCTCAGCCTTTGTTTTTCTCCCAATGGGAATATTTATTATTCTTATATTAATCTAGCTGATAAAAATAATGTTTTGAACTGATATTCCCTTATAATATTGTCCTTTTCCCAGTAACATAACATTTCAAGACAATAGCTGAGCTCATTACAGTAAAACACATTCGAAAAAGCACACGAACCATTAAAAACATCATAGAATGTTGACTTGAATGCTTTTTGGAAAGGCGGCAAATAAATGGTGAATGAGTGAATGAGTGAATGAATGAATCAACAAAAAAACAGGAAATACTAATATCCTGTAATTTAAGACTGACTTATATGTCTAACATTCTAGTTCATGAATATTCTTAAACTTCCAAGTTCCACAGAAATATCAACAAATTAATGAATAATCTTAACTCTTTATATTAAATTTGTTGTTTTTGGTGGCATTTCCAAAAGTATCTTAAAGACTTTCATGAAATTACATGCAATTTATTGTTTAACTATAGTTAGCTTTTAATCCATGAAAAATGTATGCTTGACCTGGCATGCGATAAATAGGAACAGATTAGAAATATTCAAAATACACAGCAGGATCAGCATGTCTTCCTTCCCCATGACCTTGAATATACACCATGTAAGCACTACCAGGTGCCAGGCTCTTCATTCCAAGCAGTTGTATTCTTTAATTAGCTATTATGAATTTTTAAGGACAGTGTAAATGCTTTGGAGGGAATCAGAGTGTCTTTCCCTCTCATGAGGCCAGGTTTGGGAGGCAGAGAGGATGGTCACAGGGTTTCAGCCTTAAGTGTCCCCTGGGTAGGGCACCACTCCCACGGATATGTGCTGCACATTTCTTTATATTCCTTAGGGAGTATCATGCTTTCCTTCTAGATGCCTGAAATTAATTTTCTGCACAAAGGAAAATGAATGCTGTATATGCTCTTGCCCAGCAAGAAGGATTGAGAGGAAACATGCCTCCATCATGAGGCAGTTCGCCTAGGCTCCTAAAGTCATGGCAGTTGGTCTGAAGATGCAAATGTTTGGAACGGAAATGGTGAAATAAGTAGATGTAGGCAAATATTGCATGCTTTCTCTCATGTACACACACACACACACACACACACACACACACACGTATGGGACCATGAGAGAGCAAGAACAAATCTTAAGGGGCTGGAGAAAACAGAAGGGAAGATAATAGAATCCATGTGACATGGTGGCAGGAGGGAGCTCTTTTGAGGGAGAAATGAGGCCAGTGGGTAGTAACACTCACTTCCTTGTATGCTAATTAAAATTTACATAAAAATAGGTTAACTGTAAAGTTTGGCAGAAAGCATCCCCAAATCTGCAAATCCAAGGTCTGCAGCAGCTAGGATGAATCTGGCAGAAGGGACAGGAGTTTAGGGTGGACACAGGCTGGATGGCCATAGCCATAGCTTTGGCTGCATTCTGAATGCTCGAGCATAAATACGTTTGAACTCATTACATGCCAGTTAGAGCAGTATACATTTTTCACAGACTAAAACTGCTAATTTTAGAAATGGCTTTTTCATTCCTTTTTCCTCCTCTTTTCCTCCTTCATGCAGGAGATAATGTATTGATAGTGATTTACTTTGAAGTCTTTCAGTGTTTTAATAGTTCTTTTCAATTTGATGTGTTCACCAGAGGGACTTCCCTTTCAAAGGGACTTACTGTAAGTCCTGTCAGCCCAAGAGACTATGGTCCCAAAGTCCTCAAATGCAGCTCTGCACTATTGCTGTTATGAAGTGCGAGGCAATGAATTCACTCTCCAGGGCCACCACACTGCAAAGTTAATACAACAGGGCAGCTGTCCCTAATTCAGATCTGGAGAATGACTGAGACTCCAGAGACACATTTTTAAGTGCGCTGCTGTTATTCAGTTACCACATGAATTCAGAACACTGTATAGAGTAATTAGGCCCCAAATTAGTCAAAATATGGCTGTTGCCATTAGATTATTTCCAGAGGGTTCTGGCAATATCTTTCTTCATATCAAAATTCCTTTAATCTGTTCATAGTTTTGTAAAAAAATTCTTATTTTAGTTTTAAAGTCTGATTTGCATTACTTCCCAAGTCCTCTATAGTTGTGACAGCCCACCATCCCTGAATGTGGACAGGATTAGAAAAGCTGGATTGGATGGAAAGAGGATGGGGGCTTTGGACATTTAGGAGGTCACAAAAAGCAGGTTGTCTTAAAGCAGAGTCTCAAGTAAATGTCTATGATGATGCTACACTGACATTTGCTGGCTTGAATAAATCGACTGCACGCAAGTCCAGTTCTAAGTTTAGAGATTATGAGCTGGGCCACGACCATGGTCATGACGAGGGTTATCACTGACCTCAGCAAATACCAGCAGAGAAAGTTATCATGAACCCCCTGGGAGACTGAGAACAAATGAAGTAATATTAAAAAGTTTCCAGTTTAGTTAGGTTTTGATTGTTTGTGTGTGTATGTGTGAAAAGTTGTGGATAATAAACTATGTTATACTACCCACAACCTGAATTAAACTATCTAGTTAGGGAATGTTCCCAGACAGTAATTCACATAGTGAATGTGAGACATGATGGCAGAGGAGTTCGTCCCACACTTAATTTTCCTCAGAAAGAAGAAATGTTTAGAGGTTGCCGTCACTCTGTTTTTCTATTTTGTACAGCTTTCCCCACAAAACCTTATGAGGCTAATCTGCATTAACTACATTAACAGAGGCTAATGACTGCATTAACATAGTGAGTGACCTTGTATGAAGGTGACTCATTAGTCTCCACTAAGATGTAACAGAGAAAAAGCATTGACCAGTTTAAGCAGGTAAAATGAGCATTCCCAATGCTGACTGGACAAGACAAATGTTTCCCTAACAATGGGAATTCTTCCTCTCATTGTTACACAGTATCATTTCCTTGCTCATATGCTTACATTTTTGTTTAAAATATATGGCCTTGTTGCTTTTTATAAACCTAGGAAGAGCAAATTGTCAGGTAAGCTGTAAACTCACATTCCTCCCTCCTGTGCTCTATTCCCACAAGGAAACTGGGCTGAAAAAGCATTCACAGTGCTAACCATTTGACTCCCATGCTTACTCAGGATATCACACCTTCTAAAGGAACCACTCCAAGTCCAGAAACAGTTTTCAGCATTGTTCTCAGAATGCTTTACCCAGGGGTACTCGACAAAAGTAAACAATAAATGTGTAAACACAAAAGAAAACCATGGGAGAACAGAAAAATAAACAGAAAGATGATCCTTAAAGCAACCCCCAAAAGCCATATGCCTGCTCAGTCCAAAAAGCAAGAGTCTGTAATCAGTCTAGCTACAATAAACACCGAGCAGTTACGGATTCAGGCTCTACATCGTTTGCCCTGGTGCTTTTGGACTGCGGAAAGTCCATGACAAGCAGGGCTGGATGCATAGCCTACATACATCAAGTGGACATACATCGAGTGTCTTTGGGATGCTGACACATGTAGGGTAGTCCATACTTACTTTCTGAAGAGGTAGGTCTTGAAGGTCAAATTTAGACTTAGTCTGCAAGTTTAAAGTCATGCTTCTGCCTGCATGCATTGCTGAAATACCTCCATAGGGCAGCATGCCAAGGTTAACTGTGTTGTGTTTGTAAGCAGCGTTCTGAGTAGAGGAGATAACCATGTGACAGGATGTAAACACGGGCTCCACAAACGGATCTTTACATGAACACATCTAAATTCATAACATTGAACTGTAAGCGGGCAAACAGTAACTCTTTATAATCATGCACTCGATTAGACAAAAGCATACAGTAACAGGGTTAGTTGTGCACATAATGATTACCGTCCAGAGCTACAGAAATGACAAGAGCAAAGATACACTGTTTACACCTGCTCTCACATAAAGGCTAAGGGTCTGCCTCTTAGATATCCAGATGATTCTGGCTTGAGTCGGATTGCTCATCTATTAATTTTACAAATCCAAACAGTGAGATTTTAATCAGATTCTACCTGCTACAAATCTCATTGCCTCCACATTGTGAGAGCTGCACATACAAAAGACAGATACTAACTTCTAACTCTGCCTAAGCTAATTGTGGCAACCTTAAGGGTAAAACAACTCTTTATCACTGTGTCTATAGGCCTAACTATAGCCACTCAGCAGAACTGCTGGTCCACACTCATTCAACATGACCATTGGCTTGACTGAATTTATTGATTAATTTAGTTACACCTAAATAAATTGCATAGTAATCTGAATATTTTATTTTTAAAATTATATTTTAACTTCTAGAAGTTCCATGACACTAAAGCAGTTGTAATTTAAAAATGGTTAAAGCTACTATTTTTTTTAGTATGTATCAAATATCTGCATAGCACTCTGGTGATATTTATATTGTGGATACCCTTTGCCAGGTACTAATGACTAGTAATTTTTCTCTATTGGGCTTCAGTAAAAAATTAAGGTACTTTAAAATGGCTTGACATCAAATTTTCAATCTACAGTAGAAACACAATCACTGACAGTGCTTGCTTCTGTTAGTAATTCTCTTATTTAACACAGTAAACTTTTTCTTAGCTATCACTAAGAACTAATGGCTAGATACTGTTTTTGCTTTGAGAGCACTGTTCCAAAAGTAATGATTTTCATCACTAGAGTTTTGTGAGCTATGGAGAGAGATGGCTACACTTTTGATAATACACTTGTCTGCCAGTTCTATCTGTTAAGGACTAGGGACTGGTTCACTGTTGCGATGCCAAAATTGAAAAAGATTCTCAATCTCTCCTTTTGGCTCAGGAATAATTCCTTGATGTTCCATAGAAAACCAGCAAATCTCAGACACATGGGCTCATGTTTTAAATTCTTAGTCAGAATGGGGCTCTTTCATGGAAGCATTTGTGATTAAAATAGGAAGAAAACAGTAACCCTTTTCTAGTATAGTATTCGGAGCAGTCTCTCCAAGGCCAACACTGAGATCTTCTGCCAATGCCGTGTTGAACTGTTATGTCTACAACATGAGCAGACCTGTAGGCATTTGCCTTTCATATGAAATCACAAAGATCTTGAAGCTGCTGGTATTACTATTTGCTCAGGGTTGAATAGCTTAGCCGAGTTTTGGAAGAAAAAAACACCCCACATTGCCAGTGCCATCTGATCATGGGCAGAATGTTAATAGCATAGCTTTGTCAAAACTGTTTGACACTGTAGTGTGTGCTCTGGCACCATGAATTCATCTGGGGGAATAGCTGGGAGATTTCAAGGGTGATGCACCTTGATTTATTGCTGAGTTGAGAACTCATCTGAGTGGGGAGGTAATGCCATTTGGAGTAAACTAGAAGGACGCTCTCAGACAATTGCAGCTTGGAGCAGTAGTCTAAAGTAACTCAAATTATTGAATCAAATGAAAAAGAACTGAATGCATATCAAATTGCCCTGAAAAGTTAGTGCTAGAACCAGAGAATTACAAACAGAGCTCAATGGCAAAGGGAGGTGCCATCGCAGCAAGGAAAAAATACAGATAAATTCACATTAGCCATCTGGGTCAGGCAGGGCTTTCAAACTTACTTATCCAAACCCTTCCTCAGCCCTATACTCTCTCCAGCTATAGGAATCACCTACTTCCTAGTGTCTTGGTTTAAAGTTGTGGGGGGCATTTATCAGGATCCCAGTAAATCAGTGACACCAAATGCCTCACACCTAATCATTCTGTTTCCATGCTTTGTTTCCACTCATTCTTCTGTCTCAAATTATTAGTCACCACACTCCCACACCTTCTTAGGTAGTCCATATTACCCTGTTATATATGGTAGTGTCTACATGAGGCCAGAGTTCCCAACTCTATTGTATTAGTTGGCCCTAAATTTTCACCCTTCAAGTTATCTATCTACATGGAGGGTTTAACTCAAGGTGAGGCATGTACCATCTGACCAGGTGTCTCTGACTGATGCCAGGCAGGAGCCTTTGACAAAGTTTCTTTCAGTGGGATAGGGTAGACCTATTTGAAACATTCTGGTAAAATATTTTGTGAGGCAGAGCCAATTTTCATGCTGGAAATTAGTGCTCACAGCCACATTAGTTCATTCTCTCCCTATGAAAACTGTTTCCTTGCCATGTAGACACAACCTACAAATCATTGTTTTCAAAAGAATAAACCTGAAAACTAAAATTTAATATTAAAGGATCATAATATAGTGACCTTGCTTTATAAGAGCAAATAAAACTGAAATGATCGAGTGAAACATCCTGATAGTGTAACATTACCCAGAACACCCAGCTTGAAGACAGGAGACGGAACAGTCTTTAATTTTGACGTGAGTTTGGGGCGCATGCAGTCCTCTGAACCAGAGCCACAAGGTTCAGTGAACTAGACAGCAGAAGGGCAAGAGCTCCAGAAAGTGAAATGCTTGGTTTCTCGTGGAGAGATTCAAGCAGGCAACAAACCCTAATCCAACGTGTCGTACTGTTTTTGTTGCTGTTTGTTTTTGTGTTTAACTCTCCAATCATTGTGCACTCCACACGGTGTTATGACTAATTTTTAAGTGAATTAGGATTAATTTGGGATTTATTTCCTTGTTTTGCTACAATGTTCACGCTAATTGTTACATTTGTCGTCTTTCTTGGGACATCACCTGCGTTTGTTATTCGCAGCTTGACTTGAATTGTAGCATTGCCTTCTACACAAAAGCCAATATCCTAAATGGCAGAATTTTTTTTTAATCAAATAAAATAGTGTGTAGGAGGGCATTTAATCCTGCTTATTTTGTTTTTTTGTTACTGCCTGGGAAGATTATTGCTCATTAGAAGTAATAACTTCAGTTGTCCCTTAGCTGTAGCTATGTGCAAATTTTATAAACAAATTAAGCCTGAGTTTAATATAAGTGGGTCCTTGTGGAAAAGGGTGAAATACCCACTCTTTATAGACTCAATAAAAACATCACTCTTTAGGCCACCAGGGAACAGTTTTGAGTCCTGGGAGAGGTGGCTTTGCTTTCATAGCTAGGAAGACATTGAAGCACCATCCCCGATAATAGAGTCAAATTCTTTCTTACCAACAATATTTAGGCTAGCTTTGATAAGTAAGTCACCTGCCAGTTATGACTTCTCAGAAAGCATTAAGGAATACCCACAATAAACTACTGCAATCCATTGCCCCTGCAAAATAAAAATAGAATTCTGGCAGCTACCATTCCTGTAACTCATGTGCCACCACATGTGCTCAGAGACACCAGGAAAGGAAAACCCAAGGTAGGAGGGAAATTCTTACAGAGAAACGCCAGACATACCCTGTCTAACCTTCTAGCTTCTATATGTCTAAGCAGCTGCTGTCTCCAGTCTGCAGGCATTTTGCCACAGCTCTCCTCTCCCTTGACAGGGGTGGGCCTTGTCTTTATATCACTGTTATCTGATGTCTTGTCACCATAGTTACCCAAGTTATAGTCAGATGGTATTTTTTCCAGGAGGGCTGCCATGGTAGGCCTAGCTGAAACTGGCCTGGTTTGGGAGGCCCCGTAACTCTCTGTGCTGTAGCTCCTGGCAGACAATGGCCTCCTCTGGGTAAGGTTTTTAGCAGGGAAACTTCCCGCCTGCGCTTTCACTTCTTGATATGAAGGGTGCTCATCTTCGTACCTGCCGTTCCTCTTGAGAAATTGAGGATCAGTCATTGAAATGCTGCTCTGGCCTTCCAGCCCTCCCCTATAGGCTGCTCGGCCATACCTGTCACCAGGGGGTAGCTCATGGGGCTCGCTGACCCTTCTGAACATGGCCATCTCAGTGGAGCTGGCCAGGGAGTCAGCCCTCCTTAGAAAGCCTGCCCTGGGCCCCTGGCTGGCAAACTGAGCATTCACCATGGCGTCCTCATTTACAGATGGCTGGGAAAAGGAGAACATCTGCTCCATGGGTGGGTATCCTCTATAGGCTCTGGGGCTGACCAGATCCTTGGCGATGTTTTTGCTGGGCTGCTGCACATATTCAGAATTGTGTGCAAAAGGGGGTGGAATCCTCTTCTCTGCTTTCACTTCCACTGCTCCTTGTGGATTGAAGCTTTGGTCAAACTGATAGACCTTCTTAGTCATAGATGCTTTTTGTTGGGGTGGCCCTTTACTACTTCCATACATGAGCATCTCGTCATCCAGCATGGGTACCGACTGGCTCCTGGACATACTGGACATGCCATGCTCTGGTCCCAACAACTTGTCTGACCGTTCGTGACTTCCTAAGTGATCACTTCCAGAGGCATAGTTTTCTAGTGGAATGTTATAAACCTTGTAGGTACCAATGTCAATCTCATCAATACTCTGAGACTTTTTGAACTTGTTAGACTTTATATCTTTCATGAGTGGGGAGAGCCTCTCTGTGCTTTTGCTAATTGCAATAACACCTTTAGAAGACTCTGGGCGGCAGTGGATTTGAGAAAAGACATTACCAAGACTCCTGTTGGGGGTTGGGTCATGGTATTCCCATGGCACTCCCGGAGAAAAGGGACCTGGTGTCTCTGTAGGCTCCTTCATGTGGTCTTTTCTTTCAGGCAATGGGCTGGTCGTAGGAGTTGTTTCTAATTTGGAAGGAAAAGCAGTCCTATCTTCAAATGGACTGGGAGTTCTGGTCCAATTCTGCCAGGGATTGGAAGGAGGCACTTCTGTTTCTGGAGTGTGTCTGTGTGTGGACTGCTCCAGTTCCAGGGGAACACCGACAATCCTCTCTTGCCTGATTAAAGGCCTGCGCCCATGAGCAGGTATGCTTCTAGCCTTGGAGCTTAAGAGAGGGTTGTTGTTGGCATTTTCTGCTGTGGCTTCTTCTGAGACAAAACCTGTGTTATCATAATGGGAGCCATCGGTCCAGTTGTCCGGGAAAGCCTCACTCATTGGCAGCCGATCAGGACGCTGGGGGAGGTTCCCTGGAGGGACAGCTTCTCGCTGGCTGAGTAATGGCTTTGCATCCAGAGGCTGAGGGAAAGGTGGTGCAATCCTGTGAACATAAGTGGAAAGAGGAGAGTGACCAAGGGGAAGATGTGACTTTCCCAGAAGAAGAATGGTAACGGAGAGAGCCACCAGTTTCTGTGTCACTCACTTGTCCCCAGCTGGCTTACAGTTAAAGCAGCATTATTTCATGTCCACCATCCAAAAAACAAAGCCCACTTTAACTTGCTCTGACTTTCATATCTTCTGAGTAATAGTGGCCTTGGTGCATGCTAGGAAATTGACTGTCTAATGTATTCATTGTATGACATCTTAGGTCCTTCCACAGAATGCAAACATGAAGAGCTCTGTCTTTTCCTTTTATGGCCCAGGATATATACTGGATAAATGGGTGAATGAATGAAATAACTGCGCTTTCAGCCATGGTCTTGAAGACTGGTTAGCTGGGAAATTTCCACTGAGTGAATGAATGGATGGCTCTCTGGATTTCCCTAGCTTACCCTGTCTTCTGGCTTTCCTTGGTGCTCTCTGACCCTCTCTAGCTTTGCCTGGCTCTCCTTTACTCTCTCTGACCCTCTATGTCTCTTCTTAGCTCTGACTCTCTATAGCTCAGCCTGGCTCTCCCTGATACCCCCTTGCTCTCTTTGGCTTTCTATGACTGCTTCTGGTTCCCTTTAGCTCTTGTCTTTTTCACACAGAAGTAATGAAGGAGGAGATGCATGGGAAAGGGAAACTGCCTTTACACACATCTTGACTTCAGGTTGTGTAGAATGTTGATTTGACAAGATCTTTGTTTACTGTGTGTCAGACAAAATGATTTACACACATCTGTAGAGAACACTTGGAAGAAGTTTTTGTTATTTTGGTTCCTTTAAAAACACAAAATGGCGTTTGTGTTCCCATCCCAGGTGTGGTAGATGTTTATGAGTTGGAATTGGAATGCTTGATGCAGGTGGCTATGATTTGGTTGGGTGCAGTAATCTGGCACCTGTAGCTTGTCTTTGGGATTGTGTGTCGCATGGGTTTATGGGAACATTTGGTTTAGGGCATAAAAGGTCTGAAGTCAGGATGGGCATTGGTTGGTGGCTCATTGGTTGAGTTGCTGTTGTTAGTGTGAGAACAAAGGTTGGAGAGATTCGAGCGTAGGAGAGCCTAAAAAGAGGCTGTGAAGATTTCTCTCTTTCTGTAATAAAGCTGCCTGTAAAAGCCATGATGATTTCTATCTTTCCTTCCTCCTATCCTATCCTAAATTGAGGATAAAAGATTGTAGCATACTGATACACATATCCTTTCATGAAAAAAATGTTTTTATCTTATAAGTGTTTTGCCTGCATGTATGTCTGTGTACTATGTGAATGTCTGGTGCCCATGGAGTCAGAAGAGAGCATCAAATCCCATGAAACTGGCGTTATAGACAGGTGTGAATCATCATGTTGATGGGTGCTGGGAAATGAACCTAGGTCCTCTATAAGAGCAGCCAGTGCTCTTGACTATTGAGAAGTCTCTCCAGCCCCATTATACAGACCCTTAATCGACCAAAACCAGGACCCTGAGCACTTAGCTCCATTGCTGAGCTACTTCTGCCCAACCCTTCTTACACCATTTTGAATGTGACGTGTCTACACACCTCATAAACTTGCAATGGTCAAACATAAATCTTTACTTCCAAGCTTTTAGTTCCTTCTGTTACTTCTCATGGTCTCCTCCCACTGGCCATGCATGGATGCCAGGCCCTGGAGGATGGTTTTGATGCTGGCTGAAGTCCCAGATGAGCCCACATGCTTACCTGCATCTTCTGTCTTCTGTGTCACTCAAGTGCCAAACACAATTCCAACATTAACCAGATTCCACTTTGTCAAAGTTGCTGAAAATGGGCATTTGGGAACATAGAAGGGGAAATTCTCAACACACCTGTTACCCCACAAAGAGTTATGAACGGCATCTTTAGCTGTTGTCTGCAAGGACCCCACTTTCACGCGGGTGTTAGAGGATCCCGAGGAAGCCTGCGAGGGCGAGTAGTCTGAGTAGGTGCCTGAGGAGACACTGTTATTCAGACAGTGAGTTTTGTCAACTTCAGACTCATCAGTTGATTCTGAAATTTAAAGGGGAAACATGTTACAATGCTTTGGACACTGACGGATACAAAAGAAGTATGAAAAGCAGATTCCATATGGATTAATGTCAGAAGCACAAATCTGCGAGTACTTATAGACTACGGCATGTCATAATGTATAAGTGGAGATTTGTCATGCACATGCATCGGGCACAGTTCCACATCCGCCTCACGATGTTACCTTTTTTGTCCTTCCCTAGCAGAACAAGTTTGGGTGGGTACAGAGGGGTCTCAGCTAATGAAGGGTGAAGTTCCCCAATCCTCATTTCATTAGCTGGATGAACAAAAGAATCCTGAGAGATATAATAATACAGGACAAGGAAAGTAAACATTTAAATAACGGTTAACCAAGATGGCAATATCTTATTTGGCTCAGACTCAAAGATGCAGCCCTATAGTTTAATTCACCATGGGGCATTGAAAAAAGGACCCTGTGTATCTCCAATTGAGCACTAATTATTTTTTAATTTATGTGAGCCCATTTAATCATTAGACACATTTTTGGATGTTATTTGTATGCCTGGCACTGTGCAAAGAACTGTGGAGGTTCTTCAGAAAGACACAACATGGTCTTCTGGGAATTCCCAATCTAATCGGATGAAACAGAACTCATTTCAACACAACACTGAATTATGCTATGCCCTCCACAGGCAGTGTGGCTCACAGTCACATGTGTTGGGTATGAGAATTCTAGAGGCCGAACTCCGGAGAACTCCAAGTGGGAAGGGCATTGCTGACCAGTGGGATTTTTGTTCCACCTCTACATACATTATCCTGCTGGTAGTCCAGTAGCACTGCATCCCTGGTCCCTGTTCTCCACTCCCTGCTGTGTCCCAGGTGGCTGTGTCACTGTGGGTCTGCTGTACCTCCTTCCTGAGATTGTTAGTGTTCTCATGCCCACTCCAACCTACTTAATCTTAACCCGATAACGTGTATAGAATGTTGAGTGTAATGACTGGCACTGGTACCTATGAGAAATGAACAAATGAAAGCCTCACAAGTTTTAATTTTTTTCCCTTGTGTTCCTTTTTGAAATTTATTTAATTTAATGTGTTAGTGTTTTGCCTTCATGTATATAAGTGCAGTATTTGTACTCAGAGCCTGTGGAGGCCAGAGAGGGCATTAGATTCCCTGGAACTGAAGTTAACATTATGTGGGTGCTGGGAACTGAACCAGATCCTCTGCAAAAGCAACCAGAAATTTAAACCACTGAATCATCTCACCAGTACACAAATTACATGAATTTTAATTTCTAGAATTCAGAGAATTCCCAGTTAAATAGGTATCAGGAGAGTATTAAGAAAGGCAAAATTTAAATTCCCACGTTCTACACACAACAGCTGTGTCTTTTAACCTCTTTATAATAATTTGCGTTCAAAGAAGAACATTTGGGTTTTTGTTGTTGTTGTTTGTTAGCATCTTGTTAATTTGGAGCATTGAACTAACACAGGTAGAAATGTTTTGTTGAATTCTGATACTTGGACACAATATCAGGAATCTGAAAAAATTTGTCTGGTTGGTGTAATGAACAGATAGAAACACTGAAGGGTCAGGCTCTAGGATGTTGGTATTGCAGAAAAACACAATCATTTCTTTAATGCTTGTCTGAAATTTTATCTCTTGAACTTATTTTGGTATATAAGAATATTTGCTTATGAGAAACCAACTGATACCAATCAGTTCTTAAAAATAATAGCCCAAGAGAGATGAATATTGAAAGATCATTTAGTTCTACCAATGCACTGGACGTGGGGCTCACAAAAACACTTAACGAAGACCCAGCATTGGAGTGTGGTTCTCATGGGTTCCACTCATCTAGTTACCCCTTTAGTGTGAGGCCCCAGTGAAAGAGTATTAGGGACAAAGGGTCCAATTTGAAAAGGGATTCTAAGGAGAAAGGGGTGATGAAAAGCTTGGGGTTGAAGAGATTAATCTGCATTTCAATGGAATTTCAAAGTTCAGCATAGGACATACATGGTAAAATTTTAAGGTGGTATAATAAAGAGAAAAAGCATGCTCTAAGAAGACAAGAGCTGGAGAAGCAGTTCTCTGTAAGGAATAAGACACGTTGACTTGTCAAAAGATCTCAATCACATGGTGCTGTCTTTCCAGCCTGTTTCTGCCTCATCACTTATTAAATCAGGAACCTTGGGCAAGTAGTTCTTAGACTCATATCCACCGCATCAGTCAGATGAAGTAGGTAGTAGACTTAGTGCTAATTTCTGTGCAGTCTATGAAGAGAAAGTAACTTATTTGTGTGAAACAACTCAGAAAAGAGGTATTTTTAGACATCTAATACAAGTAGAATAATTTTTTTTAGAAACAGCAAAATAAAAAATAAAATAGAGACAGAAGAACAAAATCAAGCAGTTATATCAGCACAAAAGGCTAACATTACTTCTTTTACCTCGTGTTCTACATATTCAGTGACCAGGCTCTACGGTCCAACTGGGTTATAAATATCTGACCCTGCTAAAAAATTGCGTGAAAAAAGTTTTGAGACTATTTGCATGGTGGTAAACAGTGGGAGTGGCTGGAAAGCAATCAGCTTTGGTAGGTGGCCCATCAGAAGTTCATCTAAATGTGTCTCTTGCTGAGGACACAGAAATAGAAGGTGGAAAGGTAAAATATCCCTTCTTTTTTTAAAAAAAAAAATCTAATTAGTCTTCCTTTATTTAAACAAAATCTTGGCTCTAATAACATGGAAATAGGGAATTCCAAGGTAAAAATCAAGAGGAATAATAGCTCATTTTTGAGCCTCTGAGAGTCTTGAACGAGAATCAATAAAGGCAACAAGAGAAAACTTTGGGGACAGTGGATGTTTTCCATTATTAGACAGAAGATACGGCTTTTCTGTACAGGGAAAATGGGCTGTCTCTTCATGATGAAAAAGGCTTGTATCATTTTTGAGTAAAGCAGACGTGGTGAGCAGTGTCCAGAAAGAGATCTGCAGAGAACTAAAGAGAATGGGACAGGAATTGAAGTTTTATTTTCTTGAGGAATGATCTGAATTTATCATTTACTCTATTCTTCTTCTGTGCCAAGTACTTAGCGTTGTATGTAAGTATCTGTTGTCATCCGCATCTGTCTCCATAGGGTCTCTTAGCACCTGGATTTTTAGAGGCAAAGACATTGTGACTTGGACACAGCTCCCTTGCTAAGGTCAGCAACAATTTAGACCCAAGAGAGCAATTCTTGCCTCTTCAATTTAAAAGTCCTTCCCAGTGGTTCCCAAACTGTGTTCTGAGGCATGGAGGCCATTGATAATTCACAGGAATATTATGGGTTATGAAGCATTTCAGGAAAGCAATACTTGAGATCAGGCAAACAGCCACGAAACACTGCTGCACTTGGTTTCAGCATTTGGTTGCACAATCTTAGTGTTAATCCTCAGGAAACTGGATCTTGATGATTGCTACAATCAAAAAGTAAAACCTGAATGCTAGTGCGTGACATCCAAGCATTGCGATGCTTGCTATGACTTCCAGTTTTGAGAAATAGTGGTCAGTGTCTGATGTTATATGCATCTTAGTATTTTGGCTTTGGTTATTTGAAAATAAAATAACATTTTCTTTCTAAGTCTATGCATTTTATTTTTTCAATGCCTCAAAGCAGAGTATATTTACTAAGTGGCACTTAGCGACTTCCATGGAAATGTTAAGTATTATTTCAGACTGTGGACATCATAACAAAAATTACTAAGATACAGAGGGCTAGGAATATGCTAGGAATTTCTTCAATGCACAGGTGAAGAGTAGCTAAACAAGGCAGCCAACAAACATGAATCAATTCAACAAAAAGTCAGATTCACCTGGGATTCCATGAACTAAGTGAACAGAAAGACAGATTATAACATTGGACTTTACCAATCATTGTTTTATTCACAAATTTTTATTGTGTGCCTTCTCTGTGCTTTACTCTGGGAATAGAGATGCTCCCAGCTTATGATATAGTTACATCCAATAAACCCAATGTAAGTTGAAAATATCATTAAGTAAAAATGCTTTTGATATCCATAGCATTCTGTGTTCCTTAATTCAGCTCACTGTAGGGTTGTGGTGTGTACTTGGGATCCTGCAGCTAATGAAGGATGTGGCCTGTTGTTGATTATGGAGAGAGTATTGTTAGCCCAGCAAAAGGTCAGCACTCAAAATTGGGGTTTGGTTTTTACTAAGAGCTGACGGTTTTGGCAGCAGTGCAAATTCCCAACTTGAATCATCTGTACACAGCAGATAAAATAGAAATGGCCCTTATCTTCTGAAACTGTCTGAAGGTAATATATAAAACCATCATAAATGTTCTCTTTATATTCAATACAAGTAAGTAAACAGAGTGACCATAAGGTTAGATTTATCAGGGTGACCTTTGAGTTTGAAGAGTAAGGACATGTTAGCCATGCAAAGAGCTGGGGAGTGAGCAAACAACTTCAGAGGACATTATGAAGGGAGAAGTCTTCTTCCTGCCACCAGCTCTCTGGGTTTCTATGGCTGTCCTGGTTTTGTTCTTTATCTAGCATAGCCCATGAGAAGACTCTAGGGTATGGGAAAATGTCAGTTCAGGCTGGGCTTTCCTTTCCCACTCACTTGTTGCCTATAAAATTCAATATCATTTTTGTTTTGCCTTTTTGAGATAGGGTCTCATGTAGCCCAGGCTAGCCTTGAACTTACTGTGTAGCCAAGGATGGTCTTGAACTCCTAATCCTCCTGCCTCTCTATTCCTTCTTTACTAACACACTTGTACTGCCTTTCTGCCTTTACTCAATTCATTTCTATTCCTTGGTTAAGATGTTTAACCACCTTGGTGATTCTATCATGAAGTGTGTAATTCTCTACGGCACAATCTACACATATTACCAGATGTGGTGGTAAAAGTTTGTAATACCGGTCTTCAGGAGGCAGAGGCAAGGGAGGTCTTGAGTTTGTGGCCAGCTTGGGCTAGTATCAAAATATTGAAACCTTGTATCAAAAAACAAAAATTAAAAAATATATACATATGTAAAATAAAAAAATAAATACGGAGTTTTAATAATTAGTAAAATTTTTGATTGTCCAAACTAAATTAGGACATTGAACAAAATGGAGTGTGGCCCTTAATTTGGCTATATTTAAGAGGATGATGATCGCATGCAATTGGCTAAAAGGAAAAGGAGACACAGAGTCTCAATTTCAGAGATAGTATTGAAATCTCCAGTGGAATTTGTTTTTATAGAGATCATATCATCGGATGGAGAAACCTAAGACAGGGACAGGACAGTCAGTCATGGGCAACATGAGGCTGGAAGTCAGCTCCCGTCACAGTCTTTCTATAAAGAACCTCAGGCTTTCCTCCCAGCACTAACAAGTTATTGCCAAAGAGCTTGTCAGATTGTCACTCTTTTTAGGAAAAGTGTTGCCCAGGAAACAAGGAGGCTGGAGACAAAGCGCAGCATGGTGATGGTGGCTCCTGTAACAACGTGGGCAGAGTCACAGACAGGAGGGACAAGTGGCATGTGCAGGCTGGGCAACTGTACGGAAGGAATAAGGAGAGAGGAGAAAGAAGGAATCATTACCCCAATTTATAACCTCAAAGAGCTGGTAGATGATGTTGTGAAATCAGATTCAGGTCAGGGCAGAAATGGGAACAAGTTTGGGAAAAAATGTAAAATCTAATTTTGGATGTATTATTTTTGGCGAGCACATGGGGGAGACTTTGACTATATTTTCTCTAACATGGGTTATTATTAAATTTGTGACCACAGATATTTTTATTTCTTTTTGCCTATCCAATTACCAAATTAAGCAATTATAAAATCTTATATTTGTAGTGAATTTATTCCCTTTTAGTTTTTTTTTTTTTTTCCATTTTTGGTTTTTCGACAAGGCTTCTCTGTTGTAACTCTGGCTGTCCTGGAACTCACTCTGAAGATCAGACTGGCCTTGAACTCACAGAGATCCACCTGCCTTGGCCTCCAAATTCTGGGATTAAAGGCGTGTACCACCACCACCCAGCCCACTTTAGGTTTTTATATCCAAAATGCTACAATGGACAATAGGCTGTGATTCCATGAACTGTAAATACAAATGTGTATTTAGTGTGCACTTGATAAATACTGCTTTCAGTCCCATTTATACTATTCTAATCTTGGGTGGAAATCTGTGACTGCCTTAGCATGTGTGTAGAATCATGGGAAAAAGAACAGTGGTACTTATAAGACAAAGAAAAGAAAATTAAGCTGAGGACTGACTTATTTGGGTGTGTGTGTGTGCCTTCTAAAAATCCAGGTTTTCCTTCCTTGGTGTCAAAGTGTACTTCTTTTTCAGGTGGATCTGCATACTATAGCTAATTTTTTTTGTTTTGTTTTGCTTTTACAATAGGGTTTTACTCTGTGACCTAGGCTGTCCTTGAATTTCCAACTATTCTCTGTTCCAGCCTCCCAACTGACTGTGGCTGTTTTGCTCAAGGTCTTCTCTATGTCTGGAATGTCCTTCACTGTTTTTTATTTTAAGGGCATCATACCATCTTTAATATATGTTTCAGCCCCAACTTAGAGCAAGGAATCATGTGATCACTGCATGTGTGTTTCTGTTTAGCTTTAATCACTTGGGAACCTGGGACCCATTTTCATTTAGTTTATTTCTCTCACAGTGTTTAGCACAGTGCTACATATATAGTTGGTGTTCAAATGCCACGAATTGATTATTTGAAATGCAGATTTGTAAAAGAGTTTTGTCAATCTAGATTTTACAGAAGTAATATGGACCAGACATGCTCACTTCAACTGTGTTTCTAGTGAAAGTAAAAGATGCAATTAATTAGTTAAAGAGTTAATGAGACAGTAGAGGTGGCATAATGTAGTTGAATTCTTTTCAGACCATACAAATCAGTAAGACTGAATTTCTAGCTTATTCCCAAATGTAGGAAGCAAGCGCCTCATGGTCAGATCCCACCAGTCTGAGTTTTAGCTGTTCCTGATCCTGGTTAATATTTTTAAAGGCTGAAACTCAAACATAAAAGCATTAAAAAAATTTTGGGCTAAACTTAGTGGGAATTCTGCTGTGATTGTTTGAATGAAAATGTCCCATTAGTTTTCCAAGCAAATGATCAGATAAAATTTGGGGTAGCCAACATTCTCATGGGTCAACCCATCCCTGGCTAGCCTGGGTAGCCGAACCACTGTATGTATTGAAGATAGAGCAATAATTTTAGTCACGAGGGAGGCACTCATCTTTGATTTACTAGACGCAGTCCTCAAAATATGTGTCATTTTTACTTGAGGAAATAATGTGTAATTTACCTATTAAAGTGATTACTCAGTGAAAAGAAACATCATCAACCAGAAGTCTAAAAGTCAAACCACACTGGCAATTACCAATAACCTCCAAATACCTCCACTGCAATCTCCTTTGGGGCCACCGGCCACTTGTGTTCAAACTTTTCTTTCACAGTTTGCTCCGTGTTAGCTGTTGGATTTGAGTTCTCAACACGCACTCCATGGCTTGGCTTACCCACCAGATTTTGAACAGATTTTACCATATTCTTTAAATCCTCTGGGTAAGGAGTTGGATATCGTTTTAGGTTTATTTCAACCTAGAAGTTTATAAAAAGAAATTTAACATAAAATGACTTCAGCAAGCATGTTCACCAAGCTACTCCATGGTACAAGCATCATCAAAAACAAATGCAATACAGTGAGTGTTGAGCTGCCCAGGGAACTGCATCCACGGGACTCATATTCAACCTTGTGGGGCTGGCTCCAACTCCTTCACACCCTTCTACATCATAAAAATTTTTATTGGATTATATTTGATTTTTAGATGAGTGAAATAGCAGTAAGTAAAACTCTTAAGTGACTGCTAATATTTAAAAAGTGAAGTCAACTTATTTTCAGCTGTGTTACATCTTGGAAGTTTCCTACCTTCGGTACTTAATAATTTTAAATCTTAATATTTTTCATAGTTAGAATGTCTTTGGAGTTCAGTGTAGGTATTGGGAGGAGACTTCAGAAGTTTTACAAGTAGAGTTAGGCATTGAAAAAGCAAAATAAGTATTAGCCCAAATTTATAGTTAGCATACAGTGTCAAAAGGTAGGGTGGCTTATTCTTTTGTTGTTGTTGTTTGTTTGTGTTTAGAGACAGGGTTTCTCTGGATGTCCTGGAACTCACTCTGTAAACCAGGCTGGACTTGAACTTACAGAGATCCACCTGCCTATGCCTCCCCAGTGCTGGGATTAAAGACGTGTGCCACCATTCCCCAACTTCATACTTGTTTTTCCACTAATAAAATTATATGCTTCTTGAGTAGTAGCTTATATAAAGAGAAATAAGAAAGCTACTGTTTTCTAGTGTTTCAGGTAAATGTATATATTTTGGCAGATATTTATCCAGGTATTTTTCCAGCTTTAAATTCATTTGTAGGTGTTAATCTAACTTTCAAGAACTCATCTGGAAGAATTTTCTTACTCCTGTTTTTGTTCATGTAGAATATTCTACCATGAGAGTGCTCAATATAATGTATTTAAAAGAGAATCAATGCAAGTCGTTCATGTTGACTGTAGGGACACACAAAAAGAGATAGGTGTACCCGGTTTGACTTGTGCCAACAACTATGTTGTTTTGAATCTGAGTAGAATCAACTTTTAAAAATGGAATGGCTTAAGTGGTTGTGGTATATGTTTGTGGAAAGCATGTGTGTGAGGGTGGAAAGTGGGAGCAGAAGAGGTAGTAGAGAATGAAGGAGGAAGAGAGTGGGAGCAAAGAAAAGCAGACAGGAGGGACTCCCCACCTGGTCCATGGCATTTAGGAGAGGTCTGAGAGTATGAAGGACTCAAACACTTTTGCTAATCTGCTGTTCTAGCAAATTCACCAATGATGTAACTCAGAGGATTCACTGTGGCTTATTATCCTAATCAGATACCAGAATTGGATGTCACTATGTAATTTCTAATGTTCTTTTGGTATTAAAAACATAAAATTATTTTCCAATGCATATTTGAAGTGCAGAGAAAACCAGTTTTTGTTTAACTAGGGTAACTGTAATTTAATTTTTATGTTTTTGAATAAATGGCAATGGAACAAATATTATAATGAATTAAGGCTGTAAGAATCCAAGGGGAAAAACAGGTTTCACAGGAAAAGGAGAGCTGTTATACTTTAATACTGATGTGTCTCAGGAGGTTAATTTTAGTGCGTTCTTCAGTAAACATAAAATGACGACGTCTATGCTAGGCAGAACACACTGGAGTGTAGGTAGTCATGGGTCTACTCTTTCACCTCATGTTAGAAGCTTCGGCTCTGAATTATACCTGTTTTTAAGATATAGTGTTGAACTTGTTTAAAAGTATTATTATTAAGTATTATAAAAGTATACTCAATATTAAGGAGCTAAAAATTAAACTACAAATCTACATGTTATAAAGCATAAGTTGTAGAACAGAGTATTCAACTGGTCAATTAAAAGTATTTCTTTACTTTCAATAGCCAGTGGTAGATTGTGAAAAAGAATCTAAAGTAAGGCATTAAATGAAAATTCTTTGCAACTCAAATGTCCTCAGCAGTAACATGCTCTTATGATCTGAGGTAAGAGACTTGTGCCTTGTTCTCCCCCCTGAGTTCTACGTTCTTCCCCCTATATGGTTTGCTGCCATTTTAACAACCATAGTTTGAATGCTTTCTAGTCGTTTAAAAGCAACTTGATGTGGTATTTGCTCACATCATCAAAATATGTTTGATGTGGAAGTATTTAAATACTGCTGTGGAAGTATTTAAATACAGAAGCTGAGCTGTCACAAAGCTTAGACTATTTGGCCTTCACTTTCAAGGTTATGGGAAAGTGCTATTATATTTATAAGGGTCATCTTAATTTTTTTTCCTGAAAGTAGTTCTTTTCTAAATTTAGTAATCTTTAGGAATCATTAAACTTGAAGTTGTTTCATCTAGAAAATAGTCACTTTACCTCCATTCACTATTTTTCTCATAGAACTTTGGACTTGGGTTCGTTAGGTATAAATTCAAGCCACAGGTCTACCTCTAAGTAGCCACTAGCTGCTAATCTGTTGCTTCTACTTATGAACAATGAAATCTAATGCCCTTCCCATGTGTTTGTGTTTATTTAGAATTAAAATGACATAAATGTAAAGGTACTTTGAAAATGTAATATGTCTATGTAGAGATTTCAGTTTGTAACCCAGGTTGACCTTGAACTCTTAATCCTCCTGCCTCAGCCTCCCGATACTGGTATTGCAGGTGAATGCCGCCACATCTAGCTTGATATTGTTTTTAGTATCAGATTGTACTTGTTTATTTAAAAGCTCTGGATTCCTTTGATAACTTAGACTCTGCTGCACATGTCTAACTATGTGCTGAATCTCTCCTTCAGTTTGTCTAGAGCAGCAGTTATTCCATGTTCACTATGTTCCAGGAATTACACAGAATGTTTTATAGGGGAATTTAATTTATTATTGATTAACTATATAATATGCAATGCTATTTATAACTATTCCTATAGGTTTAAATACAAATTACCATACATGGAATGACATGTATATGTTACATATGTTACATATGTTACATGTTATAGAATGTCATTAATTTATAATTGCATCTTTAAATTTTATAAAGCATCTTGTTGTCACTTTACAGAAGGTATATGGCGTGAGACAGTTTAACTTTTCTTTGAGGTCATGTTAAAGCTTAAGTCCTTTGGATTTGAGGTTTAGATCACACCACTGTTGCTTAGTTTAGAGATAGTCTCTGGTGTACTATGACATAGAATTGTGTAATCTTGTGAAAAAGGTGATATAAAACTAAATGTGATTTTCACTGTTAAATAATATATAATTGCAATTTAAAAATAAAGCGGAGAAATTCTAATTTATAATTTCGTTTAAAGTGAAACTGTGTTTTATAATTCAATTCTATTTTAAGCTCTGTACAGACATACTTATAATCTTTCTTGCTTCTCAGTTCCTGCCTTCAGTACTTCAGAAGTGAGCCAACATGACTGTAAAGCGTTGTATTACTAGTTCAGTGACATTCATAGCTAAAAGTGTTTATTTATAAAAACCTGGGGTAGAAACATTCCCCATCCTAATATGACATAAAACATTAGTAAATTTCTGATAACAGAGGTGGGCAAATCTACCAAATTCATTCTGATATAGTGTTAAATTTGTCACTCACTATAAAGTATTTGCTTACATCACACATACATTGTACTAGAATGCAAGACTTTTACTAAAATAAAAATTTCTAATTTGGGGAAGTAAAATGCTTCACAAGACACTTAGTATCTAAAAAAAGTACAATAAATGTAAATAGCAGCTTCAAGGCATTAGAGACCCTGAAAGTTTAGTAAAGATAGAATTACTTATAATAGTGTGGGCATTCAGAAATGGTGTCTTGGATTCAGACAGAACTGTTTCTCATATATTATATTATATGCACATAATATAATATACTTTACATAATCATTAAATTTGAATTTGATTGTAAATTCCAGTAAGAGAAACAATAAAGTTTTACAGTGATTATTAAATATTATCTTACTCTAGAAATTAATAAGGGTATTTTGTAAAAAAAGGAAACAGGGCAGCTTTAGTCAGGAAGGTGCATTCTCAGCTTGTCTTATATTATGGAAAGAATATAAGACATAGAATGAGAATTTAGTCCATTACATGTGGGTGGTAACATTTAAAAAAGCACAGTGTTCTTTTGTAGTTTTCCTCCTATCAATTATCCTCTTAAACACCCAGCTCTGAGAAAGGGAATTCCTCTCTGCTATAACCTCCAACCCCGTCTTCTCTTACAGGAATTCATATAATTTGCATCTTCAAATGAAGGGAAATTGCTGCTTTTGAGCAGAAGTCTCTGTTCAGAGTCCATTCCCAGCAAATCTCAATTTCAGCTTCTGGTGTTTTTAGTCAGGTTTTAGCTAGTCTCCCCCATGCTGACCCTGAGAAGTGTGCATGTTCCAAAGTATGGTCAGAATTCTGCACAACTGGCAGTGTCCCCACACTTTAAAAGAAAGAACCAAAGAAAGGTAAATAAAAACGAAGCCCCAACTTAGAAGCCATGCCAGATACCCCACGAAAAGACACTTTAAAATTGATGTCCCTCCCCCTGACTCAGGCCTCCCCACCCTTCACCAATGTCAATAATCATAAAGGTAAATCGGACACTGGCAATCTGAAGGCTGCTGTGCGATCAACAGTTCTCACCCCTAATCATGCAGCACATACCCCATAAAACACTGTTCCAAGGGAGCCTCTACTGGGCTTCTCCTACCCCATACACCTAGGCCTACCTGTCTGCCACTTAGAGAGGGAAGAGTGGTGGATTGTGCTGCCACTGGCAATGGAGCACACATGCTCCGCTCCTGCTGGAGGCCACTTATACAACCCCATGCCAGCTGGGGGTCACTCTGGGGGACGGGCATATCTTGGATCTGCTGATCACACCTGACCCACGGTGTGCAGCAATCGCCAGACAGCCTGGCAGGTTGGAGAGTAATCCCACGCTGGCCCCTGTCCCAGGGGGCTTGGCAGGAGAGAGCCTGTGGGAGAAGGAATCTCCATTTTCTGGGAGAAACAGGAGCACTGCAGCAACATGTTCGCTTGATCATTTTCTACCCTTGGATAGATGTTTTTCTTTTACTCTGGGCAATGCATTTAAAACAATGAATTTTAACTACACGTAATAAAACAGCATAACATGAAGCCCTGGCTGCCAACCCCTTCCCACAACACAGCATTCACACTCATGGTACACACACCAAGCAGGACTTTAAACTCTTATCCCATTGGAAGCTGATAGCATAGGCCTACTGTTCCTTTTTAAATTTCAGGTCAATTAAAATTAAAATGTCGCTAATTTTAATGTACATGTAATGAACCAGAGCTGGTAAGACTCCAGGGTGTTCCATTCATCATCTTCACACGATGATGTACTTATGAGCGTTTCTCCTCTAATTTGTCTGATAGCCAATGGTATCAAAAACAGCCAAATTAGTCAAAGCCAAGTAGTTTGAGATTTTGGAAAAGCGTATTGTTTTACCAAAATACAAATAAAGTGAATGTAAATAAATGCAGAGAACAAAACAGACCATTCTAAAGCATATGGGACTCACTATGAGCATAGACACTAATCACAGAGCACACAAACAGGGCTTCTAAATTACTGTTTCCATTTCTATATTTCATGTTTTTATCAAACACATCTACGAGGCATATTTCTTTTGTATCCTTAATTATGTATTTTTAAGAGGAAGCGTGTAGCTATTTTGACAATTCAATGAAATATAAAAATGAATCGAGTCCAACACAGAAAGCGTCACCCATTGGATCTTGATTTAACACAAAATCCTTGAAAAGGGGAACTGAATTGTTTTAAAGGTTTGGGTTAAGTTTAGCATAATTATTTCCTAAGGAGTCACAAATTTTAAAACACGTCTTTTTGGTTGGAAGGCAGCAACAACCAATCATCCGTGAATGTTTCTTCAACCAAGAAAATGTTAAGAAAGCCTGTCATTTTGTACTTGTGACTCCATCTTGAATTTTCTGTGATGATACAGTCAGGAATAACGGCTTAAGTAGTCACATTTAGAAAACGTGGTAAGGTGGGGACAGAGAACACATCACACTCTTGATTTATTAATAAGATGCATATGGAGTTACTCAGGTCATTAGTCACTATTAGTAAAAGCTGTTAGTATTCATGACGTTTTTGAAAAAGTGCACAAATAATATAAATTTAATGAGAGATTCAAGATGTCTTCATGACAATAATATGAAAATTAAGTGTTAATAACATCTCAGCCAATTCTGATATTTGAAAATTTAAGTAATGGAAAAAATACAGATTTAAAAGTTTAACCTTGTTTCTTCATTTAGGTTAAACACAATAAAATATTTCTTAAAAATATAGTTAAAAAAAGTTCTTTTTGCCCAAAGATTTTCACTTTGGTTGGACACTAACCTTCTTTTAAAACTCAAATCTAAAGAAACAAAAGTTCTTCTCAAATACCCCAGCCATGTAGAAGGCTTCAGGGATGCTATGCCAATCAGCCATCTTTCACAAATATGTATATTGGCTAGTACTGTCTGTATGAGGCTCAGTGATCCAAAGAATCTTTGCAGAGTGTTACAGATGAATGAAGATTTAGGTGAGGTTCATCACCTCTACCTTTCCCCCAATTTCAGCTTGAATCTCTCTTATGTTGTTATACTGGAGAGTGTGTGGAGGGGGTGGGGTGTGCAAATCAGACTTGTTCAATTGGAACTGGGACATTCATCTCATTCTGAATCACACCAATGCTGCCCAAACACTGGCCCTCTGTACGGGGCATCTTCATGAGACTAGAAGATGACAGTGACTTTCCAGGGAGATCACTTAGTGTATCCCCTCTCTACCTGAATAGTAACAGTGGACAGACAAGAACAATAACAGAGAAACAAAGGCCAAAAGTTCACCTTAACTTTCCCAGCACTTTCGTCATCTTCTTTTTTATCCTCAAATTCAAAGGCAACAGTCATGCGCTGTTGTCTCTGCTCTTCCCACAGGGTGGGGTTGAAGCTGTCGCTGTCTGACTGGAAATCTATGGAGTCCAAAGTATTAATGCTTTTCTTTTCTTTTATATACACAATGTATTTAATAAAGTTTAATATATTATGCAAGAAAGAGATGGCAAACACCACCAATGAGTACAATAAATACATTTAAAAGGACCGGGAGGAGAAATATTGAGAAAGGAGGAGAGGAGAGAGCCAGAAGGACAGGTAGGAAAAGTAGAAAATTCCTCTTGGTGTTTCTTATGTGGTTGTGTGCATTTCACTGTTAGTCATGAGGGGTTGGGAAGTTTCCTAGCATAGGAATGGGCACCCCTGGTCTGACAGTAACAGTGCAGAAGACTGAAAGAAGCTCCCCAGCCTCTAATCTTCACAGCAGTGGAGGAGTCACACTAAGGTCAGCTTTGTTATAAGGAAGTTGGCTGAGTTTTCAGGTCCTGCCCCAGGTCTCTCAGGTCCTGAGTCTTACTCCCTGTTGGTGTGACTGCAGAGCCCGTGTCACATCAAAACCAAGACAAAGCAAAATACTACACAGCAATGATTTTTCAATAAAGTGCCCCCAAATCCGACTTTGTTGTTGGTTCTTTGTGTGTATGTGGGAGGTGTACGTGACTGGAGTAACTTTATCTTTAAGGTAGAGAACATGTGGAGGATTCAGTTTTAACACTACGGTTTCAATTCATTTAAATGTCCTGTTAAAGCAGGGAAGAGGATTTATAAATTTCTAATTTATACCAAAATCTTGTCTAATGGTAAAATCTTCTTTGCAATAGAATAGTGAAAATTGCATGAAAATCTAGTAAGAAGTGCTTGGTTGAAGCCAAATCCTTTCCCAAAGAATTTTCTTTTGTTGTATATTTCTTTGTTTTGCAGGCTTCTAAAAATTCATTTATTTTCTTTTTCAACAGACAGAAGTTAACTGATTGGGTTGAAGTTCAAGACTTTTTTTCAATCATTACACCAAATTTTCTGTCCTCAATAGAAAAACAGACAATTCAAGACAGCAAAGGCAAATACTTTCACATTGCAGGTCACCTGACCACTGATCTTACAGCCTGGAACTGACCAGGGGTTTAGGCGACTAGATCTCAGGGATAGCTAGTGGATCTGGGTTACTTTTTAACTTCTCTTTACATTATTTTGAAACCCAGAGATATAAAGAAGATGGAAATAAATCCATGTTACCAGAACAGTCTTTACTTGATTCTTCACGGTACAAAAAATGTGGTGGCTTCTTTTTCATAAAATCAAAAGATCAATTTATTAAGGTGTAAAATTATATTTCAAAACAACTTTCCATTTTCCTATTCCTGCAAGTCAAAATTTGAATAAAAGTATCCTTACATATTTCCTCAGAGTCATTTACACTTGGAAGTTAAAGACTAAAGACATTAATTATCATTATTCTTGAAAATGAGAAACACACAAGCAAGTGGTTCATTTCACAGGTTGGTCTCAGACAGGGTGGGTTTATCTGTGGCTGCATTAAATTGGGTTCATTGTTCTAAGAATCACCATTATTCTGTATGACTACAGAGAACATATGCTAGGCTGTGCTGTTTCAAATAGGAAAGGGCAAACCTTTTTAAAGATGTATATAGTAATATGATCATAGGTTAGAAGATTTATTGTAACAGGTTTAGATTTTTACAAGGACTTTGAAATCATAGTTGGTGACATTGCTTAGGGAATATCAATGAAAAGATGAAAACACTGTTATTACAAGTCTCATTCTATGACTGACTCACATGTAGGGGCTCAAGATCCCTGCCCTGCTGTTTAAGATATGTTGTATAATATGTGAGCACAAGTAGAGACCCTACCTAGCCAGTTCTTTGGCTTTGAACACTCTCTTCTGCTGCCTGTAGCTGGGTACAACATTTGATGACCAGGTTCCCTATCCTTCAATCTACCCTTCAAAGAAGTCACTCTAGTGTGTTTACATTATTCTCATGTGCACTATAAGAGGGAAGAATTTCCTCTTTGGTGTGGTGTGGTGTGGTGTGTATGTGTGTGTGTGTGTGTGTGTGTATGCTTGTATGTTGATGTGCATTTGGGTACATGTGTGTGCACGTGCAAGTGGAAGCCAGAGATCAACATTAGATGTCTTCCTCATTTGATCTCCACCTTAATTTTTGAGAAAGGATCTCTCATTTGGGACCTAGTGCTCATCAATTAGGCTAGGCTGGCTGACCAGCAAGCGTAAGGTGTCCTTCTGTCGCTGTTCTTCAGCGTTGCAATTACGGGTCCTGTGTCACATGCTGGGGTTTTTACATTAATGGTGAGGACTTAACTCAGGTTCTCATGTTTCATGGCAAGCACTTTACCAACTGAGCTCTCTCCTCAAGGAGCCTTTTTTTTGGAATCGTACTTAAAATATTACAGTGTTGAGACCCAAACTCCCAGATGGTGTGCTATGGAGTTTTTTTTTTTTTTTTCTGCCTGTGGAGGAATATTCCTGGACAGAGATTAGAGTTAAAAATTTCTTTTTATTTGTAACCATCATAAACATTAAAGAATATGTTTGCTGATAACCTACCTTCATCACCACGGGGTTGCTGGGGAAACATATAGTTGGTCAGTACCCTTTGCTTGGTTTCTGGGTGGGCTTCTGTTTGTAGAGGGATTAGGGCCTTGGACTGGAAGCAATGAGCATCAGTTAGATTAACAAATTAGCCAAGCTTTTACATAGATAACAGCCAATAGTTTGACCTCTCAGAGATGAATGGGGTAAGATGACATACCATAGATACTGCTGAGACTCTTTCCAGAATTTAAGTTTTTCATGTTTTGTTTTGTTTAGCATACTCTTACAAAGCTTACCAAAGCCTATTCAACTGTGCACTTTAGCTCCAGTCTTGAGGAGACCAGGTTATGTTAAACTGTTCAACTGAGGGAGTGTTTGGTATAGTCCTGGGCCTGCATTCCTTCTCACGGGTTGTGGTGCCTACACTGCTCACGCTGAACAAGACGAGGCCCACATACGGATAAAAGTGGTATGCATATCTGATGTTTATGCTGCATTTTATTCTCCATCACTAATTTGATAACAGAAATACTATTTCTGAAGGCTTTTAGAACTCATGCATTTTCATAAGAATAGTGTAAATGCCACTTATTAATAGAAAAGAAGCAAAGGCCTCTGGGATACCAGTACACCTCATGAAGCTGTCTAGAGATGTTAAATCACAATTCAAATTAAATGGTGCAGTGACTTTTCTGGCTGTTCTCTGAAATGTAAGGCTACTGCTTCAGCAGCAGACTTTACACAGATTCTGGAAATGGCCATCTGTGAGGACAGACCAGGGCTGTGGAGGGAGTCTCTAAGAGCCGGGTGACAGTCCGGTCTTTCACCAGCAGATGGGAGCAGTGGCTGTGAGTAACTGCAGACACGCGAACACTCTTATGCTTACATTTTGAATTCTGTAGGAATTGCTTTAAATTTATGATAAAGTACCCAAATAACTAGAAATATAAACTTGATGCCCAGGGAATATTGACATATCGAACTGAAGGGGCATTGTTTTTATTTGGGGTAGGGTTTCAAAGATTTAGCAACATAAAAAAAATTGTAAGTAGTGAATTCTGCTGAAATGATCCACACCCACTTTTGAAACAAAGGCTGTGTCTCTGTTTCTTGTTATTTTCCTGGTTAATAAAATTATTCATCATCATGCAACCACTGATTCCAAATATAATTTATTTACATGAATATATAAGAACATCAAGATAACCCCAAAATACTAAAGATAGCTGTCAAGATACCAGCAAAGTTCTTGAATAAAGTTTTAGAATTAAGTTGATTATAATTTAAAACAGCAAGGAAACCGGAAGATAGCGGCTGGTAATTCCCTCTTGTGGGGATTGTGGTAATGTTTTCTCATTTTTTACTTCCAGAGCTATATTAAGGTGTATTCTCTAAGGACATGTGTACCACCAGGAGCTGGAAAGCCATATAAACTATCATCTGTGTGTTGGATCTCTAACAATGAAGTAGATATTGAATAGAGGTATTTGAGAAGCAGGGAGACCATGGCATTATTTCACCTACAGCAGTGTGTGATGGCACCTTTGCACAGATTCTGCCTCCAGGCAAAAAGAATTTATATTTATAATAGCTGTCAAGTTTATCTGTTGGGACTCAGTAATCCAAAGTTTCAATTACAGTTCATCTAAGGCACACAACAAATCAGTGCACAAAAGTGTTTTACCTGATTGTCAGAAAGCCACAATGCTGCAAGCTCCTTGAGTTTGGTGAATGAGAATGGTAAATTCTTCAACCTGCAAAGACAAGAGATATCTCATAGCACAGGTACAGACAGAAAAGCTCAGTTCTAAGAACATTTTAAACACACTACTGTGTTAATTCATTGCTCTTTTCAATTTTTTCTCCTGAGTGCACAAAAATCTTAAAAGAATGAAAACACTAAAATAATTTTTAGTGTTTGTGTGTGTGTGTGTGTGTGTGTGTGTGCAAGTGTATGTGTGCACACACACACACAGGCACATGACCACGTGGAGGTCAGAGGACATCTTGTGGGAGTTCAGTCTCACCTTCCACCATGTAGGTCCTGAGGATCAAAAATATGTCATCAGAATTGGAGGCAAGAGCCTTTACCTGCTGAGCCATCTCCCAGGCCAAAAACAATGGAAATCTTTCTACTCTTTCAAATGGCCCTCCCACATAAATAAAATATTAAAACCCTAGTATGTTCCCCAAGGCTGCTCCTACTGTCATACACACACATAAAAAGTAAATATTAAAACACCAATATGCCAAGACTGGGCTCTCTCTCTCTCTCTCTCGCTCTCTCTCTCTCTCTCTCTCTCACACACACACACACACACACATAAAACTAAAAATAAAATCTTAAAACTCCTAAAGCTGCTCCATACCCTGGCATTGATCCTCTTTTCCTCATAGCTGGAGTGCACAATGACCCTCAACCAGCCCAGGAGAAGCTTCAGCCCAGCCTTCTCTGGAATATTCTTCCTGCCGTGATTCACTTGATTAACTCCCACAGTCCTTCAGTGCTTTAATGCCATTTTCTCATAGAAAACATTTTCCTGGGTCCTCACTTGAGTTACTTCACCCAGTTAGCTTAGCCTCACTTTCCTACATAGAACATTTCACCCTTTACACATGACTATTTTTGTGGTTACTTGTTTACTATTTGACATTCCCACAAAACTGTAGTTTCCACAAGGGCAAAAGACATGGTGTCTTACATCTATATCAGTTCACAGTTTCCAAAGTGATACTGATCTCCAGAAAGTTTGTTGTCATCTTCTTTCAACCCTTTTACATTGTACAGTAGACATTACAAGAAGAAATTCTTAAAATTAGTATTTTTGAGATATGTGAATTTTGGCCTTAGCTGTAGCATTTCATCAAAATGTTGGCTTCTGCCTTTGGAAAGTCAAATTGACAAATGTCTACTTCAGTGCTCTTGATGCCTTGGAACTGTGTTGTCAGCATATTCTGATTAACTATATTACCATCACCTCTCAGCTGCAGAGCCAGCAGTACAAGCACAATCACAATTACATCTTCAGCAGGCTCATTCCTGAACATACAAATATTCTACACACAACTTGCAATGAAAATTTCCATAAGTCTTTTACACGTTGAAATCTTATTAATAACCAATTGATAAATGCATTTTAAGAAAGGAAATACAAAATGTTATAATAATTAGTAAGGAGTTAATCTATGTCCAAAAGTAATCAGGCACTTTCAAATAATTTAGTAAATATGAAAAGAGGTTGTACAGCAGTGCAAATGTTGAAAGTATGTAGTAGATAGAGATCTTGAGGAGACTACCTAACCCTTATAAACTAGTGAATATCTGTAAAACATAAGTAAGAATACAAAGAAAACAGGCGTTAACTTATGTCACGATTCTTTCTAGGCAGAATTACAACTTTAAGTTCAAACTAAATTACTCACACAAGCTGTTTATGTTCACATATGCTAGACACTAAAGTAAGATTTATGGAGTGGGCTAGCATTTTTTTGCTTTTGATATTATGCACAGTTAAATAAAAAGCTGCCCCCTAGTGCTGCATCAGTGAAACTCATCCAATATGCGTGTCATGTTCATCCATGTCCCTGAGGAGTCGTATGGATGCAGTCCTAATGTGCAGTACAGAATGAAGAATGTGATGGAGAGCAGGGACCTCATTGCTTGGACTCCCCCAGTGATCTCTGATGAATGGGCAGGGCATTGGCTAGGGCACTGCCTTGTGGCTGACGGAACAAAACAGTCACGGTTCCTAGCTACAGTGCCAAAGTAATAGTTCAGTACTTACAGAGAGCATTTCTCCCTTAAGATTCCTCTAAGCAGCTCATTCTCTGTGGCATCAGATTTCACTGTGCATTGTTTTCCCTCCCCTGATCTATCAATGGACTAATTAACTGAAAATATTAATTTGGCTGTGGTCTGTGTTGTAGTTACTGCACTATAGGATGTGTGTGATGCTTTGAGCATCCATTAAAAGAAAAACTTGATAAAGTGTAGTAAACAGTCTTAAACTTTGTGATTCTCTGAAGTCTTGTTCATATACATTTCCTCAGCATCCACAAGTGTGTTTGACCTATGGCCAGTGCTGAAGTCTACTAGCATTGCTAGGTAAGGCCCACTAACCTATCAACTTCTCTCATGGGTCATTTGTGAAGTTTAAGTTTAGTAAGCATACTTTCTAGACAATCAGAATGTCTAGGAAAAACAAGTATTTAAGAGAGACTTCTATAGCTTGTTGTAAAAAACCTTTTTCTAGGCTGACAAGTGCCCAGCCTAGCTTAAATAACCAATCCATGATGCTTCCCCTGTGATGTGACTGAAGCCAGTAGGTGCCCACCTCTCTGTGGAGTTTGCGTGACCATATTTCCTACTTTATCCCATAAGAATGTATTTAAAGATCTTAACAAATGCCTTCTCAGAGTGATACTCAAGGCATTGCCTCTTCTGCTACTCTGGTTACCGAACCAGAGGAGACATGACTGGGTGAAGCAGTACACTACAATCTTTTACCCTCAAGTTAGGGAAGGAGAAAGGAAAGATAGAAATCTTCACTGCTTTTACAAGCAGCCTTAATACAGAAAGAGAGAAAGGCAGAAATCTTCACAGGCTCTTTTTAGGCTGTCCTAAGCTTGAATCTCTCCAACATTTGTTCTCACACTAATTAACAACAGCAACCCAACCAATGAACAACCAACTAACGCCCACCTGGAGTTCAGACCTTTTATGCCCCCAGCCAAAAGTTCCCATAAACCCATGAGGCACGTAATCACAAAGACAAGCTACAGGTGCCAGACAATTGCACCCAACCAAATCATAGCCACCTGCATCAAGCATTCCAATTCCAACTCATAAACAACTATACCACAGCTGGGGTGGGAACACGAACCTCTAGTGACTAGTCAGTTAAACCAAAAAGCTTTTCTTAACATAGAAATTCCAAGTGTTCATCTACAACTGGGTCTTGATGCACAAAGCTTCCCTCTCATATTGTCACGTTGGTTTATATTTAAAATCCCAAACCTTTTAATAAAACACTTGTTCTTACATGGGAACATGGTTTAACCACAAAGAGTAGGTTTTTTTTTTTTTTAAATTGACATTACTTTTTCTAAAGGAAACCAAAAAACAAATGAAAACGCTCCTGCTTATTCTGAAATTTTTGTGAGTATTCTTGATTTCCTAAACTCTGGTCTCTGCTGACCCCTTCTCTGAGATCCTTAAACTGTCACTCATTTGACAGAATTTGCAGGAACAGGGTTCATTCACTTTGTTCTGTAGCCACAGTGTCAAGATATTGCTCACCAATATATACTCTTCCCATTTCTTGTTTGAGGACAGTTGTTTTTAATAGAAAGGGTGGGAAAAAAGATGAAGAACAGTCTCATTTTTCTTTCTAGCTCCCACCAATAAAACACACCATAAGAAGAGGGTTCATCCTTTTTTTTTTTTTTTGTTCCTCTTACTCTGAACTTGACTAAATATTATCCATCCTTGCTTCAATGGACTAACCTGCAGCTTTGGATGAGAGTTCACTAGTGATATCAAGTCTTACCTGTTTCCATGTAGACCAGATTGGCCTCCAATTCACAGAGCTTGCCTGCTCCTGCCTCCCGAGTGCTAGGATTATAGGCGTGCACCACTGTGTCAGTCTCTATAATTTACTTTTATCAAATTATTTACATACCTGTTATCACTCAGATTTAAAACTCTCAGTTTCTGCATCTGCCCAATTTCTTCAGGAAGAAATTCTAGCTTATTAGAGCGTAGAGACATAACAGTGACATTCTTACAGCTTCCAATCTGCAGGTGGCAAAATGAAGTGAAGTTTACAATGTTGTTCTGTCTACTGTATGAAACTCTCAAAGAATAGACAAAAGTATATTTTAGAAAGGCATATCAAAGTGTTGTTACTTCATATTAGTTTCTTTAGTGTACAACACAATTTAGGCCACAGATATATTCTTTCTCTTCTTTTGATTGCTTTTTGAGATAGTGTCTTACATTGTAGTCCAGGCTAACCCAAGACTCACAATATTATTCAGGCTGGCCTTGAACTCGAGGTGATCCTCCAGCATATGTCCCCTGAGCACTGTGATGATAGGAGTGTGCCACTACATCTGACCTAGAGATTCCTTTACCGTTTTAATGTTTCATGACACATGTATTTATTGACTTATGCTTTTATAATTTTGCTGTTTACAGTCGTGAATGCCTTTAGATATGACAATAACACATATCTCATGTGAAAACATATTAAGAATAATTTTCTTAATAATTTAAATGTTTAAACACTTGGTAGTACTGTTGTTTTCACAGAGCACATTATTTTTTACATGATTACCAATTGACCTGTTCTTAGGCACACATATTCAATGATATTCTTGATAGTTCCTCAGCAAACCTAACTTTATGTCACCTACATGGTACTTTCTGTTTTTACTAATAATTTTGACTCTAAAATAATGGTATATTTATTATTATTCTATCATTGTGGAAATTTTTAGTATAAAGTTTTAGGTTGAAAATACACTTCATATTTTTTTTCTTGGCATTAATAAATAAAGTCCAGTTTAGGGATGAAAATTAAAAAGATCTCTTAATGTATCTAGAAGCTAAAATAATGTTACAGGAAACATCAGGCCTCACACAGATATTTTTAGTAAAAACCCACCCTTTTACTTCAGAAGTAGAAATGCGTTTATCCTAACTGCTATGTACAATTACTCTTAAAAGCAAAATAAAAATTATTCAAAATTGCATTCCTTAGCATTGATTAACATATTTCACTTTCATTGCATGCAAGATTTCGTCAATGCATTATATGGAGTTTATCACTCCAAAAAAAAAAAAACAATTAGCATCTATCTATGTAAACAGATAGGTGATGCCTACATATTTTCACAGTTCAACTCATAAATCTATCCTTCAATTGCACCTGTTAGGATTTCATTTCAAAATAGATTCATTGAAAGTTAATTGATAGAAATGAGCTTGCTTCTCACTTCTCTGGGCAACTCTGGGAGGAAATTCTCGTCGACTGCTAAGGTTCGAAGACTGTGCAGGTAGCCAATGGTGGGAGGGAGGGATTCCAGCTCATTGCAGCTGCAGTCAAACTCTTCTAATAAAGATAAACTGAGAAGTAAAAACACCAGCTTTAGACATTCTGAATGGTTACATGACAAGGAAAAAGTCTTGAAAAAGCCACATATCCAAATTCACAAAATATTATTAAACTAGGATGGTGCGATAATATATAAATCAATCTAGTTAGTAAGTACAGTGAAATGGATCAAATGCCATCACAGGTATGGCTGCATTTGTGATTCATCTGAACCACTCAGGACAATGCAAACGATAGTTTGTTTACAACTTAGGTGTCATTGACAGCAAGAGGCTTGGAGTGAATACCTATAATTGAGAGTGCAGAAGATGAGAGGGACAGACAGCAGAGAGAGCTGCCCTAGATTTTACTAAGCATCTTGGAGACTAGAGGCCTATTAATACCCCCCTTTAACTGTGCAAGACATCAGCCTTTAAAATCCATTTTATGGATGAGGAAATTGAGTCTTATGGAGGCCACGAATGTGCTCTCAGCCACACACAGCAGCAAATCTGAGGTTGGAATAATGACAACATAGCTTGCTCAACTCCATCATCCTACCTCTCAGGTAGGACACATCAGCAGAGAGGTGTGTGCTGTCTGAATCGCGCAGTATTATAAAATGTTCCAAGTAATGTTCCACAGTGGCTCAGATTTCTGTGCTTCTTGAAATAAAGGACCTTTTCCTATCCACGATCAGCCCTGGAAATGGGCACAGAGCTTCAGCTTTTCCCAGTTCCCTGCACTGCACACTTAGTCACATCATCCTGTCCTTAGAAAGGAATTGTGGGAAGATATTCTGAAATTATCATGAGAAAACAAGATGATTCCATCACTTGTTGGCAGAGCTCAGAGATAAAGAAGGCCTGGCCCAACTTAATCGATAGCAATACTGGAGCTGCCACTGATGCCCAGCGCACCATTAGCAGGAAGGAATTCCCAAGGGTGACAGTCCACCACTGCAGAAGGAAAGAACAAGTTCTAGTAAGGTTGAGGAATTGTGTTCCTCTTTTACAATTAGAACTCATCAGCTTCAATGCTGCTTGCTCCTATCACTTAGCCAGCAAGAATGCGAAGCACAGAGCTGAAATCAGTCAGATGGATTTGTGTCCAAGCTCTGTCATTCATTTGATGCATGATCTTAGAGCCAGTGAATAACACAAAGACCACCACAGCTCAAAAGGCAAAGCTGCTTCATTTACCTCCCAGGCAAGAGGACATGCTGGGGAATAAATGAATAAATTGTGTTCTGAGGATGAAAAGTCACAGAAAATGTAGGTAGAGAGAGTGGGTCACCAAGACTTACATGTCAGAGAGTATAGAGTGAGTTTAATACTCTGGAGACAGCCAGTGTCTTTCTGTTCACTGTGGCTTTGGCCAGAGTCCTTACAGGCCGATGACTGAAGTTTTCTGTTAAGAACTGGGGTCATGTAACTTAGAAAATAGTCATGGAGTTATAGGGTTTTTTTCCTCTTGATATTTAAGAAAATATCAGCTATGTATTTAAGGGCTGAGTTAAAGACAGTTAAGCAATTTAAAAAGTTAATTTAAAATCCTTAGTTTTTTTCTTTCTTTCATATATACATTCAGAGGTTGATTTTGAGTGGCAGTAAGGGACTCATTGCACTGGGGCTTCTGTTGTAAAGTTGTCATGGTTCATTAAACAACACTAGTCCCTCAACAGCACTGTTCACATTTCAACTACTTGATATTTAACTGCACGGGGCACCGCAGTTTCTTTCATCTAAAAATCACAATGTGAATAATGATGAGTGCCAGGGTTGATGACCTGGCATCACGGTTAATGTCCTGCTTTGACTAGTAATGAACCTCTGTGGTAAGGTCACACACAGACAGCAAAGCAGGTAGTTGTATAGGTTCCTTGTCTGACACAATAGGAAGATACTTGAGCAAAACAATTTGTTTTGCTTTGTTAAAACTCTATTACTAGGGCCATGAAGATGGCTTGGTTTGAAAGGTGCTCGTCATTCAAGCATGAGGGTTTGAGTTCAGTTACTGGAACCTACATAAAATGCTTGACATGGTGGGTCACACTGGTAATCCTGGCACTTGGGAAGCAGAAACAGGAGGACTCTTGCAACTTAATGGCCAACTGGTGAGCTATAGACAGAGTTCTGCTTCAAGCATGGATCATATCTTCCAAGGGAAGATACCCAGAGCTGTCCTGGTTTTCATGTGTGTGCACATGTTTGCAGTACTCCACAAATGCAGTGGCATATGCATGAGCATAACCCTCTCCCAAATATGAGTGTTGCACAGCAGAAGCTGCTTGTGTACTGTGGAAATAACTCTGCAAGATTTGAACAGAACACAAGTAGTACTACAGAAGAAATAACTGACCACAGGAATGTTGATGCTGTTAGAGGACACTAGATGGGCTGTCAGAGGCTCCTCATGAGTGCAAAGTAACCTTCATCACAGAGGAAGTGACCAGGAAGAAGTGATGTTGGTGAGGGACTCCACCTGAGAGTACTCTAGAGATACGTCATCAGAATGAGACCACAAAGAATCAAGTTCCGAAAATAAGGATGGTAATCCATCAAGACAAAGAAAAGATGTTGGTTGGTTTATAATAAACTCACTGGTCAAGATCTTCCTGGTGGATTTCACAAATCTAAATGAAACTTTAATTCTCAATGTTCTTAATGTATAATGTACTAAGTATATATTAATCTTACCATTTTCCCATTTCTCTACACAGTTATGACTTGCTGCAGGAGTATTCAATTTTCAGGACAGACAGATCTAAAGAATTTTTTTTAAATCATAGGTTTTTCTGTTAAGACTGTATTGCACAATGTGCACAAAATGCACAATGCATTTTAAAGGCCCTGGTTGTAATGTGATTTGTACTGAGAAATACATATTTGGTATTCTGATATTCAATTAGCTCCTGGAACAGAGCTCCTAAAACTCTGGGTGTGATCAAAGCCAAAGTGTCTTTTTGAATACTAATCAGAAAACATATGCTGAAAGTTCTTGCATAGCTTCAGGAGAGAAGTGTACCAGGGAAGGTAACCATGTGATTTCAGGGTTGGAGTGTCCAGCCACTTCTGACCTCTGGGAGTCAGGCTGAAGTTGGGCTGATCACCAAAGGCCAATGACATGATCAATAATATTTACAAAACAAGCCTCCATAAAACCCCCAAACGGACAAGGTTCAGAGAGCTTCCGACTGCTGACCACATGAAGCTACTGGAAGGAGCTGCTGCAAAGAGGCCCTGGGGTTCTGTGTCTTTTTGAACATATTGTTCCCTGCAAGCCTTCTCATGTGGCTGCTCATCTGTGCCCTTACAATATCACTTACAACCTTTTCCAATTTCTCCGAGCCATTCTAGCAAAAAAAAAAAAAAAAAAAAAAAAATGGTCCCAAGAAGGGAATCCCAAGAACACCTTATTTACAGTGGTTAGTCAGGGCTTGTGAAATGAAAGGCAGTCTTGTGAGACTGATCCCTAATCCGTGTCTTCTGATTCTAACTAAGGATATATGAGTCTGGATTGAGTTAAGGTGTAGCACATCCAATTTGAGTCTACTGACAATTGAAGAGCTACTCGGTGTGGGAAAAGACCACACATTTCAATCACCAGTGGTGTTCTGTGTTGTGTGTTCAGAATACAGTCGCAAAAGCACTTTATTTTTCAGGTCCATGCTCCCACGCAATTGAGGCCTTCCGTTATTAAAAAGATAGCATTCTCTGCCCTATGCAATGAACAGAGCGAGTCAAGAGCCTGGCGGTTATTTGGGGTCTCTGGGTTATGAAGTCTAGCTGGTGGGCACAAATACCTGTCTCTCAATGACCTCTGAAATTCCCAAGACTTAGAGCTATAACATATAATGCCATCTTATTTTATTGATGATTATTTGGTTAAAGCCACAAAAAGTGTTTTAATACAGGTTCTTGTATAAAATCAGTTATCGCATTTTATCAGGTTACCACTGGTATTAATAAAGATAAGTAAAAAGAATGGACCAAATAGACAGCATTTATATAGAAGCCTATGTCTATAACTTCATAAGTAAAAAGTGAAAACAGGGGAAGCATAAGATATTTTCATTGGTGCTTTCTAAATTTCGCTATCACATGCATCTTTAGGACAACCTGCTAAGCTACAGATTCTGGCTCTGTGGTTAGGGATGGGACCACAGTGCACCTGTAACCAGCTCCTGGGAGACACAGGTGCTGTGGGGTCAAGAAGGTGTGAAACAAAGCCTTTGCAAGTCTTTTAAGAACAAAATGTAACACACGCACAACAGGTATGCCAATAACATCTGGAGTTACGAGTGGGTCACAGCTGTCAGTACCAGTGAGGGGAACAGCTGAAATGCCTCCATCCCAGTTTTGAAGATGTGCTCTGTGCTTTTCTTTAGTTTAGTTTGGTCTTCGGGAGATTCCTGGGTGGAATCCTGTATTCCTGATCCTCAGTTACAGAATGAATGGAGGAAGGAATGTGAGTATATCACATAGATAATCTACAATCCACTTCAACATCATTTATGACTAGTGAAACGGCAACAAAGGCAGTTACCAATAAACAGGACAAATGGTGTTGGGCTTCATATTAATGCATCTTTAATTCTTAACAGAATTACTGTGGCCCTTGAAACTGAGTGAACTTTATGTACTGTATCCCCCTCACCTATAAAGTGGGCAACACCCAATCTATACAGGTTCAATAAGGGCTAAGTGTAAATTAACCTCTGGTGTTGAGGTCAGACTCTGTTAACACCACACAGCAGGAGGTAGATTGAGTTCTAGGAATCAAAGCCTGAGAAATCCCCTGAAACACGCAGTTGTTGTTAAGGGAAATTGACTTAGTTAAGCTTTGTTGTGCAATGAAATAAAGCTGATGATAAATTATCAGCAATTGATTACTAGTATGTGTACTAGTATGCGGGAGGCACAAGAACTAGGGTGTCTCTGTAGAATTTTGTATATCTGCAGATATTTTGGTGGAGAGAAAAATGGAAAGAGGGAGAGAGAGAGAGAGAGAGAGAGAGAGAGAGAGAGAGAGAGAGAGAGAATAATGAATGAATGAATAATGACTGAATGAATTTGTTAAACAGCTATCACGGGTGTGAAAGGCTCAGATTTGGTGTGAATGTGCGATTGTTTTGGCTTAGCAGAGCAGAGACCAAGCTGCAGAGAGCAAGTGAGTTGGAGTCTTCACTCATGACTACCAGAGGGACTATCAAGCTGAGTTGCTCAGCTGGTCTCTTGTCAGCCTTGAAACTGAGTAGAAGGGGTGACATAGTGCTTAGCCATGTCTGTAAGGTCTGAATACACAGGAAGGAAGTAAAACCCGTCAAGCTCTTCAGTCTACAAAAGGGACACTGAGCTAATTTTGTTTTATTCCTTTAAATGTGTTTTTCTCAGTGTACACTAATTATATACAATAATGAGTTCATCTTGACATGCTCATACATACTTGTAAAACATACTTTGGTTATACTCATCATGCTCTGCTACTCCTACCCTTTCTGATGGCCACCCTCCTTTCTTAGGTAGCCCCTCCTCTACTTTCACATTTTTTTTCTTTCTTAAACCCTGTGAAGACTGCTCTTTTCTGGAGAGAAGCAGGGTAGGAGGGGAGGGTGAGGTGGGGAAGTAGATCTAAGGGAGAGGGGAGATAGAGGGAGATGGGAGGAGGGGAGTGAGGATGTATTGTACAAAAGAATAAAAAAAATCCTAATTCCACATATGAGAGAGACTATCCATTATTTATATTTTTAGATATTGTAAATCAAGTAATTTAATTTAGCTGGGGAATAAGTCTTATATTCCATCCCTCATGTTCTCATTCACCTTGGGCTAGCTATGGCACTACTTCAAATTCTGACGTTAACAAACTTCAGTTGGATTGATTCTGTATTGTTAATGGAAGAAACCTGCTCATTTTCAGTTCTAAATCCCCATCAGTTTGGTCAAATTGAGTAAGGAGCTGTGTTTTCAGAAGTGCTGGCTGGACCCCAGCACTTCCCATCATTTGCAGACAACATATTCCCATTCCACCCAACTTTTCCGTTGGTCCAGAATAGCTATAAGCTTTCACTTTCTTTGCTTTCTAGGAAGCCAACTGGATTGGTTGCAAAGGAAGGTGGTGAAAAACTTTTAGATTGCATGAGAAAATTATCAAAACGCAAAATACTGCCTCAAGCCACTTTTTAGTAGAAATAGAGAAAATAACTCTGCTTATTGATAGATCTTTTTTCTTTTTAAAAATTCTAATGCTCCAAATGAAGATAGCAAAGCATTGTTTGACCAGTCAAAACTACATAAACATTTCATGTATGTGAGAATAAGTAGAATTAATTTAGCCATTGCTCACAAACAGCAGCTGTAAGATGCTCTGTGGCCCGGTGGAGGCAGTAGGGAAGAATGGTGCCTTGTGGGTATCATGTCAGCCTTTGCGCTTTAAACTTTATGCATTTTAAAATCATCACTGACATTCCACAAGATTACTTTTTGTGCTTTCCTCAATAACCTTCCGTAACTGAATGTGAGGGACTCTCTCATTGGGGCAATATGTTAAATTTGTGTCTCAAATTTCTCTAGTACCTTTAGTTTGCAATCACGTCTACAATGCAGTGCAACCGTGTTTCAGTGAGTGGCAGATGCCATTATGATGGATTCTGAAGCGATAATGCAGCTGAAGGGTTTTTACTGCCAGACTTGGGAGAGTGGTTCCATTGCAGAGCTCTTGCCTGGCATGTGTGAAGTCAGTGACTTATCCTTCCTCCACAAAACAAATGAAACAACAAAACAAAGCAGAACCCTGGTTATTTAGTGACACTCTAATACATGGTAGGACTCTGCACTTGGGTTTGTGGTGATTCTGGCACAGGAGGACCTACTGTGCTGCTAGTCACACAGAATGCAACACATGTAAGGTTGTTCAGAAGACACCCTTGATAAGAACAATAAGCTGCCTACTGGGTAAAGTGTTTACTAGGCTATGTTTCTTATCAGTATTTTTGAAGGCATTTCTTCGACTTTTTCAAAAGGTTCCTGTAGTGCTTGGAAGGAAATGCCTCTACGATGTCCACACCATGATAAAACACATGCCCCTCTCATCAAGTGACTTATGGCTATTTCATGACTCTGAATAGTTCATTCCTGAGGACTTTGTGAAAGTCTGGAGGACTGGGGAGATGGCTCAGTGGATAAAGTGCTTGCTGCTTAAGTATGGGGATATGAATGAGGATCTCCAACGTCCATACATAAAAGCTGGACATGGTGGCTTGAATCCTAGCAGTAGAGAGATGTAGATAGGAGTATCTTGGGCTTGCTAGCCAGGTGGCTCAGTCTACTCAAGAAACTCTATGCCAAGGAAAAGCTCTGTGTTAAATAAATAAAATAGACAATGCCTAAGGTACAACACTTGAGGTTATCTCTTGACTTCCACATGCAGGTGCACATATATGCATGTGTATCCTCACACACTTTCACACACACATGCATGTACATATACATATACACAAAAGCCTGAAAAATACTCTATATCTCATTTATTAACAGTATTTTAAAGGTTTCAAATATGTCTGTTATAGGTTGAAAAGTTTACTTGTAAAACTCATGTGCTGATGTCCTGTCCTGCCCAATATGTTGGGATTGGAATATGGAGCCTATGGGAGGTAATAGGATTGGATACAGTCATAAGACTCATGAGAGCATGCCTTCTCGCTTTCTCTCATGTGCAGAGGAGAGGTCATGTGACCACAATAGCATGGCAGCTGCCATCGGGCCTAGAGAAGAACTCTGATGAAGGCTGCCTTGCTGGGTCCAGACTTGAGAAGCATCAAAACTCATGTATGTGGTTTCAGCCACCTCAGCAGGGCTACAGTTCCACACAGATGAAGAGATCTTTCATCACCACATTCCCAGGTGAAAATAGAGCATTTTTCTTGTGGATGATGAGGTCAGATTCTCATGGTTGGCCAGCAGGTGCTTTGCTGACTGAGCCATTTCTCCAGCCCTTAATTACACTTACATGCAAAAGAAGTACATTTTCCTGAACCAAACCAAGCCAAAACCAAAGTAGACCAAACCAAATAAAACGAACACCTTCCCCAACACAAACCAAAAACCTAGTGAAAAGAGTGACATTGTTTTATTCCCTTCATATTTGCTACAGATTTTCAAGTTAGATTTTAGAAAGGTTAGTTCAATCTGCTGACACTTTCCTTGTTTATTTCCTGAAACAATAATCAAGGAATGTAATGCCACTAAAACCTCTGAAAAATGAGTTACAGTGATGGAATTCTCAACTTTTACCCCCATAAACAAGCCATCAACCTCTGAAGTAAGTGGTCCCATTTATCTTTGATAAGTATCTTTTACACTTTTAAGAGAGTTACTAATATTAGAGGAAAGAAAATTAAGTATGTGATAACCTGGCACCATCTCACTTGCATAATTTCCCCATTTTCCATTTTGTATTTTCATTTTGAGTCAAGGCAATTAGTGAAAAGTTGGAACATTAGAGTTCTAAATAGACACATCCATTACCCACCCTTTTAGCTCGATATTCTCAACCTCTTAACAACAAGCACAGATCCACAGAGAACTCCAGATAAACAGTTCACCAATAGCAAATTAGGCACCATCATTTTTAGAAGCTTTACACAACTTTGGAGCTGGGATTAAAAAAAACTATCTTAATTGAGATTTGTTTTACAATTTATGAGTTGGAATTAAAGAGTAAGATGATCTATAAAATAAGTAGTTATAAGCTGTTGGAAGTGAGGTGTAAAAATCCAGGCTAAACTGGTTTATGTATTTTATCAAAAGAGTCCTTAATTTTATAACATTACTAGGGTTTCTCTAGTAATTAGCAGAAAATCTGTGTGGCAACAAAACCTACCCTTTTCATTCTCTCTCTCTCCTTTTCTCTTTGTGAACCACTGAGTTTAATTAGGGACGTCTACAGAAGCATGGGTGATAAGTCATTGCAGAGGTGTGGACAGCTTATCAGAAGCTAAACCACTCAAGACAGTGTGTCTTCTCATCCCACAACCACTAACTGCCTATAGATCTTCAGACAGTTGTGGGGCAAAGCCTTCATATTTGTGTCCCAGGGAGGCAAGGAGAAGGATGGCATTATGGTTGAATGTGAAAGGTTCCTCTAAGTGTTGAAGGCTGGGTCCCTTGTGCAGAATATTAGTGGCAGAGCTCTGGGCAGCTGGCCCATGAGGGTTCTAGCCTTGTAACTGATGCATTGGTGGATCCGTAGCCTAATGCCCTACTGAGGTGGTAGAAACTTTAGGAGCTGGGTCCACTGGGTATGCTCAAGAGTATTTCCACTCCCTTCCTCTCACTGTTTCTGAGTAGTAGCTCAGTGAGTCAAGAAGCTTTACTTTTTCCCAGTCATGGTGCTCTGCTGTAACACAGGAGCAGAGCACCAGAGCCATGTGACGTGCACTGAACCCACTGATGCCGTGAGTCAAACGAAGCTTCCTCCTTTTAGTTGCGTTTTTCATAATGATGGAATGCTGGCCTACCCAAGTGGCTACTGAACACACTACCTTCTCTGACACCAGAAAGAGAGTCCAGGACTAGAGTGGGCAGTGGTGGGCGATGGTGCTTCTCTGGGTTCCTAGGTGTACAATAGGGAGAGCATAATGGAAGTAGCACTGAAGATGTACAGTAGAGGGCCTGAGCCAGTGAGCTTGGACTTCCGAATACTCTTTCTTAATTAGCTGTAAACCTTTACTTCAGGTGCTCTTCAGAAAACATTTCTCCAGGATGCCCACCTTGAATGACTTTTGCTTTTTCACAATGAATCAGACTTTTTCATGGTTCATTTTGCTGATCATTGTCTTATGATTTTCACTAGTGGCAATGCCTAGGCCTTAGAACACCTGATCAGATGGTTATAGTAGCCTGAAAGTGGATCCCTGTGTCCACACAGTCCCTGGTGATCCAGGGCAATGTTGGTTATAGTCAGAGTGCCAGGTTTCCTTTAAGGAGGCACCTGCCCTGTCCAGGGCTTAGATATTGCTTCTTTCACTCAGCACAAGTGTTTCTACTGGCTTTGTGATTTCTGAGCATGACATAAGAATCAGTAGTTTTAACAGGAAGAATTACTGGTCTACTTGTTGGTATTTTAGATGTTGTGAACTCTATTTACTACGTACCAAATGTCTGAAAGCTGATAGCTGACTGGTGATCATGGGTCTGGTCCTTTGAATACAATAGTCTAAAACATCTGTATTGAGTCACTATTTGACCAGTTCAAGTTTCTCCATGTTTGTATTTCTGGGGACTTGAGTAAATGCTGATGATGACTAAGCTCCAAGTTTAGAATTTGTGCAGTACTGTCTGGCTGCTGGGAAGGAGGCAGAAAGGTGTAGGTGAGACAAATCCTGCACTGGGTAGAGACAAACTCAGAACGTGAACTGCCAGCTGAGGACAGGAACTGGCTCAAGGTGTATCTGAGATTAAACCAGACTCAGAACCCAGTTTGTTCCCTAAGGGACATGAGGCCAATAGAGGCTGAAAACCACACCTATGGACAGGGCTACTTCTCAGAAAGATCAAAGCCAAGTGTCTCTTCCTGCTGAGAAAGAAGTTCTCTGGTGCTTGTGTTTGGCTTATCTAACCTTTTCATTTTGTCTTCAAAGAATCAAGGAATTAGTTTATATAAGAAACAAACTGAGAGGCAAAATACTAAACACAGCTTTTGTAGAGATAAATGAATTTGAATTCAGTTCCCCTGAGTTTGATCTAGTGAAGAAAGATTAGTGCCTAAGAATATAATTGGGAAGGGTATTTTGAAGAAAAGCAGACTGATAAGGAAAATTGCTTTTGTGCAATCCCAAGGAACATTTGTCTCTGCTGGGGAAATGGAAGTAACTGTGCAGAAACATACTGGATGGTCTGGATGTTGTAATGTTAGTGTTGGGACTTTTACTATTCTCCAAAATATAATGTGTACATTTAATTTGTTGGATTGTCCTACTCTCCTGAAGTGAAACTTTCCAGACCAGTGGCTGCTTGTCCACTTGGTAGAGGACAGAGGAGGCAAGAGAGAAAGTCATAGATAAATTCACTGTCTAGCCTGTTGTGGTGGCTCTCAGGCTAAATTATACGTCAAACTGAAGAGGTCAATGGGAAATTTTGTCAATTACCCTTACTAGTAATAAACACAGCTTATTTTTAACTGAAACTTTTCCTCTTGCATATATCTAACTCTGTCAAGTGAAAGGACTTATATACCCCTTCTCAGGTGGTCAGAGCCCGATGGAATGGCCTTACAGGAATGGTCTCACATGACTTTAGGCTGAAGACTGCTTGTTCTGACATTTCACATCATATGTTGTCAACAAAATCATTTCAGTGAAACACAGAACACACATAGTCCATCAGGAATTGTGATCCAAATGCTATTAGAAATTTGAGTTCAAATCAATTAGTAAAAAACTGTATGTTTTATCCTTTAAGGCAATGTTGAGATTTTAATCTTTAAGGGTATTTTTTGCATTTTTTTAAATTATGGCTAAGCAAATGCTTTTTTTCTTTGATGTCTGAAATACACCTTCTATACATATAAAATTATTAGTGAGATATATATACACATATACATATATATTGGCCAAGGCTTAAAACCTTGATTCCCTTTCACAAGAAATATTTCAGTGAATTTATAGCTACTACTCAGTAAGAAATATCAGATCTGTACTCTCTGGAAAATGCCATTAACAGTGTAATTGCAGGTCTGGTAATCGCTTCGCTAATGAAAGGTTCATGGCTGACTACTTCTCATTATGCTTTTATAGCTACAGCCGATTCAGTGTTCAGATATAAGGTTATTAGGATGTATACAAGCATAAACCGAATGAAGTACAATCTAAAGAAAGAATTTGCAGCAATGTTTTGATAGGAAACACAACACAACCTTTCATTTCTGGTCACACACAGGCTGATGGCTGGGGTGGCCACTTACTTTCCGATTGTGTTGGGTAGCATTGTAAGTTGGTTGTCATCCACTTTTAGAGTTGTTAGCTTTTTCAGCAGTCCTAGAACAGAGAAGATTTTTTATTGATACATCAGAGCAGGACATGTCATAGAAGAAATCAGAGGGATCACTATGGTTAACGCACGGTGTTTCTATTGGCTGTGTTCTGCATACACAACACACAAGCAGATACAGCCTAGCTTTAGGTTTTTATTGTAAAAATTCACATATCAATGGGAGTAAATAGCTTCAGACAAGCAAACTCAGGGTCCACACACTTGTCAAGAGATGCACCCACATTTCCTTCTCCTGTCTTCCAGCAAATGGAGTACAGACACATTTCAAGTCAGCTGAGGTTTAATATTGGATTAATTACTAAGTACCAATAACTAATTTTCTCGTGGTATAGACTGGAAATAGACTAAATGAAGTGTAACAGCCCACA